>CM034302.1:86476317-87076317 GCA_019925795.1 Dendrobium chrysotoxum
CTACTGTTACCACTGCCTCTGGTGATGTTAGAGGTAAATGTTTCTTATATGCCTATTTTATTCAGTAGCATTTATTTGTTATTTTCTCTCTATTCACCCCCCCTTCCATATATATTTATAGGTGACCGACCAGCAACTTTTATGGATCACACTGCCGGTGATCCTAGCGGGCTTCTTGCAGAGTTGGTTGTTTTGTTTCCTGCTCTTTCAGATTCCACTTGGGCGATTGTCGGTGACTCATCAGGAGGACTTTCACCCGATGTTCAGCTTACTCACAGTGACTCTACCCAGCTACTTCTGGAGAGGGATGCTGATGACACTGCAACGGAGGTGGTTACTTGTCTCTCCTCGACTCAGGTGGTCCCTAGTTGTTCTTCAGAGGGATCTTCACCAGGTGTTACTTCCCACTTAGGTGACCACCGACCTGTAGCTTTTGCAAAGGCCTTCCACCTTTCAGGTATTAATTTATTTTTCATTAGCATTTCTTATTACATTATATATACTAATGTATATATTCTTAATGATAGCTCCTCCCCTTTCATATTCTAGGTTTGGAGCTTTCATGTTTTGTGTCAAGATCAGTATTTCGGGCCCGTCGCTCTTTCAGTTGGCAGTGGTCGAGGGGAGTGCAGTATGCTGTTACTGCACTACGAGCTTTACTACAGCGAGTGGACCTCGATGCTTTAGCAGACTTGTACAGCTTTCACACTGAGGCTTGCTTACTTTTGGACTTTGCTGCCTCCTGCGGCCTTCGAGATAGCCTCTTGCAGATGTGGGAGCTTTCCTACCGCACTGTTGAGTTTGGGATGTTTCAATTAGACTACACTTCTCAGCAGTTGTCTTACATGATTTTAGCTGACTTAGAGGCTGAGGCCAGAGCTACTTGGGACAGAATGAGGAGAGATCGCCTTGATCTAGATTTTGGATTACAGGCTTTGCACCACTGTCAGCAGGACATTTCTGGGGAGCAGACTGTGCTTCAGGGCATAGAAGTTGAGCTCAGAGTTTTGAGACTGAGGGCGAGAGTTCTTCTGGCGAGACGTCAGGAGATTAGAGCAGCAGCTGCTCACACTGAGGAGCACTTTTCTTGGATGGCTGCCGAGGTCGAACATTTGGAGCATAGGTTATCCTTTTCCACTGAGGAGTTCGACTTGGCACACCGTCGACTGGAGTTTGCACAGGAGCAGCGAGCGATGTTACAAGATCGTTTGGCCTAGAGTTAGGCGACAGATCAGTAGTTTCAGTTCAGACTTTGACAGCCTTCCTACCACCTCTCTGGTACGTATGCATGTATTTATTTATAATTATGTATTAAATTTTTAGACTTTTATTTTTCTTGGCAACTCTACCCTTAGGTTTATGAGCATAAAAATCTTATAAGTTTGACCCTTAGGTTTGTGAACGAATTGATCTTAGCTCGACCTTTAGGTTTGTGAGCGTAAAAGATTTGAAAGTTCGGCCCTTAGGCTTATTGAACCAATGAATTTTAGCTTGACCCTTAGGTTTGTGAGCATAAAATTTTAGCAATTAACTATAATGATAAATCATTAAGTCAATATGCCGTTTCATGATTCCTTTACGTTATTTAATAAAGGGATATTTTTATGAAAATTGCCTCATGTCTTTACAGGAGGGTGCAAAAGATATCTCCTGCCTTTGAGGATGATATATATAAATTGCCTCCTGTATTTCAGGAGGGTGTATGTCAAGCGACCCCTGCATTGTTAGGGCCATGTAAATTCATATCCTGTATCACAGGAATATATGAGGGTCATCTCCTATTGTTATAGGAGAAATTAAATATTATCTCCTGCCTTTTAGGAAGATATATAAATTGCCTCCTGTATTACAGGAGAAATTATGAATCTTTATCCTGCATGACAGGAATATGCATAAATCATCTCCTATTATTATAAGAGAGATTAAATATCATTCCCTAGTTTATAGGGAGATATATATAAATTCCCTCCTGTATTACAGGAGAAATTTTCATCATAGCATCTTGTCAATTGGGAGGCTATGTATAATATTTCTTCAAATATTGGCCATTAATTGGCGGCATAGGCCTTTGACCAGAAATATCTATAAGTTGATAGGCTCCTCCTTCATATACCTTTTCGATAATGAAGGGACCCCCCCATACCGGGTCAAACTTACCACCGATGCGACGGTTGGGAATTATAGGCCTTTTGCGAATTAGTACAAGTTCTCCTTCCTTAAAGCTCCTAGGACGGACCATTCGATCGTGAGCCCTAGTCATTTGTGCTTTATAAATTTCTAGATTTTGTTGGGCCTGAAGCCTAGTTTCATCTAGAGCTTCAAGTTCTTCTAATCGTAGAAGATTATTTTCTTCTTGGGTCAATTTGTATTGCATAGCAATACGCAGTGACGGTAATTCTACCTCAAGAGGTAGTATCGCCTCTGTTCCGAAGACCAGGGAATATGGGGTAGCTTGTGTCGCAGTCTTATAAGTTGTGCGATATGCCCATAAGGCTTCTGTTAGTTTATCGTGCCATTCCCTCTTATTTTTAGAGAGAATTTTCTTGAGCAATTTAACCAAAGTCTTATTAAATGCTTCGGCCAAACCATTGGCTCTCGGGTTATATATCGATGAATAACGCCAGTCTATTTTATGGCGTTCAATAAATCGATAAATTTTGGCACTTTTAAAGGCGGTACCATTGTCCGATATGATTCGACGTGGTACACCAAAACGATAGACAATGTTATCTCGAAAGAATTTCATTATATTATCTGCTTTAACTTCTCTTAGGGGAATTGCTTCAGCCCATTTTGAGAAGTAATCTGTAGCAGCGAGGATGAACCGATGTCCTAAAGAAGAGGGTGGTTCTATAGGACCAATTATATCGGTACCCCAACTTTCAAATGGCCACGATGCTACTGTAGGATGTAGCGGGTTAGGTGGCCGATGTATAACATCAGAATGCACCTGACATTGATAGCATTTCTTAGCATAGTTAAGGCAATCCTTAACCATGCTAGGCCAGTAATATCCCATGCGTTTGATTTTAATTTTCATTTTGGGTCCAGATTAGTGTGCACCACACAATCCTTCATGGACTTCGGTTATGACTTTTTGGGATTCATCAGGTCCCAGACATCGTAGCCACATTTGGTCAAATGATCTACGATATAGTGTGTCATTTATGTAAGTATATCTTAACGCTCTCTTGGATATTTGCGAGGCAATAGATTTATCCTCCGGTAACTACCCTCTTTGAAATAGGTAAGAAATGGTTCCCTCCAATCATTCTCATCCGATATATGCAAGCTCTCGTGCATTTCTTTTCCTTCATTGTCTTGTAAGGAAGCTGGAGCTAATACATGTCTATTTTGGATAGTTATAATGATTGGATCCTCTTGAGGATTCGCTATTTTTTTAGCTAACTTTGCCAACGCATCAGCCTTGCCATTTTCACCACGTGTAATCCTAGTTAGGGTTACCTCAGGAATTCGTTCTAGCAATTTTAAAGCATGTTCGCGATACGGATTAGCTCGGGCTTATTGATTTTAAAAGCACCTGCTATTTGCTTAATTATGAGTTGAGAATCTCCATATATATGGAGTTTCTGAATTTGCATATTAATAGCAAGCTCAAGACCCGCAATTAAAGCTTCATATTCAGCTTCATTGTTAGTACGAGGTTCTATTAAGCTATATGAGTATCGCAGTATACCGCCTTGCGGGGTTACGAATATAATCCCAATGCCCACCTGAACTATTGGGAGTTTAGGCGGTCGGGCTGGTTTTATTGATGAAGCTCCATCAAAATAGAGCTCCCATTCTCGTAGATGTATTCTCTCTTCCACTTCGAGTATCTGCTCGTCTGGCAGCTCGTCATTAAGTGGAGAACATATAGGTAAAGGATGGGCAGCTAGAAAGTCTGCTATTGCCTGTCCTTTAACAGCCTTTTATGGCATATAGGTTATATCGAATTGCATTAACAATACGGTCCATCTAGCTAGACGACCCGTTAGAGTGGGTCTAGTCATTAAAAACTTTAATGGATCCACTTTAGATATTAATGTTATCTTATGAGATAACATATAGTGTCGCAATTTTTGCGTAGCAAAAATTAATGCTAAACACTGTTTTTCAATTGGCAAATATTTTGATTCAGCCCCTATTAGTCGGCGACTAATGTAGTAAAGGGCATTTTCTTTACCATCGACATTATCTTGTGCTAGCAATGCTCCGAGCGATTCCTCCAAGGCTGCTGTATACAAAATTAGGGGTTTACCCAGAATAGGAGCAGCAAGGATTGGAGGATTCAACAGGTATTGCTTTATGCTATTAAACGCCTCCTGACAAGCCTCGTCCCACATGAAAGGAGTATCTTTCTTCATTAATCGTGCGAAGGGTTGGCATCTACCCGAGAGATTAGATATAAATCTCCGAATATATGCCAATCTTCCTTGTAATGAACGAAGTTGTCTTAGGGTTTTCGGAGGTGGCATTTCCACTATCGCTTGAATTTTATCGGGATCAATTTCTATCCCTCTATGGAATAATAAATCCGAGAAATTTTCCGGATGACACACCAAAAGCACATTTAAGCGGATTCATTTTCAATTAAACTTGCGAATCCTTTCAAATACAATTTTGAGATCATCTACATGCTCAAATTGATCTTTACTTTTTACAACTAAATCATCAACATAGCATTCCACATGCTTATGGATAAGATCATCAAAGATGCGGGTCATCGTCCTTTGATAGGTGGCCCCGGCATTCTTCAATCCAAATGGCATAACCTTGTAACAGTATATGCCTATAGGAGTTCGAAAGGCAGTATGCTTTTCATCGTCTGGATCCATTTTAATCTGATTGTAGCCCGATGATCCATCCATAAATGAGAACATATCATGGTTCGACGTATTATCGACCATAAGTTCTGCATTAGGAAGTGGAAAATCATCCTTTGGACACGCTTTATTCAGGTCCCGATAGTCAATACATATACGAATTTGACCATTTTTCTTCTTGACTGGGACAATGTTGGCAATCCAGTCAGCATATTTTTCTTCCCGGATAAAGCCAGCTTCGATGAGCTTTTTAGTTTCAGTGATGACTTGCTCTTCAATTTCAAGTCGCATTCGCCTGGGTGCCTGTTTGACAGGCTGTACTTTGGTGTTGATGGAGAGCTTATGCACTGCCACCTCTGGTGATAAACCAGGCATTTCAGTGTAGTTCCACGCGAAACAATCTTTATACTCAAGAAGCAACATTTTTAGCTCTTCTGCTTTATCGTGCGAAAGATTCGCACTAATAAAGGTTGGCTTTGGCTCTTTTTCTGTACCCAAATTTATCTCTTTCAGTTCATCAACTGTAGCCTGACCACCTTCTTCAAATTCTTTTGGAGCCTCTTTCAGATCTACTATTAGATCTTCAGCTTGATTTTCAGGTTCAGGCGGTCCCTCCTCCTTATCCGTTATGTTGTAGGAGGTTTCATACGTTAGGCGGATGTTGGGGGTACTCAAGATAATGGTAGGATGCTGCTCGTGTGAGGCATGACTGTCGAGCATATCCAAGCCCCCATGTTGTAGATAAACCATTGCCAATAGGCTTTTGTGCATGCTCGTTATGCCAAAGTTCTCTAAAATAACGGGCTCGTTTGTTCGTTTGCACGAAGAAGATATTTTTCTCATGAGTTTTCTCATAATGGGTGAAGGATATTGAGGAATAATTATCCACATATCTTCATTATCCCATTCATCTTCGTACTCTATTTCGTGAGCAGCATGATGCGGTATCACCTTTGATTCATAGAAAAGGGATCCACGTTCATTGAGACCTCTCTTGGGGGGAACATAGAAAGTTTTTAATATTCCTATGTTCGTGTTTGATGAGGTCGTCAGTGTTTTGGAATGCTCCGTCGGCATATGTACTATTTTGATGATATTTGTAAAGATCTGCTCTTCAGATATCCTTATCATCAAAATTGTCATATTTTTTAATTTCTGAGATACAGAACTGGGTCCTGGATCCCCTTCCTCTTGTGATTCCACAGTACTCTTAGGCTGATAAAGAAATTCTTCCTCTTCCTCCATACTTGGTTTGCTCGAGCACCGTACTTTATTTGCGTGATTAGCTTTGTAATCAAAAGGGACAGCTGCAAGCTCATTTTTTCTTTTCCCTATGATTAAGGGTTTAAAAGTTGTAGAGATATCATCGTCCTCTTCGGTATCACTACCGAGGTGCGGCACCGAGCTGATTTGCTTCACTTTAGTCTTTCCCTTATCTTTGGGCTTTTCTTTATCCGATGTGGCAGCCTGGATTTTCAGAAGAACGTTGTCTTTTGGCTTTTGTGCTATAAAATACTTGGCATCATCATAAATTTTGACTTCGTGTACCAAGAACGGTTGCTCATCACCATCAATGCGATGTTCTTCATTATCTCGATTATACTTCATGCATTGATGAAGTGTTGAAGGCACTATGCCATACTCATGGAGCCACGGTCTTCCGAGAAGTGCCTTGTATGATGTATTGGAATCAATTACGTGGAATCTTGCCTCTGTATTTAGTTCTCCAAAACTTAGAGGTAAGACCACGGATCCCAAAGTTCTTTGCCCTTGTTCATTAAATCCTTGTAGGAAAACTGTGCTTTTAGTTAGATATTGAACATCCAGAGCCAATCCTTTGAGCGTTCTGAGGCTCATTAGATTGACAGAGGAACCTGGATCAATCAAAATTCTGTTAATTTCTACGTTGTTACTCTCTGCAGTGACATAGAGTGGTCGATTATGATCTACCGTTCCTAGGAGTAGATCATTATCGCAGAAAGTAACTGTAGCGGTGTTCTGTGTATATAAAGCTTCTTTTAGAGTTTGCTCGGCAAAGAAAGCCTCATACTGCTCAGGATTTTGCAAGGCCTTGATGAGTGTGTCCCTAAGGTCCTTGGACATAAGAAGGGCATCGTATATACTCAGCAATGCAGGCAACTTGCGAAGATGAGACAAGATATTGTAATCCACATTCGTGTTGACCTCTTTAGGCTTTGGTGGATCTTGTGGCATAGCCGCTTGATTGAGCTGGATATTCTTATCTTGCTCTTTTCCCTTCTTCTGAGGTGGAGGAAGAATTTGTTTTCCACTTCTCAGCTGAATTTGTGTCACTTCTTCGGACGAATCATCTTCAGTATGGGAGTCTTCCTTATTTGCCACTTCTTCAGCTTCTTCAGAATCCGAGCTGCTTCCGAGTTTTGGACATTTATTTTTAAGAGTTATTTTACTCCTATTTTTCTTATCTGGAAAACATAGTTCTTCCTCTGAGTCCGTAAACGGCGATGCCGTACGGCACGTTTCTTTAGGACCGACTTTTGAATTGGTCTTTTGAAGACTGAAAGGTCCACCTCGCCCTCTCCCATTTCTTCCACCTCTTTGGCTTATAACTTGACAAGTTTCTCTTGGAATACTGTTCTCTTCTTCAGATTCTGAATCGAGGTGTAAGTTTGTCATGTAATCTTCCAATATGATGGGTCGCCTAGGAGGTTGCTGGTATTCATCGATAGAGTCGATGTACCGCTGGATTTCGGTCTTCTGTTTCGACAATCTCTTCTTCTTTCTTCTTTGAGATCTGGATGTAGAAGCCTTTCCCCTTGGTCCTTGTAATATTTCAAGGGTTTCTTTCTAGTTGATGTAGGATCCTCCTCAGTCAACTTCTTCAAGCGGAGGAGTCTTGGATCCACTTCTAGTTCTAAAGCGTTCTTTCGACGAATGCCCTCAATGGCCAAAAGGACCTTCATCATTTGTTTGGATTTTTTTGATATGTAGGTTTCCCAACCTCCTTCATCTTGTTGAGGTTCTTTTCCTACATTTTCCTGATAAGAGCTGGAAGAGATGACATTGGTCTTCTCCTTCTTTGGATTAACCAATACACTATCAGATAATGTAAGCTCACCACTCCGATAGTTCCTTTCTACCCAATCTTTGAATATAAAACAGTCTTCAATCGGGTGGCTAACGATTCGATGGTATGGACAATAATTCGGATCATTAATCATGCAGGCCTGTTCTGGTCGGCGGGACTCCGGTAGTTGTAGGCCGATCTTGAGAGCATGTTGGAAGATTTTGCCTGTACATTCTCTTTTAAAAGAGTACGGCTTATTGATTTTCTCTTGTAAGGAAGGGACTGCCGGCTTTTCCTTCGTCTGTTTTGTCATCTTAGGCGTAGCCATTTCTCCTTTCTCCTTTTTATCAGGAGGAGAAGTAAACATAGTATTTACTTCATCCCGTTTTGAATCATAAATTCTGGGTTGTTTGCCTTTATTAGCTGGATTGCTGTTGTAGTTGTAGGCGATGCCCCTAGGCTTGGGTAGCCTTTCGAACTTAGCTACACGATCTAATAATTCTTGAAAGGTATTGATCGTGGCCATTGCTAAGTAAGGAGCCATATGGTCGTCAATATTTCCAAGGAGTTCTACGGCATGTTTCTCGGTCAATTGCTGCTCACATCTCATGCTAAGGTTCCTCCACCTTATGATATATTTGGTGACAGACTCATCCTTCTTTCTTCTTTCAAGAGCAAGATCTGCAATCGTCACCTTCTTTGTGGCACCGGCGAACCTTTTGACGAACATCATTTCAAGCTCGGCGAATGTCTTAATCGAGTCATTTGGTAACTCAGCATACCATTCGAAAGCCGTACCTGTAAGGCTGCTAACAAATTGACGCAGCAACAAGGCATCATTTCCTCCGGTGTTACCGCAGGTAGCCTTGAACTGGGCCAAATGTTGCCTAGGATTTTCTGTGCCAGAAAATGTTTTGAACTGAGGTACCATATATCCTTTAGGATATTTTACGTGGTCGTATTCCATGGGATACGGGCGGCCAGTACCAACTAAAGCTTCAGCAATTTCAGCGGCAATAACTGCTTTCACTTTTTGATTGATAAGATTTTCAATTTGGGTTTTGCTGACTATTTTTCTTCTTTGAGCGCTGTCAGCATTGGCTCTTGTACCTCTACTTCTTGGTTAGGCACATCTAGATTAGGAGGAGCGACCTGAATACCTGACGTACCCACATTTTCTTGGGGGTTTACAGGTTGTGTTCTGCCAAGCGCAGTCCCTAGACCAAGTTGCCCAAGCAATTCTTTCATCATAAAGTTCATCTCATCAAGACGAACATTTAATTGAGCAATCTCCTGGTCTTTTTCCCGCCGGAGAGATTGCATTTCTTGTTGCAATTTGATTACAGCTTCGCTAGCCTCCTCTTCCTCCACTTCTTCTGATTGGGGAGGTGTCGTATTTGTAGGCATTGCTTGCTCTTGCATACCCCGCATTTGTTCTTCATTTTGGGGGTTTGCAGCTGCATTTCGACGAGTCTGCATTCTCTGGCTAGGCTGCTCGGAAGTATGGCTAACCACTCGAACGGTTTCAACATCCATAGGGTCAACCTCTTTTATTTTCCCATCATACTCATCATCTGGAGAAGCTTTTTCATCCCAATGATCGACATTGCAGTCATCTTCGACCTCATATTCTTCTTCTGGCCGATTCCGACGCCTCCAATGGATTATGGGAGAGTCAGGGCTACCTTCGTACATAACAGCCTTTCCCTTATCAGCTAGGGTAGGCTTGACAGGAGATTTCTTATCAGAATGTGGCGTTTGATCACCATTCTTCAGCAACATTTTACGAGCCTGGCTCTCGTAATTGCCCTTCAAGATATTCTTTTGTTTGGGCTCTTTTGGTACCCAAACTCGCTGGTTCTTTGTAGCGATCTTCGAATAATTTGCCCTAGGTGTAGGGCAATATCGGTTACTAGGACCGACAAGTTCCTTTGCAGGACTCGACTGTAGTAGTGGTCGAAGGGGTCTTTGTCTGTAGCCTTTGTGGTGTAGACTACCGTGGGATTTTCCACTTGCCTTCTTTCAAATCCTAGATGCCGTCCAGGCTCCATAGTTCTCGGATTAAGGAAATGAGGAAGGCCCCTATTACTTCCTCGGTATGGTTTCTTTGAAACCTCGTTCTTCCAAGAATTTCTCGAAGTTGGAACGACACTTTCGTTCAACAATTTCTTCCAGTTTCGTATCAAATTCTTATTCTTCACAGCCTTCAGTAGCTTATGAAGACAGGAGGAGACTGTTTCTCTCTTTCCGGCATCAATGGTTGGTTAGAAGTCTCCCAGAAAGACTTCTTTAGCTCACCCGAGCATTGTTGCGTTTCACCCATCTCAATGGCTCGAAGCCATTGCAAATGGGTATGTTTGCCTCCGGTTGAGGCAATGACTCCTGATTGGGGTTGGGATATTTGTCCACCCGCTTGCTCTGAGTCGAGCATTGGCTTTTCTTCTAGCTTTTCTTGACAATTTGACACCAGAAGTAGAGGCTTCAGCATCATGCCTCGCAGGAGCAAAAATAGTTTCCTTAGGAACTTCATTTTCGTTCCTCTTCAAATTGGCCGTATTAATAACAACAGATTTCAGCTTAGGCTCGGGAGCCTTTCTTTTGGGCAATGGGAGCACCTTGTTGTTGATGTTAGAAGCCCTAGTGTTGAACTTCTCATAGTGAACAACAGATCTGTTCAAATTTCGACCGGAAGAATCAGCAGTGATTTGTTTTGATCTAGGCTTAAGAACCTCCTTTTTGGCCAAAGGGGTTGCAGTAGGTGCAATCGACAATCTTGAAAATACAGAAGGTCTGGGTGCAACAGCATTCTCAATCATCATCTCCCTGGTTGGTGCTGTTTCACCAGGAAGGAACTTGAATATTTCGGAAACAGTTCCGAATTGCAGTGTGGCACCAAATCGATCCAGAGATGGAGAGAGAAGTATTCCCCAGCGGAGTCGCCAGAAATCTGTTCGCTCAAGAAAAATCTTTTAAATAACTTACAAACCCCGCTCTCATAAACTTTGGATTCCCTTTTTATTTTTTCTGGAGGTAAATTGAGTTTGATATAACCAGATTTCCCCTGAGAATAGTGTCAGGGTTTATTTAGATCTGGGTTCTACTCCCTATGAGCGCAAGCCCTCATAGTTAATTACCCCTCCTAACGCATTAGAAGAGCACTCTCGATTAAGGATGAAATGCACATAGCTTTGTACAAGAAGTGTAAAAATGTGCAACAAAAATTTTAAACTTAGTTATGGGGGATGAAGGTACACCCGATCAAGATCCCATGGTTCCGTCGTCCCGGGTATACCGTCGGTTCAATCTACCAACACTAACAACCATAGGTTTGTAGTGTCCAGGGAATCTGATTAGCAGCCATGGGTTGCCTCCTCTCAGGGATCCCGAATAGACTGAAGTGGAGATGTGTGGATTTTAGTTTAGTTTAGTTTGGGTTGGGGCTTATAGCTTTCTTAGAAGTTGCCCATTAGTTTGTTTAGTTTGGGGCTTACGGCTTCCTTAGAAGTTGCCCGTTGATGGGTCTTACAACCTAGCCCTTATAGACTAGGATGCCTAGGTGATTTGAGTTTTAGATTTAGGGTCGTTCATTTAGAAGTTCCCTAACGCGTGGGTCTTACTGCTTCGCTTAGAAGTAGCCCCAAATAGTGGGTCTTACAACTTAGCCCTATAGGCTAAGATGCCCATAAGGGTTTGAGTTTAGGATCTAGGGTTATTCACTTAGAAGTTCCCTGACAAGCGGGTCTTACTACTTTGTTTAAAAGTAGCCCAAATGGCGAGTCTTACAGCTTAGTCCTATAGGCTAAGATGCCCAATTAAAGGGTTTGTAGATTTTTGGCTAGTTTCACACTAGACCGTGGTTTTGACACTTACTTGCTAGTAGCTTACTTTCTACCCTAGCTTTCAGTAATTTGTACTCTACTTTCAGCACTTTGTTTTGCTAATTTTCTGGCATTTAAATTTTGTTTGTAAACTATACTGCCTTTGGTTTACTTGCAGGTGCTCGTAGCTAGCAGCTCAGGGAGCCCCACAGGTAGATACAACTGAGGGACTTAGTGAGTTTGGGTTTGTTTGTTCGGAGAGTTGCTCAGTTGGAGAGTTGTTTAGTTGGATAGCTTTGTGAGAGCTTGTACTTAGATTGGATATTAGAAAATATTGATTTGATGCTCTTTTGATTGTTTTGATTTAATTGCTTTAATTAATCAATTGATTTAATTAAGTAATTAAATGAATTTTAATTAAAGTTAGATGTTCAATTTTTCTTTAGTTTTAAATTTCATATATTTAAATGTATTTTAAAAATTAAATGATTATTTAAATTAAATTTATTAGCCCAATTAATTTTAAAATGAAGATTTATAATTTAGTTAAATGTCTCTTTTAACTAAATATTAATTAATTAATTAAACTTGAGTTTTAGATTTTATTAATTAAATTTTAATTTAAATTGAAGTTTTGGTTATTTAATTAAATTGAGCTTAGAACCAATTAATTATATGAATTTTTAATTAGCTGTTAAATCATTTAAGCTTCTCTTACAGTCTTGCTTTAATTTGATTAAAAAAAAAAATTAAATCCAATTGGTTTGGTTAAATTATTTAAAGTTTCGGTTAAATTTTAAATTAAAATTTTGATATTTTTTTTAAATGTTATTTAATTAGATATCTTTTTAGATTAATTATTAAACAACTCAATTTAAATTTAAAGTTCAAGTTAGTTGATTTAACTTAAAATTTTAGATGAACAGTTAAGAAGATTATGTATTTTTATTTTTAATGTTAATTAAGTGATTTAAATGTTAGATTTGATTTTTAAACTAAATTATTTAATTATAAAATTTATCATTTAATTTGTCAGTTAATGAATATTATAATTATTTTCAAATTGAATCAATCTTTAGCATTTTCCAATTTTTCCAAAAATTCAACTAAGTCAAATAATTTTGAGTAAATTTCGGCAGCCTCCCGGCGTCCCCTCCCCGGCGTCGGGGGAGGTAAGGAGGGCATTTGCCCTTTTAATCCGCCCGGTCGGAAAGATAATCGACGGCCGAGGGCTTCGGGACGTTGTCGGGTCCCGGAAATAGTCTTCGGAGGCTTCGATTGTAGATTGTTGTTTGCCGATTGGTTGCCGATCGTTGTCGATTGTGACCGATCGTTGCCGATTATTGTTGAATGTTGCCAGTTGCGAGCATCTGTATTTGTTGAAATTGAGAGTATCTGAATTCTTTATTATTTTTGTTGTATCGTTATTATTTAAATGGCAATAGATAATATTAATAGTAATTTCAACTATTACTATTAATACTATTAGCCTAGCCTTCTTCTCATGCTTACTGTTGAAATCAAGAAGGTTTGAGAGGTCGGTTCTTCCGGGCGGCACAGTGAAATCAAGATCGGACGAAGAAAGGCTCTGAGTGGTCTGTTCGTGCGAGGTTGAAGGCTGGCTTAAGGCTGAACGATACTGTTGTTTCTTTGAAGAAGTCGGCGGCGGGCTGGGCAGAGGTAAGCTAAACTCAAGTCGGACGCAACAGAGACGGAAGGGCTGTGATTATTGGCGAACGGCAATTTGACTGGAGGGCTCGACGGAACAATCTCCTCACCCGAGAGCAAAAGACGAGATTTTAATCGTCAAAAGAGCGTAGGTATGCGTAAAGAAAAAACTTCCATTGTCTATTTTTTTCTTCTTTTATGCGAATTGAGGCAGTTTCTGTGGAGGAGATCGTGGGCAGCGTGCTGTGGTTTTCTTCCTCTGATCGTGGCGACGTGGGTATACTTTATTTTAATCATCATGTCGTTGCCTTGTCCCGTAGCTATATATTTTTTTATTCCTTCATTTGTGCGTTGGAATCAAGTCAATAGTTTCATACAATCTTGACCTGTATAACTCCGTATCATTTGGCGGATGTGCTTGTGTTCATATTTGGTGCACTAGAATATATGCTATTTTAGACATATTATATAAGATATTTACTTTGTATTCTATAATTTCTCCAAATAGTTTAGCAAGAACCCTCAGATCAATATCCCGATAACATGAATAGGTTATGTGAATTGCATTCAGATTTTTCAAAACTCAAATATTTGCATAATCTCATAGTGCCTTAATCATAGTAAAAATTTATCATTAGAAATCGGCATCTCTTTGAAGTTGATAGAATTGTGACCCAACCAAAATCCATTGATATACCTTGATATTGATATACTTGCAGGCATCTTAAGATTTAGAAATCTTCTCCATTCATGTGCCATAGATTTTTTTTTTTTTTTGGTGATAAGAGAGAAAAAAAAAAATCTATCTTGATATGACACGAATCTCAAGGCAAAATTAAGTTGGGAACTTCAAAAATCAAATCGGAGACCACTTGACTTTGATTTTTTGCAAACTTATAGTCGAACTAAACGTCTTGGAAATACGAACCTAACGACACCATATTCAACCAAATCCGAGCTCAAATAGATCCAAATCAAGGACCCAAAGTGCTTTTGGAAGGTTCAAATTATAATTTGGTTACCAACGTGACATGCTTATAGTCATCGACAAGACGAAAGATCGCCAAATTCTTGTTTATCTATTTGCATATATAGAAACAAATAAAAAACTATTCATTTGTTTCAGTTTACCTTTAACTCATTGGTAGTTCTACCTCAATATGCATTTTTTTTTTACAAAACTATTAATATTCATGGATGTAAATTCCACACGCATACTGGACTCAAAAGCTTGGCATGTGATTTGAGCAGTGATGAATTGCTCATTGCTAAATAATTGGCACATATGAGTTCTATATGCCTTCTTTAAGTCAGAAACTTGAAATATTATTTGCTTATTATTTTTTTTTAGCAAATTAACTGCAGCTTTCATTTGATATGAAATCTAGTTTTATTTGAACAGCGTTAGTGAGGCCAAAAAGCATCACCAAGAACTCATGATGTTCCTCGTGCATTCTAAAAGCTGTCTTGTGGGTATCTTCTAGTCGCATTCTGATCTGGTGGTACCTGATTTTAAGTCAATCTTGGAGAATATCACAGATCCATGCAACTCATCTAACAGCTCATCAATGACCGATATAGGAATCTTGTCTGGTACAGTTTTTTTGTTCAAGGCATGATAGTCTACACAGAACCTTCAACTTTCATTCTTCTTCTTCACCAACAATACAGGACTAGAGAAACGGCTCACACTGAGCTTGATGATTTCAGCTTCAAGCATATCCTGAATTAGTCTCTCAATCTCATCCTTCTAGATCTGAGGGTAGCGGTATGACCGAATACTAATGTGAGAGACTCCTTCCTTCAGAACAATAGAGTGCTCGTGCTCTTATGAGGGTGGCAATCTCTGTGGAAGTTGGAATACCTCCCTGATCTGTCAAAGTAGTGGCTGGACAATGTCTGGAATGACCTCTATCTCCTCTGTCCCACCTCCCTCCAAGCTCTAGAGCTCCACCAAGAATCCCCCTCCTTCCCCTTATATGACACGAATCATGGTTTTCAAAGAAATCATTGCTCTGGATAAGCTGATGTCTCCCTTAATTATCACCTTTCTTCCCTCCACCTAGATTTTCATAGCTAATGCCTTCCATTTTACCTTGGTCTCCCCCAAGGTTTGTAGCCATTTCATTCCCAAAATCAAATCACAACTTCCCAACTTCAGTGGAAGCAAATCCTCCCTGATATGAATCCCATGCAGCTCTACCAATAAATCCTGATAGATCCTTTTGCTCTTCTCAATCTTTCCTGTGTCCATCATCACTCCAAAAAACATCCCGTTGTCCACCAATTTTAGCCCAAATTTGTCAACCACCTAGTTTGATATAAATTGTTTGTAGCCCCATTGTCCACTAGGATTGCTACTGCCTCTCCTCCTATCTGTCCGCTCACCTTCATAGTGTTATTCGGGGTGAATTTCACTACAGAGTTCAATGAAACTTCGGCCACCTCAAGTGTAAGGCCTTCTCTTCCTCTCCCTCCCTTACTGCCTCTGCCTCTGCCTCTGCCTTATCCACCTCCTCCTCATCACACACAAAAAGTACCTGCAATGTACGATTTTTACATCTATGTCCCGGTGTAAATTTCTCGTCGCATCTGAAATATAGCCCCTTAACCCTCTTGTCTTGTAGTTCAGTATCAGTCAACCTCTTGAAGTCCCTCCCTGTCAGACTCTCGAACCACCCTCCTTTTGGAGCCTCCCTTTGAACTGGTATAGTCCACACCTTAGGTTCCAAGAAAGTGGTCGTCGTGCGGTAAGAACCTCCCAAACTGATCCCCTTACTACTACTCTATGGTGAATTGTTGTCCTCAATCAGTTGAGCCAACTCCATTGCCTCCCCCAAATCATGGGGCCTTGCCACCTGCACCACTGCTCTCAACTCTGGTTTGAGGCCTTTCATGAAATTGCTCTCTAACACTGTCTCCGATAATCTCCCCACCCGACCTGACAGAAGCTCAAAAATTTCCCGATACTCCATCACAGTGCCTACCTGTGTCAATGCAAAGAATTGCTCATAGTGATCCCCATCCTGCTTGGCTCAAAAACACTCCAACAAGCAATCCTTAGACTCCTTCCACGAACGGATCGGGTACCTCATCTCTCTCCATTGGTACCATTCCAGTGCCTTCCCCTCAAGACATAGAATTGCTGACATAAGTCCTCACCTTCTGTTAACCCGTTTACCGCAAAATACCTCTGCACTCTATAAATCCACCCATGCGCATCCTCACTTTCAAACACCGGCATTCAGATCTCCTCCGCCCCAATTTCCCCTTCTGCTCCTCTTGCCACCCATGAGGTGAGCATTGGGGTCTCCATGATTCCCTCTCCTCCCTTCTCCTTTCATATCCCCCTCTTCCTTCAAATTCAACTCGCATGTTCTCTTCTTCCCATTCCCTCCTACTTCCAAATTCTCTATCCGCCCCCCTTCTCGGTATAGAGGCTCAAGATGGGGTATTCCCTCCTCTTCTCCTAAAATTTCCGCCTCGCCGTCTTTCCTCTGCATGTCATTTTCCTGATTCCCCTTTGCTTCCGGCGGAGCTGCTTTAGTTTGAAACTTCAACATTCGCTTCATCATCTCCTCTAGATTCCTAAACCTTCCTTCCATCGTTGAAAAATGCTCGTTCAACGATCCCACATCCGTTCGCATCTGCCCTATTCCCCCTCCAACTTTTCTTCCAACGCCTCAACTCTTCTCCCAGCCATCGGTCCCAAGAAATTGCTCCGATACCAATTTGTTAGAACTTGAACACCAAAAATCAGTGGACAATCATTAAATTCAGCAAATCAAATAGATTTTCTTGATAAGAAAGCAAACACGAACAAGCAAGATTCAATGATCCAATTTCGAGAGGAGGATCTTCTCTCCCAAACTCTAGACGCCGCTAGAATTTCTCACAAAAATACTAGACAGCAAAAACACTCACAAAACCTGCATGAAGAAGAAAGATAATACCATCAAAATGCCTAATATAACTCTCCCTATTTTCCCCCCAAAACCTGAATTCACTCATTCATATTTTCCCCCCACCTTCTCCTTGATAAGTGATCTATTTCTTTAATTCTCCTCCTTTCTCAACCCCCTCATTTAATTCTCCTCCCTTTCCAACGAGGCAGCTGCCCCCAAAACTTGGGCCCACATCCTTGACCACCGGTCCATCAGGAAGCTTGTAATTGTAACTAATGAAGCACATCCTCCATCATGCTTTGAATATTGGCATTTGATTGTCAGAGCTGATATACACTTCATCCTAAAGCATAGCTTTATGGACAATCGATGTGTGAGATAATTAGGCATATTGTCCCTATGGCATGATGTATCCATATTGGAAGTTTCGATTGGAGATGTTAGAGATGGAAGAGAAAAATAGAGAGAATTACAAAATGGTAGGTCTCTCTCATCCAAAAGTATAAGAGAGGAATTACTCACTCTTAAAAAAGACGAGAACTCCAAATATGAAATAAGCAAGCTCCATTCTCCTATAATTCATGTGGAATGTATAGGCTGTAATCCCCAAAGCTATTTGTTGGATGGTAAGTGAGGATTGGGGAGGTGATTAATTAATGCTATTATCTTTGGTGCTAATAGTTTGTGATTCATTAGGCTGTTTTTGTGGCTCAATCTGAGACTTCCAAAATACACAAGTGGCAACCATTACTTTAGGTCCTTCCTAACTAATCATAAGGATCTCTAAAAGGGTATTTATCATATTCAGAAGGAAAAATATTAATGAATAAAGACTTAAATAAAGATTAAGTAAGGAACCTTAGTACTACATTCATCAGAGATTTCTTGAGATAGATAATAATAGGAGCATGAGGGACTGGGCTATTTTTGCGTTAGAATGAAAATAAATGGGAAAGGGAGGGAAAAAAGATGGATACTAGTGTCTTTTTTCCTAAATTTATAATTCTATTTATGGAAGAATTTATGTGAAGTGTAACCCAAACATCCCGGGCAAAAGTGGAGGATTTTCAAAAGCGTTGACTACATGAAGTGCTGCCCAAACATGATGGACCTGCATGATTTTATGTCAATTTTAATATGTTGGATTAAGAATGGGGATATGGATGAAGATGTGACTAGGAGGATTAAGGCTCTGTGGTTAAAATAATAAATTGACTATTAGGTATTATGTGACGAGATGTTTATTGAGATTTTTCCTATAAATTTATAAAATCTTAATATGACCTAACAATAAAAAATCACTAAATGGATTAAATGGGAGAGGAACTAAAATAATTAGGATTTTTGTGTTTGAAGTGTAAATAGATTGTGAAATGATTATAATAGGATGATTTCAAATGTATCATCTGTCACGACAGAGAGAAAATTAACATATAATGATTTAGGTCTGTAGAATACAAAGTAGATGGTGCACAATTAGGATGGCAAATAGAATTTGAAAGAAATATGCAGGAACGTAGGTAGCCCTAAAGTAATAATAATAACTAGTAGTTATGTGAAGTTTACTTGAACTAGAAGAGTTAGCACCACATGCAACAATTGATTGTATTGCAAGAAAGGATTCATAGAGATACGGTCTTTAAGTTGAGGAAAGGATATGGCTATATTGGTGTTTATGCATACACTGTAGATATAAAATGCTATGACATCAATGCTTGGAAGCTTGTATGTTCCTTATTCATTATCATAATCATTATCCCTAGCTTTGTCTCAACTAGTTTTGTTCGGCTGTATGATTTATTTGATGTCTTGATATAGAAAGTGTCTTACCTCATGTATTTTAGAGTAATTTTATGATGATATTGTGCTTATGTATTAAGAATAATTAAAATTCAGGGGTATGTGGCCATGCTTCAACAATGGATGAAAGACTTAACATGATACTATATTTATCGACCTGCAATAAACTTGTCTTTTGAGACAGCGCCCTGATCAAGTTTGTTACACTGGAGGTTTTCTATAATATGGTGTCTCTTTAAATATCTTGAGTGTAAAAAATGTGTTGATACGTTGATCAAGAGTACAAAGCGCATCATCATGATCAGTGCTAGAACTTTCCCTCCAGCACTTTTTTGTAGATGCCATTATTCAGTGCTAAGGATTGAGATAAATTGTTTATGGTGTTGGGGCATGGACATTAGGAACCTAAAACTGCAAAGGATTTTGTTAGACCGGTCCAATGGGCCAGTCTAGGGCGAAAAGAGGCGGAACTCTCCGCCTCATCTGTATGAGTCGTGCAAGCTGTCGGATCCCATGGAGCAGTTTAGGAAGGATTTTTGAGAGAGTTAGGAGGGAAATTTGAATGTAGGGACTGTTTAGAGATTTCTTTTGAATTGTATGCAGTAAATAGTTTGTTTTCGTAGGGCTAGGTCATCTTGAATTTGGCTGAAATTTGAGATCTCTTAGTTTCTTTGGGCCTCTAGCGGCGTCTAGAATTTGGGAGAGAAAGATCCTCCTCTCGAATAGAGGATCACTTATATCTTGGTATTTTCCGTTTCCCTTCCATCAAATAATACAAATTATCTACTGTTTCGTGGTTTTGTGTGGATTTTTGTGGAGAATTCTTGCTGTTTTTCGAAGATTGATAGGAAATACTTGAGATCTACAAGTGTTTCCTATCCAATTGTTATCAGAGGAACTCTTGGGACCGTTGGTGGGCTTTTTCTTGCGAATTTCAGTGGCTGTTTTTGGGCCGGCGACGGAGGAAGTTGCTATTTTTTGTGATCCAAATTCAGATTTTTGAATCTAAAAAAATCCGGGAGTGATGGCAGCCAAGAAAGTGGATATGCTGGAGGAGAGACTTGAAGGAGAGATGAACCAAATCAAGACAATGATGGAGGAAAGAATTTCCTCCATGGATGGGCAAGTAGCTGACCTGCGGGACATGATGAAGATGTTAGAGTTGCACACGCAAACGGCGGCTTCCGTGGCAAGAGGGCCAGAAGGAAAGAATACAAATTCTGAAATTCGTAGGGAAGAAGATGAGGTGGAGATCGTAGAGGGAGAAAGGAGAAGACCCCATCTGGAGCCTTTCCAAAGGGAGGATAGAGGAGGTAGGTATGGGGGAAGGCATGGGTATGGGGGGCAGGAGCAAAGGGATGCTGATTGGGAGCGTAGGGAGGGATATTATGGCGTCGAGGTGCTGATTTTGAAGGAAGAAGAGGGGAACCCGATGGAGGCTTTGGTTATGATAGGGCAAGGGAAGAACTGGAGACTTGGGGAGGGCCAAGTGCTTGGGAAAGGGGAAGCTATAGATGAATAAGGGGAAATGGGGGAGATCAGAAAGTGAGAAAGCTGAATATGACCATTTTTGATGGGGGGGACGAACATGGGTGGATTTACAAGGTGGAGAGGTACTTTGCCGTCAATGGACTGACGAAGGAAGAGAAACTGACAGCAGCAGGCTTATGTTTGGAGGGAAAGCGCTGTCATGGTACCAGTGGAGAGACCAGAGGAGACCCATCCAAAGCTGGAGAGAATTCAAAGATTGCTTATTAGAACGTTTCCAAACCGACAAGGGATGAGACTTCTATGAACAATTTTTTTGCTCTGGTACAGAATGGATCAGTGGCTGACTACCGTGAGCGGTTTGAGCACCTGGCTAGTAGGGTGGAGTGATTATCAGAAGAGTGGAGTGATTATCAGAGATCGTATTGGAGGAAAATTTTATGAAAGTGCTCAAATCAGAGATTAGAGCTGTTGTGAAGGTACTGAGACCTCGTGATTTGGGAGAGGCCATGGAGTTGACATAGTTTGTGGAAAATCAGAGATATCATGAGAGGGGAGCTAGGAGCAGTCACTCAGGAGGCTCTTACAGGATGACGACCACCCTTTTAGCACCCAAGGGTCCGGCAACAGGGGGATTTAGTGAGACCACCAAGGAGAGGCCAGTCGGAGGAAGTTGTGGGGAAATTTCAAAGACTAATGTAGAAGGAGATGCAGGAAAAGAGGGCAAAGGGGTTATGTTTGAGGTGTGATGAGAAGTACACCCCAGGGCATAGGTGTAGGGACCGAACTATTTAGGTTCTCATCGTCTGTGATGACGAAAAAATTGAGGAGGGAGGTGAAGTAGAGGAAGAGGGAGAGATGGATGAGAAACTGCATTTGGATTTGACAAAGGTTTTTTTGAACTCTGTGGTAGGATTCACTATGAATCATACCATGAAGGTGAGGGGGGAGATAGAGGATAGGGAGATAGTGGTATTGATCGATAGTGGGGCTACCCACAATTTCATTTCCACTCAGGTCGTCGACCAACTGGGAGTGAAATTGGTGGATATTGACTATTATGGGGTGATGATGGGTACGGGGCAGGTGGAGAAAGGCCAGGGTATCTGTAGAGGATTGGTGTTGACCATCCTGGGGCTTCAGGTGAGAGAGGATTTTCTCCCATTGGGGTTAGCAGTACCGATGTTATCCTGTGGATGAAGTGGATGCAGACCTTAGGGGACACGAAGGTCAACTGGGGGGCATTGATGATGGAGCTGGTGGTGGAAGGGAGAAGGGTAGTGATCAGAGGAGATGCAGGGCTCTCCAAATCCATGGTATCACTTAAAATGATGGTGAGGAGCATACAGGAGGTGGGGGAAGGTTATCTGGTTGAGCTACAGAGGCTGGAGAGGATTAGATTGGAGGAGGGTGGGGACATCCCTCTTTCAGTACAACCATCGATTCAGCAGTTCAGTGAGGTTTTTCAGCCACCTCAGAGACTGCCACCGTAAAGGGAGCAGGAGCACGCTATCACTTTGGGAAAAGATGTGTCACCCATCAGTGTCAGGCCCTACTGCTATCTTCAATTTCAGAATGATGTGATTGAGAAGTTGATCAGAGAGATGCGGGAGACAGGGATCATTCAACCTAGCGTCACTCCATTTTTCAGTCTAGTGGTATTAGTCAAGTGCTTCAACAGCATTTTTGTTCGGTCCACCTTGAGGACAAGGTGGGTCTTTGGGAGGGGAGTATTGTTAGACCGGTCCTACAGGACTGGCCTGGGCAAAAAGAGGTGGAACTCTCCGCCTCGTCTGTACGAGTCGCGCAAGCCGCCGGATCCCATGGAGCAGTTAAGGAAAGATTTTTAATAGAGTTAGGAGGGAAATTTGAATGTAGGGACTGGTTAGAGATTTTCTTTTGAATCGTATGCATTAAATAGTTTGTTTTCCTAGGGTTAGGGCATCTTGAATTTGGCTGAAATTTGAGATCTCTCAGTTTCTTTGGGCTCTAGTGGTAAGAAAGAGGTAAATAACTCAAAGAAAGTCTCTTATGTGGTTCTGAGTTTAGCTCCTGCCAAAAGGATGAACCAGTTTCATTCGTTTTCAAAGCTTAAAATGATAGGAAAAGCTGGCTTGCAAATAGGGAGAGGAAGCAACCATTGTTTGGTCCATTAAATAGGCTAGGGCTCCATTAAACATTTAACATATGCATCATTAGAACTTCTTGCTGCAAATTCATTCTTTTTCAAAGCTTAAAATGACAGGGAAAGCTGCACTGTAAAAAAGGATACTGAGCAGGTGCTTAAATATATAAATGCTTGCTTATCATGATAAGTCACTACAATAATCCCACACTACATTTTACCAAGATGATTTTTTTTCCTTGTGATGCTGAGATTGTAGAAAACTTGAAATGGACAAAGGTTTATGTGGTTCACGCAAGAGACATTAACGCACCTATGTTTATAACCACATTGATGAAATATTCTACTATGGTAGTGATGGACATATTCTAATTTTCTTAATCTTTTAAAGACTGATGAAAGAAAAATAAATCACCATACCTCAAAACAAGTCATTTGAAAGAGAATATGACAGACATTGAGTAGTATTCTCAATTGACGGCAAGAGAATATTTCCTGAAAATAAAAGATTGTAAGTAAACACATTCTTCTATATCTCTGACTAGCATATGGTTTAATGCTTTATGTTTTCTTTCTGTTTAAATGAATTCGATTACATATTCTTGTTTGATGTATCGGGTGTAAAAGGTGGACCAGGCTGCCTTTTACCTGGTTGGGATAAGAGTTCTGATTTCTGATGTTGCTACTATCTGCAGTCAAATGTTCGTAAAGAAAAAATTAGGAAACCTGATACGCCATGTGTGGTTTGCAGTGGAAGTGGAAGAGTTGATTGTCTCCACTGTCAAGGAAGAGGTCTCATTCCCCTCTATTGCTATCATATTCACATTTAAACTAAACCTTTGCTATAAACTATATGGACCAATCCTTCTTCTGAAACTTCTTGCAGGAAGGACCAACCATGTAAACCTAGTTATGCTTCCGAAAGGAGAATGGCCACGATGGTGAGTAACTGAGGCTCTATTCTTTTTCAAAACGTCCTTGGATTCAGAACAAGGAATTACACTTTAAAATCCCACAATTTAGAGCCTTCTTTTTTATATTTTTGGTCCGTTCATGCTTCCAACTTAATCTTTATCAAGTTAAAATATTAGTCAAATTGCTGTATTAGTAACATTGATCTGGAAACATATATCTTTCTTCAAAACAACTAGAATCTGCACAATTGTACATGGCCCAGTTTAACTATTAGAAAATTGTGTGCGCTTCACCCCTTTTATGAGAAGAAAAAGATCGAGGATATAAATAAATTGCTATCTAAATCGTTTACTGATCTTGATAAAAAAGCTTGAGGTTATGCAGGTGCAAAGCTTGTGGTGGAAGTGGACTTGATTACTGCAACCGATGCCTTGGGACAGGGAGTACAGAGACATCATGGGCTTTCATTCATGAAAATGGACACCAACTCATTACAGCGTTAAATAGAAGAATGTAAAATCTCATATATATTTACTTGCTGTATTCCCTCATGTAAATGTTATTCTTATTTTACTAGATTTTTTTTTTTGAGTATTTATTATCTGACCTTTAGTATATGGCCATTCATAAAATCTTACTCATTCATACATAAGCATGTCTATAATTGACAAGATTTTCTTATGACATTGTTGCATATACCATCCATGTCATATATGTTATAGTACATATGAGGTATGTAGTAATAGTTTATCATATAAGATGTATTGCCAATGTAGGTATATTGTCCAATAAGATTATTAGCCAGATCATTAATAAGAAATTTTAAATAGTTTAATTTGAATATATGTCAGATATATTATTAGAATATGCTGAATAAATAGATGACATTTATCATCAATTATTGAAATAATGATGATGAAGATGATGAAATTTTAGAGTAGTTGAAAATTAATAAATTTTTTCTAATTTTGAAATAATAATTAATTTATTTAAGTTTTTTATTTTGTTATATATAACATGATCGAAATGGTGTCATTATTGCAGTGTACGTAACTAGTGTGCTCGATTAATTTGATATTTGAAAAAAATACAAAAAAATTATATTATTTTAAAAAAAATGTTGTTTCTCTAATGCAGTTAAAAAATTGCAAAACATTACTTGCATTTAACGCAATTAATGCAAGCTTTCAGCTATGAGCTGCTATTTTTTGGGAGCTGCCAGTTGCTCTTGTGCTTTCAAATAAATTAATCAATTATTTTTTAAAAAACCGGCTCCTGCTCTCTCCTAAAAAAAAAAAAAAGTCTATTATTGATCTCCTAGCACTCTTATTTCTCCTGTTGAGCTCGATCCTGAGTTTCGGCAAGTTGAATTCGAGCTCAATTCGAGCTCAAGCTAGAATACAAGCTTATCTCTAAGTTGATCTCTAAGTTGATGAGCTGAACTTGAGCTAGCTCAATTCAACCTCGACTCGGCACATTTATAACCGCAGTACCATATCATATTTGTCTTTTTGTGTTTATATTGATACATTGTAAACCTCATCCATGCATATTTAAGAGTAAGATTATATTAGTTCATATAATTTAAAAATATTTTGATAACTTTTTTTGCATAAAAAAAATTTATCGCTTTTTTTTTTAATTATTCTTTAGGTGTTATGTATTAAGATTTTTTTAAAGTCCAGTAAGAATATAACATTACTCAGCATATTAACCGTCTTAACACCGAGAAAGTAATTAAATTCTGTAGCAGAAGCGAGCAAGGAACGCGTTGGAACGCCGTAGCCTCCGCCCTATCTTCAGCATTAAAACCCAAAACCTTACGCTCGACAGTCAAAGAGGTCTTTGGCGATGAAGACGACCCTAGAGCTCGTGCTACGTTTGATATCGCTATCCTTCCTGGTCCTATATGCTCTGCCGGTGGAAAACCAAGGTTCGCAACGAAAGTGGAAATGGCCTTCTCCTGGTATACTGCCTTCTCCCATACTGCGCGATCCAGAACTCAGGGAATGTTGGACCCATCTCAAAAAACCGCCGGGATGCATGCCATCCATCTACGATTCATCGGAGAAGGGGAAAGTGTTGCTGAGTCCAGAGTGCTGCGACGCTGTGAAGGCGCTCAGCAACAGATGCTTCGAGAGAATCTTTACGGCCAAGCCTTTCCAACCGGAGTTTTCACAGCAGGTTCAGGTCTTTTGTGCTTCCGTCCATGGGAATTCTCCTGCTTCCGCGCCATCTTTCTAGGTCTAGGATTGCCGTTTTGTCATATTGTGTACTTGTTGTTGACTGTTGAAATCTATGTCCTAGGAAAAGCTGAGCTAATCTGGAGTATTGTTGTTGAATTGAATGCATTGCTTCCAAAAAAAAAAAAAGAGTAGTTGAATGATTGCATTCATTGTCTTTCTTCTTCAAGTTTGTGGGAGGGCTTTAAGCTTGCACATGGCTGAGTGAACTCTAAAATCTACACGAATTCTTTGGTTTTAACCATTGGAATAATGTAGGGAAGAAAGTCTACCTCATAAAATTTTTGATATGGTTGTTTTCTTACGTTTTGTTTAGATTTGAGCATCATCTATCAAGAATTGTGCACTGGGTTTAATTTTATGTGTTAGTTATTGTGTGTCCAATTTATATTTGATAAGTCATCAAAAAATTATCTTAATCGTCGATGTAAACATAAATCATAAACTTTCAAAATTAAATCCAGGACCATCCGAACTCCGATTTCCGCAAACTTATAGTCAAACTGAATGGTTCAAAGAGACGAACCCAATAACACCAAAATAGGTCTAATCCGAACCCAAATAAGTCCAAATCAAAAGGCCTGAAGCGTAGTTGGAAGCTTCAGAATATTAATTGGATGATCAAACAATATCCAAATGTGATTATAGTCGAATCGAGCAGCTCGACGAGACGAATCCATCGAGCCCAAGAACGCCGAATTCCGACATCATTAAGATACTCAAACACTTGATAAACAATTCTTTGATTGAGGTCGTCCATTAAAACACTCCCAACATTTCCTTGATATTCTCCCTATTTACTAGCTATGTCACTCCCAAAAAATTATAAATAGACCCATCAGTCTTCACAAAAGGGGGGAGGAGGAAGAGGAGAAAGCTTAAAAGCTCTCTTGCACTTTCCATCCAATGTTGCCACCGCCAGAGTTCTTCTCGACCACCGATTGGCTATCTCCGCAACTTTTCCCGAATGCTATCGATGCTAGATCTCCTCCCAAACACTATCACTCGTTGACTACGATCCTTCCGACCACCATTGATCGCCAACTACAGTATTTCTGATCACCGTCGCTCGCAGACTTTGGTTCATCCGACCACCGTCGCCTGTGGACTACTGTCCTTCCGACCATCGTCGCCCACCCACTTCGGTCCATCCGACTACCGTCGCTCACCGACTACGATTCTTTTGACCATCATTGCCCGCTGACTACAGCCCTTCCAACCACCGTCACCCGATTACAGTCCTTCCGAACACCGTTGCCTGCCAACTTCGGTCCTTCTGACGACCGTCGCTCTCCGACTACGGTCCTTCAGACCACCTTTGCCAGCCGACTACGGTCCTTCCGACCACCGTCACTAGACTACATTTCTTCCGACCACCATCACTAGACTACAGTCCTTTCGACCACTGTCACCCGCCAACTACGGTCGCTCCAACCACCGCGCCCGCCGACTAGGGTCCTTCTGATCACCATCGCCCGTCGTCTACAATCCTTCCGACCATCGTCGCCAGCCAACTGTGGTCCTTTCGACCATCGTCGCTCGACTACGGTCCTTCCGACCACTGTTTCCCGCCTACTTCAGCTCCTCTAACCACCATAGCCAACCGACTATGATCCCTCTAACCACCGTCACCCGCTGACTATGGTCCCTCCGACCTTCGTCGCCCGTCGGCTACAGTCCTTTTGACCACCATCACCCGCCGACTATGATCCCTCGGACCACTGCACAAGCCGACCACAGTCCCTCCGACCACCTTCGCCTACTGACCAATCAAACATGTCAACACTCTTTAAGAATATTTATCATGTGCATTTGCTACATTAAGCCAGTACCCTCCTCTGAGGAGGGATATTATTTGTAATCAACCATCGATACTAGTGAATTCATTTAAACTAGGTCAGGCCCTGTAGTTTTTCTCTCTTTTCAGGGGTTTCCATATAAAAATCTTAATTTCTCTTAACACTGCACCCCTCTCTTTGATTTGTCTGTATGCTGGATCTTTATTAACTCCTAAGACGGTAAGCTCTATTTCTCTCTATCTCTATGAATGTTTTAGGACAACAATATTTAAGATAGTATGACATCTAGTCATCTAGGTGTCCTCAGCAAAATCTGATAGAAATATCATTTAAATATTTCTTATTTGAAGTTGCTGCAAACCAATTAGTTGATATGCATTAATAATATTGTATTGTGTAGTACATTGGTGGAAGAAATTGAAATGTAAGACCTTGACCCCTGTCTAGACATCAATACGGGTGCTCTTTGAGTCGTTGGCCAAGTTACATCTTAGAGACTAGAGGTGAGTGGTCTAGCAGCTGCCAACAGTGATGGCCCAGTGATGGCCTTGCCACCACCACTCAAGGCCGTCTAACATGCAATTTTGTTGCATGCAAGAAGTTGAAGTGTCTGGAGCAGCCGAAATTGACAGGTTCAGAGTCATTCAAACTCTATTTTGAGCGATATATGCATCAAAGGGCTTGATGCTTGTCTGAGGCCTGGTTCATCATTCTTAGCTTGTTTGGTCATCAATTTAGACACATAGAGTAAAAGTGAGCCCTAGATATTTTCCTTGTATGAAGATTTGTGCTTGATCAGCTAGGAATTTTATGATCCCAACAATAGTTGATGTTAGCGAATCAAGCAATCCTTTAAGCTTTGCTCCAAAGAATTGCCTTATAGTAACTCAGTTTTATGTGTAAAAGCACATTTTAGTTTTGCATTAAACAAATGGTAACAAGCAAGCTTGGTTGTATGAAGAGAACAACGCATCCCCTAATATGCGGACTGAAAAAGGACTGGGAAAGTGAAGAACAAGATTTTGCTATATGCATTACCATTTAAAGGTGTTAAAGGTGCTAATCCTGTCTATAGATTGAAAGAGTTCAATGCTTCATTGTTTCGTAAATGTTTTTTAAATTTTTTTTTTTTTTGTCTTTTATAGATCATGTGTTCCGAAGATTTTATTCCAAGTTTTGGTACTGAACTTTTAGTCTAATCTATTTGCTTTGAATGAGATATGATATTTCATTTGAATGAGATATGATATTTTTGGCGTAGCTCTAGTGGCAGATAAGATTAGCAGGAGTCGTCTTAGATGATTTGGTCACTGATAGGAAATACTTGAATATTTCAAGTAAACCCTAACAAGAATAGGGAAAAACATCAATAGAAGCACACAAAAATCTGGTGGAAAACTCTCCAAATTGTAAGTGGATTGCAAAATAGAGAACTAATGGAAATGACGAAACAAAGATATAGTTGATTCTCAATTCGAGAGGAGGATCATTTCGCCCAATCTCTAGATGAATCTAGAGCCCAAGATACCAAAAAGAACCCTCACAAGAACACTATTCAAAACATAACCTTAACCCTAATCTCCCTCTCATACTTAAGGCATACAATTAAAACAATAAGACAAAAGACTAAAAGGCCCTTGCCGCCCCCTCCTTTGGCTCTAAATTTGAATTTGAAATCAAGTGGACCCCACTCTATCTCTCTCTCTCCCTCTTGCTGCCGCCCCTCCTGCTATAGACGTGAATCGTCCCCTTAGAAGGGGCCGGATGGACCGGTCCACTAGGGGCCGGTCTAACACTACCGCCCTCCCAAAGAATCACCTTGTCCTCAAGGTGAAAACAAGAAAACTGATGTTTCATCCTCTCATATGGCTCCCATGTGGCGTTGTAGTCCGGGAGGTTTTTTCCACTTGATCAACACTTCCTTAGCTCCATCTTCTCTCTGGCGAACCCCCATAAGCTCCAAGGGTTCCAACAGCACCTCTAAATCCTCAGTTAGTGTCACTGGTAACTCAGAGCTTGTTGCAGAATCTCCAATTGCCCTCCTCAACTAAGATACATGGAACACCGGGTGTATCGTCTCCAATAGAGGTAGTTTCAGCTGATAAGCTCCAATCCTCTCCAATACCTCATATGGCCCAAAGTATCTTGGGGCAAGCTTCTCATTTCTTCTGTTGGCTACTGGTCTTTGCCTATAAGGCCGGAGCTTTAAGAACACTCTTTCCCCTAACTCAAACTTGATGTCCTTCCTATGCCCATATGCTTGTTTCTTCATAATCTATTGAGCTCTCAGCAGATGACTCTTCAACTACTTCAGTATCATATCCCTCTCCTCCAAGTACTCCTCCACTGAAGAAACTGGAGTGCCATTATGCCCATAGTGCACTAAGTGAGGTGGATCCCTTCCGTACAACACCTTAAATGAGGTCATCTGAGAAGCAGAATGAAAAGAGGTGTTGTATTAATACTCAACCCATGCTAGCCATCTGGCCCATAACTTGGGTGTCTCTGACACAAAGCACCTTAAGTAAGTTTCAAAACTCATGTTGACCACTTCTGTTTGGCCATCCGTCTGTGGGTGGTAGATGGTGCTCCTCTTCAATATTATCTCCTGTAGTCTGAACAACTCCCTCCAAAAATGATTGAGGAACACCTTATCCCTATCAGATATTATAGCCTCTGGTACTCCATGTAGTTTGATGACCTCTCTGATGAAGGCTGATGCCACTGTCATTGCGGTGTATGGATGTCATAGGGGAATGAAATGAGCATATTTGCTCAAGTGGTCCACCTACACCAGTATCACTGTGAAGCCCTTTGATCTGGATAGCCCATCTATGAAATCCATGGACACCTCCTCCCATAGCTGACCTGGTAAAGCAAGTGATTGTAATAATCCTCCTGGAAACATCGCCATATACTTGTTCCTCTGACATACCTCACTGACGACCATCTCCTCCACATCCTTATGCATACCCCTCCAGTACAGCTTTGAAGCTAGTCTCTTGTAGGTCTTCTACACTCCTGAATGTCCCACAACAATGCTCCCATGGAACAGTATGGAATGTGGATTGATGTCTGAGGCATAACAAACCTCCCCTGGTACAACAGTCTCTCCCCCACCAAAGAATACCCCAGATGGCTACTCTCTTCCCTTAGTAAATCAACCTTGATCTTTCCTAACTCCTCATCTCGAGCACTCTCCTCCTTAATGGCTTTCCAATCTAACATCAATGGAATTGACATTGTTATCACCTGCAACTCCCCCATACATTTGGACAAGGTATCTGCCGCCTTGTTCTCCACTCCTGGCCTGTATTGGATCTCAAAATCATAACCCAGCAGCTTGGATAGCCACCTCTGATGCTCCTCTATTACCATTCGCTGCTCCAACAAGTACTTTAAGCTCTGTTGGTCTGTCCTGACAACAAAATGCTTACTTAATAGGCAGGGCGCCATTTCTGGATAGCTAGTACAATGGTCATCAACTCCCGCTCATAAATTGATTTCAGCCTGGCCCTAGCTGTCAACACCTTGCTGAAATAGGCAATGGGTCGATGAGTTTTCTTGAGCACTACCCCCAACCCATATCTTGAAGCATCTGTCTCTACTACGAACACCCGAGTGAAGTCCGATAGTGCTACGATTGGTACAGTTATCATAGCCTTCTTCAGTTTCTCAAAAGCTGCTGTGGCTGCCTCTCCCCATAGGTTCGTCCTTCTTCAATTGTTCTGTTAGTGGCCATGCTATAGTGTTGTACCCTTTCACAAACCTCCTGTGGTATCCTGTCAGCTCTAAGATTCCTCTTAGCTCCTTCAGATTCTTAGGTAATGGCCATCTCAACATAGCCTCAATTGTTGGCTGATCTGCTGCCGCCCCTCTTTGGACACAATATGTCCCAAATACTTCACACTAGTCTGGGCAAAACAACACTTCTTCAGGTTGGCCCTTAGCTGATGCTCCTGCAACATCTTTAGCACCCTCCTCAAGTGCTCCCAATATTCCTCTTCTGTCCTGTTGTAAACTAGAATATCATCAAAGAACACCAAGACAAATTGCTTGAGGTAAGGTCTGAAGACCTTATTCATGAAAGACTGGAATGTGGCAAGGGCGTTAGTGAGGCCAAAGGGCATCACCAGGAACTCATAATGCCCCTCATGAGTTCTAAAAGCAGTCTTGGGCACATCCTCATTCATTCTGATATGATAATATCCTGACTTCAGATCTATCTTGGTGAAGATCATTGCCGCACTCAACTCATATAAGAGTTCATCAATCACTGGTATAGGAAACTTGTCTGTCACAGTCTCCTTGTTCACCGCCCTGTAATCCACATAAAACCTCTAGCTGCCATTTTTTTCTTAACTAGTAATACTTGACTGGAAAAAGGACTAACACTGGGCCTGATAATCCCTTCCTCCAGCATTTCTCTAATCAACTTCTCAATCTCATCCTGCTGAAATTGAGGATAGTGGTAAGGTCTGACATTGATGGGTGATACACCTTCCCTCAAGGTGATTGCATGCTCCTGCTCCCTTGGTGGAGGCAATCCCTAAGGCGGCTAAAACACCTCCTAGAATGGCTGGATCAACGGCTATATGGAGAGGGGTATGTCCCTTCCCTCCTCCAATCTAATTCCCTCCAATCTGTATAGCTCTACCAAATAGCCTTCTCCCACCTCTTAGATATTTCTCACCATAGTTTTGAGTGACACCATGGCTTTGGATAGCCATGCATCTCCTCTGATCACCACCTTTCTTCCATCCACCCTCAGCTCCATCGTGAGTGCTCCCCAATTGACCTTGGTGTCCCCCAAGGTCTGCAGCCACTACATCCCCAGGATCACATATGTACTTCCTAACTCTAGTGGAAGAAATTCCTCCATCACCTGAATCCCCTGGATGGTCAACACCACTCCCCTATAGATCCCCTGACCTTTCTCCACCTTTCTTGTACCCATCATCACCCCATAACAATCGATGTCCACCAATTTAACTCCCAGTTGGTCGACGACCTGAGTGGAAATAAAATTGTGGGTGGCCTCACTGTCAATCAGAACCACCACCTCCCTGTTCCCTATCTCCCATTTCATCTTCATGGTATGATTAGTGGTGAATCCTACCATTGAGTTCAGGGAAACCTCTGCCAGATTCAGATGCATTTTCTCCTCTATCTCCTCTACTTCTCTTTCGCCTCCCTCCTCAGTTTCCTCGTCATCATAGAAGGTGAGAACCTGAAGAGTTCGGTCACAATACCTATACCCTAGGGTATACTTCTCATCACACCCAAAACACAACCCCTTTGCCCTCTTCTCATGTATCTCCTTCTCTATCAGCCTCTTAAAATTTTCCTCACTCCCTTCTGCCACTATCTTCTCCCTGGTGGTGATGAGGACATCGACAGACGTTTTCAACAGGTTTATCGGCGTAGGAATCGTAGATTGACGGCTACGATTCACAGTCTATATTTTGATGCATTTATGTATTATGTTATGTTTGTTTGCTAGTTCCGTTTGTACCCTTTTATTTGAGTCTATTGGAGTTGTAGCCCAAGGGGCATTTTAGTTTTTTCTTTATTTTATTTCAGGCCTATATATTGAGGCCTCATCTATTGTAATGGGATGATGAATGTTGAATGAAATCTTGTTATTGTCTTCTTCTTCTTGTGAGAGCACTTGAGAGAAGCGAGAGAGCCCAAGGTAGGGGCAAAAGCAATACCCATCAGTCATTGGAACAGTTCGTGTCTCATGGTTTATTCTATTTTCTTGTTTGCCTTCACCCAATCCACCAGCCGGTTCACCCTCCGCCTCCACCGCCGGTAATCCCCTTCCCCTCCACCGTCGGCCACCCAAGCCCATCCCCAAACCCACCCAATCGACCACCCTAAGCTCCACCGCCGACCAACCTTTCCTCCTCCCCAACCGACCCACCCCTAGCCCTCCTTCCCTTGCCGCCGTCTAAGTTCCACCTTATCCGTGCCACCCCACCACCGTCGGTCATACCCTTTTCCTCATCCAATAAAATTCCCATTAATTAGCTTAATTACTTTCCTAATTTAGGCAAGCAAGATTGGAGGGAGTTTTGAATTCAAATTTAAATTAATTTGGATTCAATTGCTTTCCTAATTTTCCTATTTAAATTAGGCAATTTATCTTATAAAATCTAAAAATAAATTCAGATTTCACATCCTATCAATTTAATTACTTGGGCCCACACCCAATTATTTAAATCCCACTAATTCCTCCCCTACTAGGGCCGGCCCCCTGCTTTCCCTCTTTTCTCTTTCCAATTTAATTAATTGGAATCAATCAAGAAGCCAATTAATTAAATTCTTAAACCAAGTTCCCTCCAACCTCTTTCGATTCCCAATTTCAAATTTCAATATTTCCTAAACCCCTCATAACCTCAAATCTGAAATAAAATTCAGATTTCTAAACCCTAATCTGTTCTCTAACCCTAGCCGCCCCTCTCTCTCCTACCCGACCCCTCCCTCTACCCCCATACCGCCAGCTTCCCCCCCTCTCCCACGACCAACCTTCTCCTCCCCAAACCGCCACCCCTCTCTCCCTACCACCCTCAATTTCAAACATCAAAGAGATCTCGTCCATGGATGGCGGACCCCGAGGTTGACCATGGCTTTGCTTATGATAAGTATGGACAAATAGACATTCTACAATCGCCGTTCTTTGATTCGGGATTTGGTTTCGACTTCACCGTGGAAGAATACATCGAGCGCATTCTATACACATTGGCCGACGTTATCGAAGAATAACTACCATCTGAACCTTGACAAATCATCGGACGATACACTCCTCCTCCTCCACCGCCGACCACCTTCTCTTGGATCAAGGCCATTGGTGTTGCTACCATCTTAGTGGCATCGTTCAATGTACTGAAAGCCTCTCTCCGTTAAACCTTTACATTGAGTGTCTTCGACTCCATCTTCCTAGTGGTAATCTCCTTTCTCGTATGGTTCGTCTATCTCCACTAAAGCCTAAGAGTGAAAGAGTGAGAAGGTGCTCAAGGTGAACTTCTCGTTATTAAGTGTAGGATTTTGTTATGAGCATATAACATTTACCATTGTCTTTGGATTTTTGATTGAATTATTTGGTTAATCTCAAGAGCACTTCTTTGTCTAAGCAAGTTAAATATTTTGAATTCCGAAATCTATATTTATTGCAAGCAATAATTTTATATTGACACGTTTTGATCAATTACTCATTTAATTTCTCAAGTAACTCCTATTGAAAGTTCGATAGGGATGTTAAGCCCTTGTGAACTAGTCCCGCGGCTAACCAAGAGGGGGGGTGAATTAGTTATTTAAAACAAAACAAAATCTTTTTATAACTTGCAGCGGAAATGAATTAAAGCAACGATAAAAAGATCAATCACAGATTTCACCCAAGCAGATAATCACAACAAAATAAAGTGCGGAAAATAATAAGAAAGAACACACCGGATTTATAGTGGTTCAGTCCAACCTGACCTACGTCCACTCCTCGGAGGCACCCTCCAAGTATTGCACTAAACCAAAAGTGTCTCTCCTTTAGCTCCCACAGCTAGGCGGAGAAACCCTTACAAAATCACTTCCACCTTCCCCGGTGCGGCGGAGTAGTCAGGTCCTTCGACAACGAAGAGATCTTCTTCTTCCCAAAACTTCCCTCGAGACGACCCTTGAATCCGATGGTACTTAGGTGCAAGCTTGCCGGAGCAACCGTGTGAACCCCCTCACACTCCCTCGAGAATCCCCCTTCCCAGGCTCTTCTCCCACTCAAACTCCACCATTTCCTCTCTCCCTTTCAAGCTCTCTCTTCAAGTTTTCTCCAAAAGAACGAAAACTCAATGGCTGCCAAAGACACCTATCAAGTGCCTTGAGAAAACTTAAATAAAGAGCTCCAAAAATCCTTCCAAATTAGTTCTGGCGGCAAATATCGTCTAGGACGATCGCCGGATAGTCCAGGACGATGTGCTCCAAAAGACAGCTTCAGAAAACCCTAAAAACTTAATTCTGCCACCAAAGATCGTCCAGGACGATGTGCAGAATTTGACCTGATAGTCCCGTATGATCCTGGGATAGTCCAGGACGATCAGTACAAATTTTGCACAAATCGTCCAGTACGATATGCATATCGTCCAGGACGATTATAACAAATTTTGACTCTTAAATCCTTGCCTAAATTATCATGGCGGCTAGGGTTTTGAGATAATATTGGATCGTCCAGGACGATATAAATATCTTCCAGGACGATTAGTTCAATGAACAGATCGGCTTGAACGATCAAAAATCGTCCAGTACGATCTGATCGTCCAGGCCGATCTGTTCAAAAGTTGAACTTCTGGTTTTGACAGGATCTCACTCCCCCTGAGTATGTGTACACATAGTCACAAATAAGCATACACCCTTACATGACTTGACTCAAGAAATCAAAAAGTACATCAATGAGAAATACAACAAAGTCTATTCTACTCATTCTTGAGTCTTGAATCTTTCTTGGATTGATGCATAGTATTCCTGAAATGTTAGTACACACAAATAAATATATATTCCAAATATTAGGAGATGAACCATAATATTTGTTATCATCAAAATAAGAACTCGTGAGCTTGAGTTGCAACAATCTCCCCCTTTTTGATGATGACAAATATTTCTGGTTGGATTTGCAAATAAAAGTATTTTCTCCTAATCTCCCCCTCACTAAGAAAAGACTTTTAAAAATAGAAAGAAACACATTTTTTTAATTTTTTTTAAAAAAACTACACAGTACAAATAAATGTCACAAATAAAACAGTATAATTACAATACAAATAAACTTTATAAATACAACAAATACAACAATACGTTCTCCCCCTTTGACATTATAAAAAAGAAGAGCAGAAAAAACAAAAGTAAAACAAAAATAGACTAAAAGATTGAAAACGGTCTCTGATCTTGTGAAATTTTTATAAAATCAAAAAATTTTCTTGTAATGAGAAAGCTAACCTTTGATTTTATTCAAAAAGCTAAGTAAGGCATGAATTGACTACTCATAACTCAGAAAGGTTAGAAATTCAGAAATTGTTAAATCAAGCTCAGATTTTAAAAATGCTAAAAAACTTTTTAAGCCAATATCTAAATCAATGAACAAATTAGATAAGGAAACAAAAATCTTTCAAAACTTCTTTCATGAAATATATCTAATATAAGATTAATGCAAAGTAATGAATCAAAAATCTTAATTTTCAAGCTTAAGTAACGAATTTATTAAAAAGACATGGGTTTTCTAAACTTTAGAGATTTACAAGAAGAGAAGCTAACGTTTTGTGGGCTCATTTTGTGCCTCTTTTCATTTTGGCGCTCTTTACGCATCTTTTGATTTTTGATACACTTTGTGTATCCATTTATTTTTGGCGACATTGCGCATCTTTTACTTTTTGATACACTTTATGTATCCTTCCATTTTTGGCGACATTGCGCATCTTTTAATTTTTGTAATTTGCCTCCTTTTTAAATCTTTAAAATCAGCAAACCTTATTCTTTTGATAAAGACGAACAACCTGAATAAGATAATCTTGAAGTTGGTTCAATAATTTGCAAAAGATTCCTATGAGATAAACAAAATGTAGGGAGATGAAAAAGTTTCAATTTCAAAAATTAATTTATAATTTGAAATAGATTTTGAATCAAAAGTGAAATAGCCTAACATAAGGAAATAAGATGGAGAGACAAAATCATGAGTTTCCTTCCTTTGCTTGATTTTAGAGAAATTAACCACAACTTACATAGAATTTTAAGAAAAACAGGAGATAAATTTTTCATTTTTAGAAAATATGATCTTTGAAATATAATTTTGATTTCTTAAAGTGCAGATAAAACAAAAAGTGATATGTGTGTGCTGATCAGAGAAACAAGTAAAACAACAAAGAAACTATTTTTTTTAATTTAAAAGAAAAACAAAAATAATAATAAAACATAAAAAACACAACGAATAAAAATCACAAACAACTAAAGTAAAATCACAAAAACAAACACAAGCAAAATATTAATTCATATCATCTCTCTCCTGATCTGATGATTCAGAAGCTAGGTCTGCCCAAGAAATTTTTTGCTTTGCATTTTTTTCCCTTATTACAATTTGCTTAGTTTTACCCTTTTCCTTTTCAGGAAGGGTTTTTAAGTTCGGGCAGTGATTTTTCATATGTCCATGTTTCTTACATCCAAAGCAAATAACATTAGAAGAAATCTTAACATTTTTACCTTTTTTTACCTTTGTTTCACTTTTGTTGATGTTGATGCTTGTGCTTTGAGTCGCTTTCATCAATGTCTTCAGCTTTCAGTACTATAGTTTCACCTGCATCCAAAAGCTTTTGACCCAAACCTTGCTCGTAGGTAATGAGTGAGCCAATCAGATTATCAATAGAATATTCGTTCAAATTTTTAGATTCAGAAATTGCAATGACTTTGGCATCAAATTTATCAAGTAGAGAACGTAGGATTTTATTGACTTTTTTAAAATTTGAAAGGTCTTTACTTAAAGCATGTAATGATGTCACAATTTGAGAAAACCTAGTAAACATGTCAAAGATCGTTTCATGAGGTTTCATGCTAAAAAGTTCATAATCATGCATTAAAATATTTAGCCTAGATTGCTTGATTTCATAAGTACCTTCATATGTAGTACATAATTTATCCCAAATTTCTTTTTCAGAAGTGCATGCGGATATTAACATATAATCATCAGAATTCAAACCACAGAAAAAAAAATTCAAATATTTAGCATTCAATTGAGCATTGATCTGATCTGATCTACTCCATTCAGAAAAAGGAATATCAACTTTAATTTCATTTATAATACGTGACGGTACAGAATAACCAACTTGAATCATATGCCACATGCGATAATCAATAGATTGCAAGAAAGTAGACATGCGAATTTTTCAAAAATCAAAAGTAATATTTTCAAAAAGTGGTGGCTGGGTGATTGAATAACCTTCCGCAATATTACGATTACAAAAATTAGCCATGGATCGAATTCAAAAGTTTTTAAAAAATTGATTTTATGAATCCCGCTCTGATACCACTTGAAAGTTCGATAGGGATGTTAAGCCCTTGTGAACTAGTCCCGAGGCTAACCAAGAGGGGGGTGAATTGGTTATTTAAAACAAAATAAAATCTTTTTATAACTTGCAGCGGAAATGAATTAAAGCAACGATAAAAAGATCAATCACAGATTTCACCCAAGCAAATAATCGCAACAAAATAAAGTGCGAAAAATAATAAGATAGAACACACCGGATTTCGGTCCAACCTGACCTACGTCCACTCCTCGGAGGCACCCTCCAAGTATTGCACTAAACTAAAAGTGTCTCTCCTTTAGCCCCCACAGCTAGGTTGAGAAACCCTTACAAAATCACTTCCACCTTCCCCGGTGCGGCGGAGTAGCCGTGTCCTTCGACAACGAAGAGATCTTCTTCTTCCCAAAACTTCCCTCGAGACGACCCTTGAATCCGATGGTACTTAGGTGCAAGCTTGCCGGAGCAACCGTGTGAACCCCCTCACACTCCCTCGAGAATCCCCCTTCCCAGGCTCTTCTCCCACTCAAACTCCACCCTTTCCTCTCTCCCTTTCAAGCTCTCTTTTCAAGTTTTCTCCAAAAGAATGAAGACTCAATGGCTGCCAAAGACACCTATCAAGTGCCTTGAGAAAACTTAAATAAAGAGCTCCAAAAACCCTTCCAAATTAGTTCTGGCGGCAAAGATCGTCCAGGACGATCGCCGGATAGTCCAGGACTATGTGCTCCAAAAGATGACTTCAGAAAATCCTAAAAACTCAATTCTGCCACCAAAGATCGTCCAGGACGATCGCAGAATCGTTCAGGACGATATGCAGAATTTGACCTGATAGTCCCGTACGATCCTGGGATAGTCCAGGACGATCAGTACAAATTTTGCACAAATCATCCAGTACGATATGCATATCATTCAGGACGATTAGAACAAATTTTGACTCTTAAATCCTTGCCTAAATTATCATGGCGGCTAGGGTTTTGAGATCATATTGGATCGACCAGGACGATTAGTTCAATGAACAGATCGGCCTGGATGATCAGAAATCGTCCAGTATGATTTGTTCAAAAATTGAACTTCTGATTTTGACAGGATCTCACTCCCCCTGAGTATGTGTACACATAGTCACAAATAAGCATACAACCTTACAGTACTTGACTCAAGAAATCAAAAAGTTCATCAATGAGAAATACAACAAAGCCTATTCTACTGATTCTTGAGTCTTGAATCTTTCTTGGATTGATACATGCTGTTCCTGAAATGTTAGTACACACAAACAAATATATATTCCAAATAGTAAGAGATGAACCATAATATTTGCTATCATCAAAATAAGAACTCGTGAGCCCGAGTTACAACACTTATAATATTCACATCATCTTGGTATCAGAGTATGGAAGGCATAGATAACATATGTTAGAAACCATCCTAGGAGTCTACCTATCCATCTACATGTTTGTTTGCATGCATTCCTTCACCAAAATATTTTAATTTGCTTTTTTTTTTCTTGCTGTCCAGAAAATTCTGCACCATTTAGTGGCCTTTAGGTGATTATAACCTAGTGTTTAGGTGCTGCCTACACCCTAATAACCTTCCTAAACACTTAGACAACTTAGATTTTTGCTATAGTTTGCTGTCCTGCTCATTTCTGCATCATTTAGTTGCGTTAGGTGCATAATTATTTAGTGTCTAAGTGCTGTCCTCCACCCCATTACCTCGTTTGTGTTCCCCAACATCTACCTATGGATCCGGAGCAAATTCAGCGGACATTAGACCTAATTGTAGGACAATTAGGCATCGTTACCCAACAAATTAGAGAAACCTAAGGAGACTTAGCGGACTTTAGGAGACAAACTGAAGAGAGACATGATAACATCGAGCATTTAGGAAACCCAATGATCTACACCCCATTCCCCTTACAGTGATGATATCGGGACTGAATATGGACCTCCTTGGGACCACTACCGTCCCAACCATCGACCCAATCAAGAACCATTAGGGCGTGATACTCCTTGGAGAGATAACGATGCCCAATTGCTTAAGAACATTCGTATAGATGCCCTGTCTTTCGATGGTACGTTAGATACCCAGGTTTTCTTAGATTGACTCAAGGGAATGGACAGTTACTTTAAATGGTATAATATTTTTGAGGAAAGAAATGTTAGGTTTGCCGAAATGAAGCTAACGGGTAGAGCTAGCTAGTACTGGACTAACCTTGAACATATGTGCGAAACCCGAGGAGAATACCCAATTACCGACTGGAGGACCATGAAGCAAGAACTTAAAAACAAATATCTCCCACCTTCTTACTATCCTAGGCTCTTGGATCATTGGAATAGATTGACTCAAGGAAGTAAACCAGTGAAAGAGTACATAGCTGCTTTCGATGACTTTATGATCCGCTGTAGTGGCAAAGGAAACCACCACCCCTGCCCAACTTCTGTCTATGTTTAGAGCTGGACTTAGGGAAGACCTGCGAAACAAACTTTTCGCTAGAGGAATTACTACTCTAGAAGCTGCATGTAGTCTTGTGTTAGACCTAGAAGAGTCCCGGAGTCATGCCCACTCTAGGAACCAAGACTCTCGCCCAAATCCTTTTAAACCCTCCTCCCACTAGCATTTCAACAAACCTTCGGGTCCCATGCCGAGTAGAACTACTCTTGGGCATGTCCAACCTCGCCCTGACCCTAAGTGTAAGACCCCTGAACGGGAGACACCTAAAACCCCTGCGGGAACCAAATGCTTTAGGTGTCATGGGTATGGGCATATTGCCTCTCAATGTTCTAGCTCATACAAGGTGATTATAATCGAGGAAGTTATAGATGAAGAAGAAGAACCCGACACTGATTTGATCCATCATGTTGAAGATGAAGAAGATTTCTCTAGCGAAGAGGACCCCGCTGAATTGCTTGTTGTTAGATGTGCCTTGTCCCAACTTAAGCCTAGCGATGATTGGCGCAGGACATCTATTTTCCACACTTTTACCAAAATCGGAGATAAGAACTGTAAGGTCATTATTGACAGTGGAAGTTGCATCAACGCTGTCTCTTCCACAATGATATCCAAACTTAACCTGAAGTCAACACCCCATCCGAATCCCTATAAGGTTACTTGGATCAACTCAACTACCATAGAAATTAAGGAAAGGAGTCTTATCCCTATAGAATATGCTGGATATCAAGAAAAGATTTGGTGTGATGTTTTGTCCATGGATGTTGGTCAAATTATCCTTAGTCGTCCTTGGTTATTTGATAACGATGTCCATATTTATGGGAGGACGAACACCTGTGTGTTTGAACATAATGGTAAAAATATCAAACTTATTCCTTCCCAGCCCAAGACTAGGAAGGATGAGGTTAAGCCTGCTCTCGTTAAACCTAGCAAAGGCTTACACTTTTTGACTGCGAAAGAAATGGATGTTGAGCTTAACCAAGGATCCTCTATGTATGCCCTTGTAGCTAGGGAAGTGAATGCTAACCAGGAGGAACCTATCCCCGATGAGGTTAAACCCCTTCTAGAGACCTTTGCTAATGTCTTTCCAGAAGACTTAACCAACCATCTCCCACCCCTTAGGGACATCCAATATGTCATCGATCTTGTACCGGGAGCCTCTTTACCCAATCTTCCACATTATCGCATGAACCCATCGGAACATGCTGAACTTAAGAGGCAAGTGAATGAGCTACTGCAACGTGGCTTCATCAAAGAGAGCCTTAGTCCTTGTGCGGTCTCCGCCCTTCCGACTCCCAAGAAGGATGGATTGTGATGAATGTGTGTTGATAGCCGCGCTATCAACAAGATCACGGTCAAGTATCGTTTTCCTATTCCCCGTCTTGATGATATGTTAGACATGATGACTGGAGCTACCCTCTTTTCTAAAATTGATCTTAAGAGCGGTTATCATCAGATTCGGATCCATCCTGGAGATGAATGGAAGACTGCGTTTAAAACTAAGGATGGACTTTACGAATGGACAGTAATGACTTTTGGTTTGAGTAATGCCCCAAGTACCTTTATGAGAGTTATGACCCAAGTCCTCAGACCCTTCTTAGGAAAGTTTGTAGTAGTCTATTTCAATGACATTCTGATCTATAGTACTTCGGTGGACCAACATATCAATCATTTAAGACAAGTTTGTGAAATCTTGAGAAAAGAGAAGTTTATGCTAATCCTGCGAAATTTAAATTCCTCACTGATAGCATGACCTTTCTTGGATTCATCATATCCGCTCCAGGCATATCTGCTGACCCAGAAAAGGTGCGAGCAATAAATGAGTGGCCCGAACTAAATAATATCAAAGATGTTAGGAGTTTTTACGAATTGGCCACGTTCTATCGGAGGTTTATTTGAAATTTTAGCACTATTGTGGCTCCAATAACGGATTGTTTAAAGAAGGGAGAATTTCATTGGACTACTTCTGCCATTAAGGCCTTTGAGGAAATTAAGAGATGAATGGTAGAAGGCCCGGTAATGAAATTACCTGACTTTTCTAAAGTTTTTGAGGTAACCTGTGACGCGTTAGGGATTGGCATTGGTGGAGTCCTATCTCAAGAGGGACATCCAGTCGCCTACTTTAGCGAAAAACTGAATGACATTCGTCAATGATACTCCACTTACGATAAAGAGCTTTATGCTATTATTCAATCGCTTAAGTATTGGAGACATTACCTACTCCCTCAAGAATTCGTTATCTTTTCGGATCATGAGGCGTTACGATACATCAATTCTCAGAAGAAACTCAATGCCCGGCATGGTCGTTGGGTCGAATTCCTCCAAGAATATACTTAACACTATTCGACACAAGGCAGGATCTGAGAATAAGGTAGCTGACGCTTTGAGTCGCCAAGTGATGGTGACTCAAGAGATGAGAACTGAGGTAATTGGTTTTGAGCGTATCAAAGAAGACTATAAGGACTGCACTGATTTTCGTGAAATCTATAACGCTTTGACCTCTGGAGATGACCGCACTATCGATGATTTTCTCATAGAAGATGGATATCTATTTAGGGCTCAAAAACTCTGTATTCCCAAAACATCTCTTCGAGAATATCTTGTTTGGAAATTACATGCGAGAGGGTTAGCTGGTCACTTTGAGCAATCTAAGACCATCGCCGCCTTAGAAAATCGATTCTATTGGCCCAGTCTAAAGGGTGATGTTAGTAAACTTCTGAGAAGATGTCACACCTGCCAACTCGCTAAACAACGCAAATAGAATACGGGACTTTATACTCCACTCCTCGTACCTAATTGTCCTTGGCAGGATGTGAGTATGGATTTCATTCTTGGCTTACTTAAGAATGTGAGAAAGCACGATTCAATTTGTATGGTTATCGATCGTTTCTCAAAAATGGCTCATTTCCTCCCTTGTTCTAAAACTTTTGATGCCTCCCGGATTGCCAAGCTCTATTTTGACGAGATCGTTAGACTTCATTGTTTATCAAAAACCATCGTCTTCGATAGAGATGTTAAGTTTACAAGTTATTTTTGGAAAATCCTGTTGCACAAATTGGGCATGAAACTCTAATTTTCAACAGCCTTCAACCCTCAGACCGATGGGCAAATCGAAGTAGTTAATAGAAGTCTAAGAAACCTTTTAAGGACTTTGGTAGGCGAAAATATTAGAGATTGGGATTCTAAGCTTCCCATTGCTGAATTTTCCTACAACAACTCTGTTAACAGAACAACTGGTTTTAGCCCTGCTGAGATTGTGTACGGATACCTACCTAAACAACCCATTGATCTAATTCCCATGAGTCCTAGGGTTAGAGTGTCAGAGTCTACATCTGCATTCGCATCTCATCTTCAGGAGTTACATAAAGAATTTAAAAAGAAAATTGAACAAAGCAACGCCAATTATAAACTTATTGTTGATCATAAAAGATGGTTTAAAGAATTCAAAGTTGGAGACTTTGTGATGGTGCGAATCCGTCCGGAGAGTTTTCCTCCCGCATCTGCCAAGAAGTTGCATGTGAGAAGCGTCGGACCTTTTAAGATAATTTTCAAGATAAATAGTAATGCTTATGTACTGGACCTCCCCAAAGATTTTAACATTAATCTTATATTTAATATAGAAGATTTAGTAACCTTCGAGGGACTAGAGTTCAACCTCAATAATCCACTTACAAATGAGCCTTGTGTGACCCTACGTGGTGAGATCCCTAGCCTACCTCCACTCCCCAATTTGCCTCGTTTACCCAATTCAGAGAAGATAGAAGCTATATTGGATGATGAGATTATCTCCACAAAAGAAGGAGGACGTCGCAGATACTTAGTTCACTGGAAAGGGACCCCGACGACAGAGGACACGTGGGTTGATCGAGAGGAGCTACAGAGTCTAGATCCAGATCTCTTAGAGTTGTATGAGAGCTCTAGAGACACTCACTCGACAGGGTCAAGTTTTCTCCCACCTGGGGAGAATGATGAGGACATCGACAGACGTTTTCGACAGGTTTATCGGCGTAGGAATCGTAGATCGACGGCTACGATTCATAGTCTTTATTTTTGATGCATTTATATATTATGTTATGTTTGTTTGCTAGTTCCGTTTGTATCCTTTTATTTGAGTCAATTGGAGTTATAGCCCAAGGGGCATTTGAGTCTTTTCTTTATTTTATTTCAGGCCTATATATTGAGGCCTCATCTATTATAATTGGATGATGAATGTTGAATGAAATCTTGTTATTGTCTTCTTCTTCTTGTGAGAGCACTTGAGAGAAGCGAGAGAGCCCAAGTAGGGGCAAAAGCAACACCCACCAGTCATCGGAAGAGTTCGTGGCTCGTGGTTTATTCTATTTTCTTGTTTGCCTTCACCCACCGTCGGCCACCCAAGCCCATCCCCAAACCCACCCAACCGACCACCCTAAGCTCCACCGCCGACCAACCTTTCCTCCTCCCCAACCGACCCACCCCTAGCCCTCCTTCCCTTGCCGCTGTCCAAGTGCCACCTTATCCGTGCCACCCCACCACCGTCGGCCATACCCTTTTCCCCATCCAATAAAATTCCCATTAATTAGCTTAATTACTTTCCTAAGTTAGGCAGGCAAGATTGGAGGGAGTTTTGAATTCAAATTTAAATTAATTTGATTCAATTGCTTTCCTAATTTTCCTATTTAAATTAGGCAACTTACCTTATAAAATTTGAAAATAAAATTCAGATTTCACATCCTATCAATTTAATTACTTGGGCACACACCCAATTAATTAAATCCCACTAATTCCTCCCCTAATTCCTCCCCTACTAGGGCCGACCCCCTCCTTTCCCTCTTTTCTCTTTCCAATTTAATTAATTGGAATCAATCAAGGAGCCAATTAATTAAATTCTTAAACCAAGTTCCCTCCAACCTCTTTCGATTCCCAATTTCAAATTTCAATATTCCCTAAACCCCTTGTAACCTCAAATCTGAAATAAAATTCAGATTTCTAAACCCTAATCCATTCCCTAACCCTAGCTGCCCCTCTCTCTCCTACCCGACCCCTCCCTCTACCCCCATACCGCCGACTTCCCCCCCCCCCCCCCCCCTCTCCCACGACCAACCTTCTCCTCCCCAAACCGCCACCCCTCTCTCCTTACCACCCTCAATTTCAAACATCAAAGCGATCTTGTCCATGGATGGCGAACCCTGAGGTTGATCATGGCTTCACTTATGATGAGTATGGACAAATAGACATTCTACAATCGCTGTTCTTTGATCAGGGATTTGGTTTCGACTTCACCGTGGAAGAATATGTCGAGCTCATTCTCTACACATTGGCGGATGTTATCGAAGAACAACTACCATATGAACCTTGGCAAATCACCGGACGATACACTCCTCCACCGCCAACCACCTTCTCTTGGATCAAGGCCATTGGTGTTGCTACCATCTTAGTGGCATCATTCAGTGTGCTGAAAGCCTCTCTCTGTTAAACCTTTACATTGAGTGTCTTAGGCTCCATCTTCTTAGTGGTAATCTCCTTCCTCGTATGGTTCGTCTTTCTGCGCTAAAGCCTAAGAGTGAAAGATTGAGCAGGTGCTCAAGGTGAACTTCTCATTATTAAGTGTTTGATTTTGTTATGAGCATATAACATTTACCATTGTCTTTGGATTTTTTATTGAATTGTTTGATTAATCTCAAGAGCACTTCTTTGCCTAAGCAAGTTAAATATTTTGAATTCCAAAATCTATCTTTATTATAAGTAATAATTTTATATTGACATGTTTTGATCAATTACTCATTTAATTTCTCAAGTAACTCCTATAAGATTCACATTAGGTGTTCTCACGAAATCCTCCTGTTGCAGGACCCTTGGGTGCTAAGTGGGTGGTCGTCATCCTGTAAGTGCCTCTTGAGCTGCTGCTTCTGGCTCCCTTCTCTAGGTTCTTCTGATTCTCCACCAGCTGTGCCAACTTCATGGCCTCTCCGAAGTCACGAGGCATCATGACTTTCACCGCCTCTCTTATCTCTGCCTTGAGCCCTTTCATGAAGTTTTTCTCCAATGCAGTCTCTGATAATCACTCCACTCGACTGTCTAAGTGCTCGAACCGCTCCCGATAGTCTGTCATTGATCCGTCATGCACCAGTGTGAAAAATTGCTCATAGAAGTCCCCTCCCCCATCGATTTGGAAATGTTCTAATAAACAATCCTTGAATGCTCTCCAGCTCCGTATAGGTCTCCTTTGGTCCCTCCATTGGAATCATGACAACGCCTTCCCTTCCAAACATAGGCCTGCTGCTGTCAATTTCTCCTCATCCGTCAACCAATTGACGATGAAGTACCTCTCCACCTTGTAGATTCATCCATAAGCATCCTCCCCTTCAAAAATTGACATCTTCAGCTTCCTCACCTTTGGCTCTCCCCCGTTTCCCCATATTTCTCCATATTTTCCCCTCTCCTAATTGCTTTGCTCTCCCCACGTCTCCCGATCCTCTCTTACATGTTCATCTTCAATTCTTTCTACTCTTCCTTCTTTCTCCAAAATTAGCCCCCCTCCTACCATAATTTCCCTCATTTCTCTCCCAAACAACACCCTTTACTCCTTGCTCCCTATTTCCACGTCTCTCTCCCCACCTTCCCCCTTTCTCCTCAATGATTTTAACATCGTTTTCCCTCCTATGAAAATCAGAATTCGTAGTTCTTTCCATTGGTTCCTTCGCCTTTGATGCCGCCGTTTGGATTTGATTTTTCAATAACCTCTTCACTATCAAATGAAGATCAGAAACTTTGTCTTCCACGGGCAAAACCTTGTCTTCTATGGATGAAATTCGATCCTCCACCGTGGCTTTTATTTGGCTCATCTCTCCTTCAAAACGCTCTTTCAACGCATCTACCTTCTTGGCCATCATCAAAATTTCTGGATTTTGATCCAAAAATCAGCAAGGGTTCCTTCCTCCGGATGAATTTTCGCAGCTAAAATTTCAACAAATCAGCTCCCGATGGTCCCAAGACTTGCTCTGATACCAATTTGATAGGAAATGCTTGAATATTTCAAGTAAACCCTAACAAGAATAGGGAAAAACAATAATAGAAGCACACAAAAATTTGGTGGAATACTCTCCAAATTGTAAGTGGATTGCAAAAGAGAGAACTAACGGAAATGACGAAACAAATATACAATTAATCCTCAATTCGAGAGGAGGATCGTCTCTCCCAATCTCTAGATGAATATAGAGCCCAAGACACCAAGAAGAACCCTCACAAGAACACAATAATCAAAACATAACCCTAAATCTAATCTCCCTCCCATACTTAAGGCATACAATCAAAACAATAAGACAAAAAGACCAAAAGGCCCTTGCCGCCACCTCCTTTGGCTCCAAATTTGAATTTGAAATCAAGTGGACCCCACTCCATCTCTCTCTCTCTCTCCCTCTTGTCGCCGCCCCTCCTGTTATAGATATGAACCAGCCCCTTAGAAGGGCCGGCTGGACCATCCACTAGGGGCCGGTCTAACAGTCACATAAAGCGTTGACTTTCCGATGACCAGGTTAGAAGAGTAGATATATTAGATCTTTGCCTATATTAAGAATTGTAGTGATAGACCTAAAAAGATATGGTTAGAAAGTATTATAAATGACCTTTCTTTATTAGATTTAAATAAGAATTTGACTCTTAATATGACACAATAGAGAAAAAAAGATTCATATAGTCAACCCCATGTAGCCTTGATGCTGTAGTGTTGTTTTTTTTTTTCCCGGTCTTTGTAGCCTTAGTGGGCTTTAGAAGGATATTGTGTTATCTTATGGGTCGTTTTGGATCACTTCTTTGTTTTTATTTTTTATTTATGCTCTTTATTTTGTTCTATTTTGTTATGCTTTGATATGAAATACAAACATATTTGGTATCCTAAATATGGGCTGTTTTTGTTTTTATTGAATATTTCATAAAATAATTTTGGTATCTTAAATATTTGTTGTTTTTAGTTGTGTTTGTCGCTTAAGTAGGTGGTGGCGTGTAGCTAGTAGGATGATTTTCATTTTCAAAATAATGAAGCATCTAGAAAACACCTAAAAGTTGTTTTAAATATTTTAAAATTAATTTCATTTGTTTTTAAAAACAAAGTATAAAAACATCTGAAAAATACAAATCAAACATGTTTTTAATATAAAAACAAAGTTGAGCCCCAAACAAGCTATGCGTATGTTGTTTTGTCTGTAGATGTAGATGCGGCTTGTATTTGGGTCAGTATTTCATTTTGTTTTGCGTCTGTAGTGGTAAGTAAAAAGGGCCAGTGGCACCCATGCTAACATTTATAATGAGAAATGGATGTTGGGTGGGAAGGAAAGGATGAAACACCTTCATCATAGTCTTTGGACGCATTTACCACCAGGTCCACCACTATGTTTTCCGCACTATTTGGTTGATCTCTTTGTTTTTTCCAGCACATTCATTCCTCCACCCAGTTTTTACAGTTAAAGGGTTTGTTTATTAGCCAAAAATTCCTTGGTATAAGATCAGGAATCTTCAATTGAAATAACCAAACAAAAAAAGAGATGTTTGTATTGTATAGAATTCTCAATTGAAATTGAAGAGAATGTCAGTAGTGATATATGCTTCCATTGACTCATTCACATGTTCTTTTGAGAAGAATGTGAGAGCCAGTATTTTAAGCATGCTATGTATTGAGTTTTAATCAAACAGGTCTATGAGATTTTGCTTCATTGATAGCATATAATTAGACTGTTGCATTAAAATGCCAAATAATTGGATGTTCCAAAACAAAGGCTCTAGCTCCTCCTTTAGGTTTATTAAATTCTTCCTAAATTGATGCTTACATCTCCCATCTAGTGCGTTTATGTTACTATTTTTGCCTCATTGTGGCATATAATTCCTCTCTTTTTTGTTTTTGTGAAGAATAATTTGACGGGATGAGCAGCATTCATTGACTAGGAGCATATTTGACTTGTGGAGAAAATGTTCCCATTTCAATATTTGGGTGTATATATATATATATTCTAATTTAGCAGGTCGAGTTCACTGAATCATGGTGGTCACTAAATATATATTTGTAAAATTCAAATATACCCTTGTGACCTCTTTTATCAGGGCAGAATTTGGGCTAAAGTATTTCTGATCGCATACACTAAGTACATATATAAAAACTACATAAAGCTGTTGTTTATGTAGTAACCAAAGCAGTTACATTCTGTAAAAATGATGTGTATGTTTATAATTTGAAGTGCATTTCCATAAGTCTCAAGTGCGAAAATAAAAAGAAAGGTGACAGAAAGCAATAATGGGACTCAGAACTTGTAATAAATTGGGTTCTGAATGGAATATGTTGTCCACAGTTAGATTTTGTTTGAGACAGTTTTCTTATTTCTTTTTAAAATAATATTTTAGTAAAAAAATTAAAATTTTTTAACTAAAAAGCTGTTTCAATAAGAAAGTCATCCCAAATAAGTCTTAGGCTTCATTAGGGACAGCTTTCTTACGGCTTTTTAAAGCAATTTTTTAGTATAAAAAATAAAATTTTTGTACTGAAAAGTTGCTTTAAGAAGCAGTGAGAAAGCCATCTCAAACAAAACCTTAGTGTCATTCCCAACAGATTTAAGGGTCATCCAAGCATAGTCTAGAAACTCTTTGTTGGAAAGTAAATAGGTGATACAGAGATCAACCGTATTGCTTTGTTTTACTTGCTGTGTATGTCTCCCCCTTTCTGTGTCCATGTCCTATTATTCTGCAAGTAAGGCAACCACTGGATTCTTCTCATGCTTAAAACAACAATCTGAACTGTTTTTGTTTGTTGGACAGTAACCACTCAACGCTGTTTTTGGTCCCTGGAAAGCCACCTGTTGTTGTTTATGGTCCTATTTTCTTGCAAAAACAGCAAAGCATCAGCTAACAACAAATCAGGCTGTGTGGAGACAAATAGCTAGCATTGTATGCTTTCTGATTTTGGCTTGAAATATACAGCTCAATTGGATTGTTCCAGCAACAACGCAGAGGCAAAGCAGCATCAGCGACCGGACAACAAGGCGTCTTTTTATGGGAGGAATAGAAGATTTTTTTTTTTTTTTAATGAAGAAATTTTTAGAGGCTTTACGCCTTTTAAATGGACATGTATACGATCATCTAATGTATACCTAAATATACTCCACAAAACGAGGAAATCATATTTCTAATAACAAATTTGATAGGTTTAATCTATAAGATAATGCTAGCACAAATCTTAAAAAATAACAAATTTGATAGCGCTCCCAGTTCTGTAATAACCCGAGATTTTACCATACCCTTCTCAGCATCTTTAAATATTTTAGGCTTCATTTAAAACTGTTTTTTTTTTATTTTTTAAATCAGCTTATTAGTAGAAAAATTAGTTTTTATATTAAAAAATTATTTTAAAAAACAATAAGAAAGCCGTTTCAAATAAAGCTTTAGGCTTTATTTGAGACGGCTTTTTTACTGTTTCTTAAAGCAGCTTTTTAGTATAAAATTATTAATTTATATAATATAAAATTGTTTTAAGAAGCAGTAAAAAAATTGTCCCAAACAAAATCTTAGTCTTCATTTGGGACGGCTTTCTTACTGCTTCTTAAAGCAGCTTTCTAGTATAAAAATTAAAATTTCTATATTAAAAAATTACTTTAAGAAGCAGTAAGAAAGTCGTCCCAAACGAACCTATAGTCTATTTGAGACATTTAGAGCTATGAAAATTTCCAAGCTCAGTAGAGCCCTAAGCTTGTGGAAATCTTCTGAGTGGTCATCTACAGGGTGTTGTATGATTTTTCATGCCCGAGAGAGCTCCATAGTGGTGTGCATTGTTTTGTTAAAATGAAAAGTTGACCAAGTTAATTTGATTTGGTTGTTACATATCAATTCAATTAGCAGTTATATTTTTACTAATTTTTTATTATTAATTTGATTTTTTTAAAATCTTTATCAAACAAATAATTAAATTATATTATTTTTTCAAATATTAAATAAGTGACAAAAAGATTAAGATGAACGTTATCTATTTTATATGTCAAAATTATAATTGCTTGAAAGATTATTTGAAATTCTTCTCAATACATGTTAAAATTAATCACACTTTGATTCATGTAGAATTGAACCGAACTAATGTTTGAAAATAATTTGATCGACTAAATTTTTTTAAGCTTTAAATCCTAAATTAATTAACTATGCTAATTTAAAAATCAAACCAATGAACTACAGAACAAGGAGCCAAGGGAAATCAGGAGTGACCAAGGGTTCTATTTCCCCCAAAAAAAAACCAGGGGGTTCTCAGGAATTTTTAAGCCCGATCGAGAGAGCTCAAGGCCCGAGGAAAGCTTATGAGTGATCACACAATTTTCTAATTTTTCATGCCCAATAAAGCCTAAAGAAAACCCTATCAATGATTTCCATATCCAAAAGAGCCAAAAGCTAACCCTAAAAAAAAAACAAAAGAAACCTATCGCTAGAGCTTGAATTCTTTCGAGAAATCCTTAAGCAATCGTCGGCCATTCATTCATCTCTAACATAATAAAATTAACATGCTTTTTAACTCTAATAATCACACACAGCTCACTATGATCTGTTGATTGGGAGCTTTAACTATCAACAAAGAGGTCTCAGATTCAAAATTTACATATATAACGTGTGTGTGATTTTTTCTTAATTAATCTAAATATCCCAAAAAAAAAAAATTCTAATAACCACTAATTATATCCACGTAGCTATTGAGTAGCTAAGCTGATCCTCAACACAGATGTGAGGTCGTTCCCATTCTTTGCTGTATCAATCATTATCACCTTTAGTTGCTAATAGCCAGTTGGCAATGAGATTAGATGTGGCCCATTTTACATAATTTGTCCATATTAGGCGATGTAATTATCAGCTAATCTAATCTCGATCAATAAAACACCCTCACCATTTCAAAATCCATTGTAAAATGGAACACATAACACAAAATTACTTACCATATGTCATTCAATTGATTAAACTTAATTGTCTCAATTTCAACGATCTTAAACAGTTAAACTCCACCATTTATCTAATTGTAGAATAATATCCATATAATTGCAATAAAAATGCATGCCATGTGATATAATCGTACCTTATGAAAGAGGATAATTTAGTTTTAAGAAGATCATAATCAATGAGCTGTATCTCAAATGAAACACTCCATGATTCTTAAGATAGAGTACCATATTCAAATCTCATCCTTTTGTCAGGCTATCGACACCAACCAGGCATACACACCTTGAGAACATTAAAAGGAGCTTCTGTGTTCATGAAAATGTTATAAAATAAAATACTTCCTCAGAAAACAAAGTTACCAAAATCACATAGTAGAAACCTAGAAATCTACAATAATATCGTAAAGATAAAGTTTTTTGCTCATAAAACAATGAAAAAAATACTAGTTCTTCATTTTACAAACGATAACACAACACCCCTGATGAACTTAAGTTACAATGACAGTAGGCATATGAGGAAAGCAGGAAAATTTTGAAAGGAAACTATTTACAAGCACTGCGACATTTCAAGATTTCGTAATGGATATCTTGTTCTTCGGACGACAGAAAATCATGGAACAAATCCATGACCATAAGCTCTTTTTCTGAGCAGGCTTGGGGCTGGCTTGCCTTGCTGCAACTAAATCAGCCATGTACTGAACAACCGCCTGTCAAGCAAATAGACATGTGAGAGGAGGAAAGGAGAAACATCATTTAAAATATGAATAGAGAAAGAAGTTATTCACAAACTTGAGCTCCCAGTTTAACAATTTCTCTTGGTGGCAGTTCTAATGGAGTCTCATCCGCAAGAAGCACTCTCAGCTTTGAAAGAAATCTGAAGGAGTCGGGTAATACCCTTATCTGATTGCTGCTTATATCCAACTCTTCAAGATTCTCAAGATTTCCAATCGATCTCGGTAGAGATCTGAGATCTGCGAAATTTCTCCCAACATCAAGCTTCACAAGGTTGATAGCAAAGCAAAGGCTCTCAGGGACTGATTCCAGCTCATTAAAGCTAGCATCAAGCTCCTTCAGCTTGATAAGTGAAGCCATTGTGGTAGGCAGGCTTTTGATTCGGTTGTAGTGCAATGTCAAAATTTCTAGGTTTTCAAGCTTGCCAATGGCTTCAGGGAGTGCTTTGAGGTGATTGAAATCTAACCTGAGCTCAACCAGACATATGCAAGATCCAATAGTGTAGGGGAGTTCTTCAAGTTCATTTGTTTCAATGATTAATCTTCTCAGATTAGTTAGTTTCCCCAATGTATCAGGAAGCATTGATAACTGATTGCAACTCAGGTCAAGATTTGCTAGGTTAGTGAGGTTTCCGAACGAAATAGGCAGAGAAATTAATTTGTTCCCATGAAGGTCGAGTTCCACAAGACTTGAAAGTTCTCCAATAGAGTCCGGCAGATTCGTCAGCTGGTTGGAATGGATATCAAGCTTTGTTAAGAAACGTAGGCTGCCAATAGTAGGTGGGATAGCCATGATTCGATTCTCCGACAAATTTAATTCAGTAACATCTTGTAACTTTCCAAGTGAAGTCGGTAACCACTCAATTTGATCCATCAGCTTACCTTGAAGATCAAGAACTCCAGCACCCTTTTTGGCCAAAGTCTCAATCAAGCTTGCAACCATTATGAGACTTAATTTCTCCGTGTCTTTGCCTATGAAAAAGATGCATCAAGTAAGACTAGATATCTTGCTCAACTAGAAAAAATTGCAATCTAACATAATGCAGAAGTACACAGATTTATGCCTTCAACAACAAGAACATTAAAATTTCCATTATGAGAATTAACTTCTCCGTGTCTTGCCTATTTTGATTCATAAAAAAGATGCACTAGACTAGAAACCTTAATCAACTAGGAAAATTGCAATCGAACATAAAACATTTTAAGTACGTCAATTTATGCCTTTAATCAAAGGAGAGTTAACTTTTTCCATTATGAGACTTAACTTCTCTGTGTCTTTGCCTATTTTGATCGATAAAAAGATGCATCAAGTAAGACTAGACATCTTGATGAACTAGAAAAAATTGCAAGCAAACAGAATGCAGTAAAAGTACATAGAATTATGCCTTTAATCATAGGAGAATTTACCTTTTCATGGAGGAGAGGGGGAGGAGAATTGAGGCCTAGACTAACAATACAATTTTTAAAATGAAATACATAATACCCAGCCGGTAAGAAAAGTAAATAAACGTTAGAACAAATCAAACAATAAGAAGAGCACGCTCCCAAATAAAAAAAGCAACAAAGCCCCATAAAAGAAATCCAAAACCATCCAACCTCGCAGCCCCAACAGTCTTACCATGAAATCTACTGAGGACACCAATCTTCTTAAGGTTCCATTTGATTGCATGCATATAGAAAACATAAGAAAATAATGATTTTCTTTCCTTTGTTTTAATGTGCTAAAATGAAATCTTTATATTTGAGGAGATATTGAAGGAGCTTGTGGAATTAAAATTAAGTTGTTTTTCAACTACATCCATGTAACAAATGCTGGGATCTAAAAAATTTCACCATCTTCCAAAACGTGTTCTTTTACTTTCAAGCTACTCAAAAGGCCCGTAGTTATATCTAAAGACAAATTTCCAAAATTATTGAATAAAAATCATTATCATATTTCAAACCACAAACCCACTATAACAACCCAAACTATCATCAATTGAGATATTGCTATTTCTATTTAGCCTAACATGCCCACAGTTCAAATCTCTTAGCAAAAACTTCCTCAGAGTGCTCAAGCTATCATGCTTCTCTTCATATTTTCTGATGAAACATCAACTATAAAACTAAAAATCATCTCGATAATTAAGAGTTATGCTCACTATACTTTAGGGATAAAAAAATCTCCCCCGCTTAAAAAACTCACATCCTCGTTTGTAGTCTAACACAATCTATAATCATTGGCCAGGAAAATTCTTTCAACCCATTGCCCATTGGAGATGACTCCTATAGGTTCAAGAGGCAGCTCTCATCATGCAACACTTTATCATAAATAGGTTCAAGAGGTCACTCTCATGACATTGCACTTTGTCCTCCATAACATTTAATTCCCATCTTTTGGTTTGTCACCATCCAAACTCTTCCAACCCTATGGAATTCTTAACGAAACATCAACAGTTACATCAAAGGATAACTTGATGTTTAAGGGATCAAGTTCATGGTCCTTAAGGAGCTTTAAAGCTGCCTGCAATATCATGAAAGTGATATCTAAAAACATATATTTTGAAATTACAATGTCAATCCCTTTGAATCTTCCAAAAGGAACTTATATCTACAACCTTTTTCTCTCAAAAGAAAATAAAAAAGAAAAAAATATATCTACAACCTTTTTCTATATCTGAATTACAAAAGCAAACCTAATAGAACTTCTGTAAAAGAGAAACTGTCAAGCCCAATCTCATGAAAAAGTATTCCTAAATTTATAAAGGTAGGAATTCCTTTTAAATGAACCAAAGCTCCATCAGAGCAACGGGAAAATAGTCATAATCCATACTGAAATGGTCAGTCAATCAAAATCTACATCAACCAATCTAACCAAATTAGAAGAGGAGATGCTGGACTTTGTCAATTAGCTCTTAGTCAATTCCCCACACCACAACAAAAGAGTAGGCACATACGCTAGAGCCTGATGCGGTTAATAGAAAGAGGAGGGGCTAGTTTTTGTTAATTAATCCCATAGAGGAACCCAATATCAGAAGCAAGCAAAACGACTAGGGGAAAAAAATCCCCACAACCCCGCAAAGATTCGTCTTTTGCGATTAGTCATCCCAATACGGATAAATATTTAAAGAAAAAAAAAAAAGGTTGAAGCTGAGCGTAATAGAACCTGAAGGAATCTCGGATTTCAAAGAGGAATCACGGCCCAATTCCTTGGGCAAATCAGAACCCGCTTTCACTTCCTTTTCCTTCGTCACCAAGCTCCGATCAATCATCGGCATAGGAACGCTCAAACCAACAATAGGCTTCGGATTATCCTCCCTGTCATCTCCATCTTCGTCGGAAACTAACTTGGATGCCCTCTGTATGAGCTCATCGAGCACCTTAAAGCGCCGATCCAGGTCGAGCACGCGCAGGGCATCGCGGCGCTGCTCAAGAGCAAGGAGCTGTACGGTGTTGCGTTTGACCTCCTGCAGAACAAAGAAGAGCTCGTCGGGAACGCCGTTGGGCTTACTTTTTCGGCTTAACTCCTCGATCTTGGCTTCCTCCTCGCAGTTAGAGCTCGTTAGTATTGCCGTCGCCGCCTCAACTTCCTCGATGGTTGGCCGCGGCGGCAAGGACCTATAAGTTCTCATGATTTCCTCCACCGCCTCAACCACAGCCGCCGGGCGTGGCGAGATCGCCATGGACGGTCTAAGGGGAGAACTACCAGGTAGAAATGGGGGCGGAGTGAAATATATGGGTTTTTTTCTTGAAAAACTGGTAGTTTTAGGGACAAAATGAATACTTTATTCTGCTGTTTGGGTTTTTGGGCATTACCCTTTCTGGACATTTTCTTATTACATGACAAACCCTCCCACAATTTTTTAATTACAGTAATGGTATTTCACCGGCGCGGCTAAAAGAAAATGTCTTATCTATTTCAGTCTAATATTTCTAATAAAATATAAGAGATAAATTGAATAAAATTTTTAGAATTATGATGTTTTGTTAATATGAGGAAAATAACCTATGTATTTAAAATTTATATGTTTAAGATAAAATGATATTTTCCAAGAGATTTAAAAATAAAAAATAGAATTATATATATATATATATATATATATATTCCAATAAAATTTTCTCAAAAATAAGATGGATAAAATAAGATTAATTTATTGTGGAGTATATATTTCTCATAAGAGCAAGCTCTTATAATTAATTACAACCCAAGAAAAATAATTTTGTGATAGTGCTTTCGATTAAAATTGATACATCACCAAAAATCGATTTGATCGAGCACGAATCTTGAAACATATCAAGTTAAAAACTTTCGAAATTAAAAATTGAGATCATCCAAACTTCAATTTCGGCAAGCTTATAACCAAATAGAACGCCTCGATGAAACTAGCCCAACGATATCGAAATAAGCCCAATCGGTATCCAAATGAGCTCAAATCAAAGGACTAAAACATATTTAAAAGCTTCAAAATATTAATTGAATGATCAAATGATATCCAAATATTACATGCTTATAGTCGAATCGAACGCCTCGATGAAACTTATAGTCGACCTCAACGCCAAGCCGCCACTGTTAGACCTTTGTCTAACCATCATCATTGGACCTCCGTTCGACCACCACCGTAGGCTCTTCGCCCAACTACCATCACCCGACTACGGTCCTTCCGACCACTGTCGTTTGCTGACTATTGTCACTTCGACCACCATCGCTCAACTACAGTCCTTCCGACCTCCATCACCCATCGAGTACAGTCCCTTTGACCAATGTCGCTTGACTACGGTCTTTCTAACCTCCATCGTTCGCCGCCTATGGTCTCCCCGACCATCGTCACACTATTACAGTCCTTCCGACCATTGACGTCTATTGACTACGGTCGCTTTGACCACCGTCGTCCAACTATGGTCATTCTGACCTCCATCGTTCGTTGATTATGGTCCCTCCGACCACCGTCGCCCTAATACGATCCCTCCGATCATCGTCACCCAACTAAGGTCCTTTAGACCATTGTCGCAAGCTGAGTATGGGTCCTCAGACCACCATCACCTCACAACAGTCCTTCCAACTACTGTCGATCGCTCATTATGGTTTCTTCGACCACCGTTGCCCAATTATAGTCCTTTCGACCTTTGTCGCCTGCTAACTACGGTCTCTCCAATTATCATCACCTAACTACAGTCCTTTCGACATGCGTCGTTGACTACGATCCTTCTGCCCTCCGTCGCTTACTGACTACAGTCCCTTCGATCTCTATTGCTCAAATATAGTCATACTGGCCAAATGAATAGGCTAACACTCTCTTGAGAAATAGCTCTCATATCATTGGATTCTCCCAACTTCGACTAAGAAATGTGTTGTATATAATGTACATTTGCTTCATTGAGCTAGCACCTTCCCTCAAAGAAGGGCGTCATTTGTAATCAATAACCAGCACTAGTGGAATCATTTTATCTAGGCAAGGCTATCGAAAGCAATTTGTTACGAGAAAGTTCTCTATTATCACCTTTAGTTGAAGGAGAAAGGAAGGTTGGTGGCTAAGGTTTCAGGAGAAGGAAGAATCTCAATTAGAAAGGCTTGATGGTTGTATAAGAGTGAAATGAAGAGGAATAAGAGATACCATAGCCTAATGCAATCTTAAATTAGGATTCAAGGGGAGGCCGAAGGCAAGAATACTTGCATGATTTTTGCATTAATTGGAAAAATGATAAGAGCTATTTTTGGCTATACTTAGAAGAAGATATTGAAAATGGTGATCAATAATTATTTATGTTAGATAGAGAAAAGAGAATTTGTTAAACTCTCTTTTAACCTTTATAAGGTCTTTTGAGCTAGACTTTGATTTTAGGCACCTTGACATTAGGATCTCATTTGGTAGATCCTAACTATCCACAATACTTCATATCATATTGTGGTTAATCATAATTGGCATCATTAATTCTTCTTAAGCGGATAAGATTGATGATTTTCTCTTTTGGCTACTCAACACCAAAGTTGGTATGCTCTTTTAACGAACTAATTTTGCATGTTAAACCCTTGCACTCTCATCTATATCAAGTTAGACTATATAGAACCTTACTTGTTTAGTATGATCCTATTAGTTCATCCCAAGAAAACCCTATTCTTGATTGTCTTAAGAAGATGCATTGTAAACAACCACTTGGCCTTGTAATTCCATTTGATCATCCATTGGTTAACATCTTTCCTTCTTAGAAGCATCCCTTTAGCAATGATTGTTTAAGCTTAACTTGGAGAAATCAACCTCTCTCTCTTCCTAAGAAGTCAACCTCAATGGTGACTAGTCATCTTGATTAAGATGAATTAAAAATCTTAGAGAACTTAGACTCTCAATTCTAAAAAAAACCATCCATCATTGATGGCTACCCATTTTGGCACTTGGTAGTCATCATGGATAAGTTGGACATTGGCTGACACCTTCTTTTCTAGGAAGTTAACTCTTAATGATGACTACCAATCTCACTCTTAACATCCATCTTAGATAAGTAGTCTTTTTTATTGTCATGACATTGCCTCCTAAAAAAATGACTACATATTATAACTCTCACTAAACATCATAAGGAAGCTAATCTCTATTTTCTTGGGAAGTCTCCATTAAGTGGAGACTACTCATCTTAAGTTGACAATAATCACAGAGAAGTTGAGCTTTTTGCTTCTGAAAAGTTGTACCTCAACAATGAATACCCATATTAGTTATTGGAAATCTTATTAAGAAGTAGGCATCATTTATTCCTTTATTTTTGTTACCCATGAATGTCAACTCCTCTTGGATATTTGCCTTTATTAGGTGATTAATTCAAGGGAAATTCCTAAGGGATGTTGGCCTTTCCTTGTTAGTTGGTCTCATAACCTCTCGACATTTCTAAGCAAACTTTTGATAATCTTATCTTTCTAGGAACATTGTCAGTATTTATCCAAAGAAAACCTTTCTAGCTAGCTTTTTCAAGAAGTTTCTCTTCTTCGCTACATCTTTTGATGTACAACGAGCATCACATATTCTCAAGAACTCATTATATATATATATATATATATATTCTCAAGAACTCATTAGTTTTTTGTGACCTATTTTTATAAGCCTTAATAAATATTTTGCTTTCTTGGGAAATAATCTTAGTTTGCAATTCATCATGATCAACTCCTTTACACTAGTAGTAACATATAGTGGAACCTACATTGAGTTTCCATGAGTTGGTCAACTCTTGGTAGAGTTTGTGTCTATCACTTCACAATTTTATATTAATGTGCTAGGTGCATCACATTAGGTGTTAGTGTACCAGATGTTAGTATGACTATTATCCAAAATAGTGTGGGATTAACACAAGGTTTTCAATTATATCTCTAGTGCCACCCATTCACAATAAAGAGGAAATAACTTCTCTAGCAAAGGGATAATCCCCAATGCCTTATTGTCTCTTTTTGAGCTTTTTAAAAGGAAGGCCTTTCATATGACATATAAAGATAAGGAGATGTGAATCAAGACAACCTCTTGAGTGTCCTATTATTTGTTTGAAGTTCTAGTCTTGAAAAATTGATCTCCAATCTCGTAATTTTCCTCCCCATATCATAATTCAACACTACTTCTCTTATGCCTCTAAGAACCTCTCCTTCATGCTCTAATTACTTGTGTTCTGTTATTCCCTATAAACGTTGGGGAACTAGTTCCTTTCTTGAGCTTCTAAAATCTCATGAAGTCTCATTATTTTTCCTACTTGCTCCCTTCTATGTGGGAGCATTAGAAACTAAATCATCAACTTTGAATGTTCTCAAAGCTTACCCCATAAGTAGGACCATCCCATCTCTTTCTTCACTTTCCTCTAACGTGTATCTTTCTCTATGTTTACTTTATATATGCTAAGTCCTCTGCTCGAGTGGTCTTCCTTATTCTCACCAGCTTATAATAGTAAGGATGGCCAACTACCCCTTACCAATCCTCTAGGTTTCTTTGCATTTTCACTTTTAGATTTTATTTGGAGAAGGGTTTTGTTGCACAAGCATAGGAGGTTAGATAACACCAACCTAACTGGTAGCTAGCACACATTACTCTCAGTACAATTCACTATTCTCAACATTATCTGCTTGCTAGGAACATTTATAGATGTATTCCCTAGCAAAGCACTCATTAAAGAATTTCCTCCTCCTCCTATAGTTCCCACATGAGCCCTATCATTTGTTATGTTGGTTGAATAAGATTCAAGAGAGGAAAACTCCCACATAAGTTCATGACGTAGATCAGGCACTTGATATAGATATATTTTCTTAAATGATGAAAGGTTGTCCAAAATATTAATATTAATATAAGTAAGGCATAAGGTCAAATGCAGATACTTCACAATACTAACTAGTAATATATAATCATAGCATAAGATCAGTTGTTATCAAAATTTTATGGAAGTTCTAAAATAACATTTAGGTTTAAGCAGAACAGAGACAATACTCGAACCTACAATCACTATCCTAGAAATTGGGGAGCAAGCATATCACCTATGCTGGAGCTCACTGGTCGCTAGTTGGCTCTTCAAGTATATCGTTTACTCTTGTTGAAAAGCTTTTCTTGTACAATTGAGTGATGGTCAATGTGCAAGCTCAACATCATGGTGGATTCAAATTCCACGTCCATTGTGAAGCAAGAAATTTATTTCTAATATGCAAGTAGCGGCTCTTACAAGTTGCCTTCTGCTTTCATGTTTAAATTCATTAATTCTTTAAGCTTAACTTGGACGTTTCTCCCTTCTAACATATGTTGTCTTTTTCGAGATAGATAGTATTTAACCAAATAAATTTCCTTTGAAAGCTTAACTATGAAGCAATTATATTATCTGGATAACACAGCTGTTAATATATTAACATTTAACAAAACAGACCAACACTCTGAATAATTTTTAAAAGTACCAAATTAATATATCTATATATTACTTTTTATATCCTTAGGAAAACTTCAATGCACGGAGTTGTAGGCTTCGTTTGGGAGGGACAACTTTCTTACTGTTTTGTTTTTCAGTCGTAATCATAATTTCTATTTGTCAACTACTTTTTTGCTGCTTTCAAAAATTTTTTGTAGTAGGAAGCTGTTTTCTACAATAATTTTATAAAGCAGTAAGAAAGCTATCTCAAACGAAGCCTTAATTTTCACTTATTTTTATAACAACAAAACTACGAAAGGGCTATTTTATAAGGAAATATAAAAATATATCAGTCAATCAAAAAATTTTTGTTTTCTATAAAACTGATAATAAAAAATAAATAGAAATTAGAAGATACAATAAAATGAGTTCAAACAATATATAAATTATATATTGACTTAATTTACCTCTCCAGGTGGCTTTACTAAGCCAGGCCTAAGAAAATACTGGACCAGTTTACAGTAATTCTTGAGCGAGACCAATATTGTCACTTTGCACACATGTCCTGTTTATTTTTCTTGGATTCTACTGATTGCCAAAACTATAGAACTCTTCTACATTGTTTTCAGCTATTAATTACCCAAAAAAAATGCTTGCTTGATCGGGAAAGATATTGATTTTTTATTTTAATTATATATGCCCATTAGGATACAGTGGATTGAATTGGAGCAATTTTGTAATTTCCGATCCATTAATTATTTTCTTTTTTATTCGAAAGTTAATAGGGGAAACATAGAAGTATTGTAGTTATTTTGACGATAAAATATTAAAATTTGAAAATTATAGATCAAATTTAGAAGATTTGGTGTTCATAAAATCTTTATTTTCTAAAATATTAATTATAAAAGAGAAGATAAGCATAATAGTTTGAAGAAAATAATAATTTTCAAAAATATTTAGATGAATATGAAGATTTATAATGTTATGAAAATATTATGAGCATAACTGTTTTTTTTAAAAAATATATTATTAATATCACGTGTCATACTATTGAAATTATCTTGTTGTGTAGAAGTTTGAATCACATGACAATTAATTTTGGGTCAAAATAGTGGTGCCAAAGCTCCTCAATCATTGAGCCACAGATTGGGCAGCCTTTAATCATAGAAGCTGAAATTATCACAATATTCTTGTTTTATGAAATAACCATACAGCTTTGTGAGCTTCATCTTCCTTTCTTTGCAGGTACATTGATGAGCTCATCAGCAGTTTTTTTTTTTTTTGCATGATGTGTTTTATAAACTATATAATAATTGATAAATATGTATATTCATGAATATCTTCACAGATATTTAATAGGTAGTTACTGAGTCATGACGAAGATACTTGACCTCAAGAGAGATTCCTCTGAAAAGTTGGCTTGGAATTGTTAAAGGGACTCGTCCATGGAGCTCAAAAGGTTCTACTCGCCTAAGCCTACTAAAAAACTTGCCCTACATGGGGAAATTGATGATTCTTCGTCAAACCACCACTTGTCATTACTATAATTGATGGCTCTCCCCCAGAACATTTGAGCCCGTCACGATAAATGGAAAAAAAAAACTTGCACCCAAACATATGTACACGTGTGCAAAGTCCTAAAATTACATTTAATGAAATTTATAGATTTATTAATAATACAAAAAATGTAAGAACTTGCCCTCAAAATGATTGAAAACATATATGTAGAGCCCTAAAATTATGTTTGAATGGATGTATACATTTGTGTAACTACAAAAAAGTATGAAAACTTCCCTACAAAATACTTGTAAATAAGTATGTACAAATTTGAAAATTTTGTTTTAGTACTTTAAACACTTAGATATATTATAAAGCATAGACAGATTTGGCTCAAAATACCTATTTACAAGTGTACAACATAAGTTAGTTTGTATGAATGTACATACCGATGTACAACACAAATGATAGAAAAACTTAACTCAAAATTGATGCGGAGCACTGCTTGTGGTACAATATAAGCCAAGTATCATATTATCTATATATGTTATATTTTTATTTTCTTTATTATCCTAATACCGTTATAGTGTTGCTAGCACCACTTTCTTTCCTACTTTATTCCCTTTTACTACTACCGTACATGACAAACCTTTTAGAAGATAGAAGATGGACATAGTTATTAAGAGTATATATATGATGAAATATGGTAGAGGAAGTTTTTATCAGTTTACTCAATACAAACTCATTACGCTGGTTACTACTACCTCTCAATTTTCTACTACTCCTCTCTATTTTCCATTTAGCTTTCTTCTGAAGCAAGGACTCCCAACCAGGCGCTGGACACAGGTATTCGATTAGGTACACATCAGGTTGGTATCAGAGCTTGCAATTCAAGGAAGTGATTATGGCTGAGGGAAGTAATGGTATCGCTCGCGACGACGATCGGCGCATAGATGCCCTATGGATCGCACAGAGTAATCTTGCCAAGCAAATCGAAGAACTGTCCACAAAACTTTTCAGGTTCCAAGACTAAATGCGGTGAGAATTACAAGCGAATCGGATTGGAGATGGGTACAACCCTAACTAACAACGAGCTACTCTAGGCATTAACGTCCCAGTAGCTGCTCGTGGAGATCGGGACACTCGATGTCGTCCACAACATTTACTTAATTTTTCTGATTTTGACGGTGAAGAACCAAGAAGACAAATTGTTAGTGATTCCAATGAAGAATACAACCCTATTCCCCTTGCTAACTATAGACCGCACAACCATGCTCATCGACCCGTGGGTGAATTTCGAGTTAAATTGGATATTCCGTTCTTTGAAAGCAAGCTTTACATTGAAGATTACTTTGGCTAGGAGAGAGATGTGGAAACATTCTTTGAATATATTGAAATTGCACCAAATAAACAGGTGAAATATGTGGCATATAGCTTAAAAGGAGGGGCAAGTGCTTAGTGGTAACAACTAATACAATCTTGGCACCAGGAAGAAAAGGGAGGTGTTCGAAGCTGGTATCGTATAAAGTAATTGATGCGGGGCCATTTTTTGCCGACAGAGTATGAACAACTACTTTAGAGTAAGTACCAGAATTGTGTTTAGGGCACACACACTGTCAGCGACTACACAAAAGAGTTCTATAGATTAAGTGCTCATAACAATTTGAACGAGACTGCTCATCAATTAGATGCCAGGTATATCGGTGGACTAAAGGAAGCCATCCAAGATAAGTTAAAGTTAAGCTTTGTTTGGTCATTGTCCTAGGAAGTTAATTTTGCTTTGAAAGCAGAATTACAGCTCAACCGACACTCAAGAAGTTATTCCCATAAGCTACAATCCAATGAGTCTGTACATGAACAAAGACTTCCACTTTTTATTCATAGACAGTCTCCACCCATTGTGCCACAACATCTTATAAACAGTGTAGTGCTTGGAACTAAAACTCCAGCACCTACTCGTACACGCCTTACGAACAAGGACAATGCATATTCAAAGCCTACTACTCTAAAATGCTACCGATGTTTTCAACCCAGATACAGGTCCAATGAGTCTCCCCAAATACCTCAAGTTCAGTTAGCAGAAGGTGAGTTGGATGAAGAACATACTCAAGCCAAGGATGACTATGCGGCTGAGACTGAAGACATTATGGTAGATGAAGGAGAGGCAGTAATTTGTGTCTTAGAAAAACTATTACTAGCACCCAAACAACCCATAAATTCTCAGCATCATGCAATTTTTTTCACCTGTTAAACTATCAATGGAAAAGTGTGTGACTTATTAATCAACAATAGTTGAACTGAAATATAGTCTCATGTTCCATCCTCCACGCATTACAGTTGAAATCTACAAAGAATCCACAACCATGCAAGATCAGCTGGGTCAAATGAGGGATAGAGATTTTGGTTTCTGAAACATGTAGAATTACATTATCTATTAAGAAATAATATTCGTGCGAAGTGATGTGTAACCTCCTTGATATGGATGTATGCCACATAATCTTGGGTCTACTGTGAAAATTTGACAGTAGTACCATTTATGATGGGCGTCACAATACATACTCCTTTGATTGGAAGGGAAAAAGGCTACATCTCTTACCGAATTCAGTTGAAACAACCAATAAAATTATGAAAAATAAGACAACTTTACATATTATTTTTGGTCTAGCACTCCGACTTGCAAGCAAAGAATCCAATGACATTTTTTGCATTGGTCACACAGATAGACAAACAAAGGAGGAGAAATTACAACCGCCTGAAGTAATTTAAAGCCTCCTACAACAATTTACAGATCTAGCTCATCCAGAATTGCCACCATGCCTTCCACCTACTCACATGATTCAACACCAAATTGATTTCACACTCGGCACGGTTCTACCCAACTTGCCGCATTATATAATGAGTCCTAAAGAGCATAATATCTTACAAGATTTAGTTGATGATCTTATCTCTAAAAACTTTATTCAACCCAATCTTATCCCATGTGTCGTACCAGCTCTTCTAGTTCTAAGGAAAGACTGTCATTAGAGAATGTGACAGTCGTGCAATTAATAAAATCATAACTAAATGCAGGTTTCCTGTGTCACAACTTAAGGACCTCCTAGACAAACTTGCAGGCTTGAACATTTACTCCAAAGTTGATTTACATAGTGGATATCATCAGATCTGTATTCGTTCGAGTGATGAATGGAAGACGACTTTCAAAATGTGCCAAGGATTGTATGAGTGGAAGGCCATACCATTTGGAATATGTAATGCTCCTTCCACCTTTATGCGCCTAATGAACGAAGTATTAAAGCCTTTCCCAGGTAATTTTGTGTTGTTTATTTTGACGACATTATGGTGTATAGTGTCAATCTTTTGGAACATTTGGAGTATCTTACTGCACTTTCAGACTTTACAAAGTCATAAGCTGTACCTTAATTTAGCCAAATACAAATTTTTTATACCCAAGGTTTCTTTCTTAGGATTTATCCTCTCAGCTGAAGGTGTATCTGCCGATCGACAATGGTGGTCGCCATTATGGAATGGTCAATGCCACAGATAATATTTGATGTCCGCAATTTTCACGGCCTCGCTAACTTCTATCGGTGTTTTATTCGTGGCTTCAATATACTTATGACCCCCATAACGGATTGTTTAAAAGCAAAAAAGCTTCAAATGGTCCATTGCATAATAGAAAAGCTTTGACAATATTAAGCACGCCTTAAGTTCTGCATTAGTTCTAGCATTACTGGATTTTGAAAAGCCTTTTCAAGTAGACACGGATGCATCATCAGTGGGAATAGGAGCTATCCTTTTCCAATCAGACCGACCCATTGAATATTTTAGCAAAAAGCTCAGTTCAACCCGACAAAAAATGGTCTACATATGAATAAGAATTATATGATATTGATAGGGCATTAAAGCATTGGGAACACTACTTTTTGTATCAAGACTTCTTGTTGTGCAATGACAACCATGCTCTCCAATTCATTAACAGCCAAAAGAATATCAGTCAAATGCATGCATGATGGATTATATTTTTGCGGAAATTCACCTTTATTTTGAAGCATAAATTTGGAGGCGCAAAATAGAGTTGTTGATGCCTTAAGTCGGCGGAGTGCTATGCTCATTCAATTACAACTGAAATCACTGGGTTAGACAATCTAAAAGAATTATACTCCAGTGATAAAGACTTTGTAGATATCCGGAACTAATGCTCATCCATGTGGCCGTTTGCTGATTATTCAATCAGACATGGTTACTTATTTAAAGAAAATGTTTTATGTGTCCCCATCTCTTCCTGGCGGCAAAAGTTCATTGTTGAGGCATATGCTGGCTGAATGGCAACCCATTTAGGCAAGGAGAAAACAACTCTCCAACTTCAAGAATGATATTTTTAGCCTCGATTGCAACATGATGTTACTTGATTTATTGAGAGGTGTTAGGTTTGTCAAGAATTTAAAGGTGTGCATAAAATACTAGGATTTACACTCCCTTACATGTACCAAATTCCATTTGGTAGTATCTTAGCATCGATTTTGACTTGGGACTGCCACAAACTAAAATAGGTTTGGATTCCATTATGGTGGTAGTAGATATATTCTCTAAAATGGCACACTTTGTTTCTTGCAAAAAGATCTTTGTTATAGTCCATATAACTTAGTTTTTTCTTAAGGAAATAGTTCGCCTCCATGGTTTATCGCGCACCCTTACATTAGATAAAGATGTGAAATTTATTGGCCCTATGGAAACACCTAATGACTTAGATAAATTTAAGTTCGACATATCATCCCCAAACTGACAGGCCAAACGGAGGTTGTCAATAGCACCCTTAGCAATATGCTCTGTTGCCTTGTTCAGCACCATCCTAAACAGTGGGATAATGTATAAGCTCAAGCCAAATATGCCTATAACACAATGACAAATCACTCTACTGGTAGTTGCCCTTTTAGCATGTTTATACTAAAGTGCCGAATCATTTGTTTGATGTAGTAGTTTTTGTAGGATTTAATGGAGACGAAATAATTTCACCGCCTCCAAAAAATATGTCAAATCATCGAGAAAAAAATTGAAAGTATACCTGAATCCATTGAAATGCAGAATTGAGATTTTAGGTCTTTCATGTTTGAAGCATCATTCTCTAAGAGAGCGAGAGATACCTTCTTTTCACTCAAGATGGGAAATGAGGGAAATGAGAACTTCAGCATTTAAACTGGGGACCAAAACCATTTTATACTTTAAGTGTATTTATTTTTATTTCAGCTAATTATTAAAATAAAATAAATACTCGGTCTCTAAACAATATTTAATTCCATACAAATTTAAATGAGATGCCACATAAGTCAAATAATAATTTAATTCTTAAATAAATTATGAATTTAATTGGCTCAATTTTAGATAGCAACTAAATGTATTACACTTTATTTATATGTATAAATATATGGGCCAATATATAGAAATTTCCTAATAGTTTCGCCTAAATGCACCAACCAAGAAGCTCTTAATTGGACTACCCATTGTCGGTCTATTATAGAGGAAGTCCGCAATAAACTCATGACATTGAATGACAAGTACAAAGAAAGGACAGATAAGCATCATTGCTAGAAAATTTTTCATCAAGGAGGGCTTGTCATAGTCTGCCTGCGCAAAGAGCGATTCCCAGTTGGCACATACTCCAAACTCAGTCCACGTAAGGTTGGCCCTGTTCCTATTCTTCAGCGCATTAACAACAAAGCCTACATTGTTGAACCGCCTTCTCACATCAATACACATGGTACGTTCAAAGTATTTGACATTTCTCATTATTTTTCACCGGATGACATGGAGAACAATGACATTCAGTCGTTAGCTGAATCTTTTAAAGCCGAGGGGAACTGATGCGAAGAACTGGTTGTGGTACAGTATAAGCCAATGATCATATTACCTATATATGTTATATTTATATTTATATTTTCTTTATTATCCTAATACTGTTATATATAATGTTGCTAGCACCACTTTCTTTCCAACTTTATTCCCTTTTATTACTATCGTACCTGACAAACCTGTCAGAAGATAGAAAACAAATATAATTATTAATAGTATATATATGATGAAATATAGCAGAGTAAGTTTTTATCAATTTACTCATATTAACTCATTACACTAGTTACCGCTACCTCTCTGTTTTCTACTACTCCTCTCTGTTTTTCATTTAGCTTTCTTCTGAAGCAAGGACTCTAAACCAGACGCGGGTCGCAGGTATCCGATCACGTACACATAAAAAAAATTCTTATATGTAGATTCGTACAACCAATAAATAAATACACCAATAGACTTTGTGCATGTGTGAACATCTATGAAATTCGGTTTATAGGATTGGTCATTTGTACATCATATGACGTTAAATTTAATATGAAATCAATAGAGATGACACATAATGGCATAAAAAATATTTGGCATGCATGTACATACAAGTTAGTGCATTTAATGAATGTGTATATATATATATATATATAATCACAAATAAGCGGAAATGTAAAATTTTTAGAGAAAGAAGAATATTTAAAAACTCACAATAAATAGGAATCTTTAAAAAAAAAATAGAGAATAATTTTGTTGAAAGATTAAAAAAATATGAAAATAGTGAGAAAATTAATTTCTTAGCTACGAGTCAGATTAGCTTAAGAAAGACAAGAAGTGAAAATTGTGAAATTAACAATGAAAATTAATTAGTCTGTTATTTATTTCTACTTTTAAGATCTATTTGGGAATTTAAAGCATTCTTTTAATATTCTTGCTTCAATTGACATGCTAGGCTCAATGAAAAATCTAGGCAACGGCACTTTCCTTATAATTTTTCTGAAAGTTTTGAAGATCAAATGTATTTTTGGATGACAGAAAATTCAAATTTCGAAAATATGTGGGCCAATGATACGTGCTAGAAAATTCATCTGTTCAAGCATAAATCTTGATGTAATTTTTAATAGAAATCTTTTGAAATGAAACTCAGAGTCATCAAACTCCAGCCTCATCAAATTTATAGTCAAATCAAATTTTTTAATGGGATAAGGGCAACAACATAAAAAGTGTTATGATTTGAGTCCAATAAAATTGAATGAAATACCTGAAGTATAATTAGAACTTCATGACATTAATTGAAGATTAAAAAATTCTTCAAATTTTTTGTGCTTATGATCAAAATGAGAGTCTCAATGAGAGTAATTTGATGATCCAAAAATTATTTAGTTTCAAGGTTATTAAGATTCTTAAATGTAAAGAAGATTATATAATCGAGGGAGTTAATATTAGTCATAGGAGACTTAGGAGTGATTTGAATAATTTGACTAAAGTTATTAAAAAATCACTCTAAAAAAAATATAAACAGAGCTTTCTCTCATATTAAAGTAGGCTTGGTGGCTTGGACCTTAAATTAGCTTATAGAATTGAAAAAAAAAAATTATATCAAGATATATCTGCTTAATTTTTATCAAAATTATCTTAAAAATTTGTCACATTTCAACATTTTTATATCATTTGTTCTATTAGTTAAATATAAATATCTTAATGTTTTATCATATATTTTATAATAAATATTTTTATTGTTTTTAAATTTACCTATATATTTAAATTACATAATTTTTACCACTTAAATATAATTAAAATATTACATGCCCATATTTTAAAATCATCATTGAATCTGCTCTTGCTTTACAAAAGATTAAAAATAATTTTATATTAATCTTATTGAATTAGTTTAAAATTTAGGGAGATTTACATACATACCACTTTATATTACTCTTGATACGTCATCGGAAAATTATCTTGATCGGGCACGAATCTCGAGGAAAAACTCAAGTTGGAAACTTCAAAAATTAATTCGGAGACTATTTAAACTCCGATTTCAGCAAGCTTACAGTCGAACTGAGCGTCTCGGAAATACGAATCCAACAACACCAAATTCGACTCAATCCGAGCCCAAACGAGTCCAAATCAAGTACCCGAAGTGCTGTTGGAAGCATCAAACGGCAATTTGAGTTACCAAACGGTCTCCGATTTTGGCGAGCTTATAGTCAAATCGAGCGGCTCAACGAGACGAATCCAACGAGCCCAAGATCGCAGAATTCTGATATCATTAAGACCTTCAAATACTTGATAAACGGTTCACGATCAAGGGATTCAATATCGACCGTTCATCCGGATCACTCCTTATTTGCCCTTCATCCCTCACATATTTACGGGCTATGCCACTCCAGAAAAACTATAAATAGCCCCTCATTTCTCTTAAGGGGGGACCCAAGCCAAGAAGCCAAGAAGAGAAGAAGAAGAGAAGAGAAGTCTAGGAGGGAACAGCTCCTCCTCGACCACCGCCGGAACTCCGCCGGAACACCACCGGAGCACCACCTGGTGCCCGAGGGACGCCGGAATTCTGCCCGACGCTAGAATTCTACCCGACGCCCGAGTAACACCGGACTTCTTTCCAAGTGACGCCGGAATTCTGTCTGACGCCCGAGTGACGTCGGAACTCTGCTTGGCCTTGTAATTGATACTCATTGTAATCTGATCGTCCTAAAGTTAAAGGACGAGTCAGCCTCGTGTATTTCAAACAACACTAGTGGAACTTTTTCAACTGGGCGTGGCCCCGTGGTTTTTCCCTTTTTCAGGGCTTTCCACGTAAAAATCCTGGTGTTTCTTTCACTCTTCTATTTGTGTGCTGGATATACGTACAACGCTGAGACGGAAATATTAAACTCTATCACCGCGTATATTTGAGTCCGCAACAGTTTGGCGCCGTCTGTGGGAAACTTATCCCACAACTTCAAGTATTGCTACGATGGTCAACAGGCGTAGCAGTCGCCTCATAGGAGCTTCCCGCTCTCATTCTCATCAATCCAGAAATCAGTCTATGAATCATAGACATCCGATATCTGCCTCTTTATGCCCCGGGGGGCAAAACGCACCTGGAGAGGGGACCTCAGGACCCTCCCTAGAAGAGAGAATTCGAAAGATGGAAGAATCTCAAAACGAGATCCTACAACTCTTGCGAGAGACTCGACAGCCGACCCTAGCACCTCAGGAGGAGATTCTTCTCCCTCGAGATCCACCCCGTGTCGAAGCTGTTCATATTGAACATCTTCAGGCTGAGAATCCTCTTCCTCCACCCAGGAGGCGTTCGCAGTCACGTCAGGAGAATGAACTGGTTGATACAGCAAGTTCTACCCATCCTCCACACGCAAGTCAGCAATCTCGCCTTCCTCAAGACCTCCCTGAGGAGCTAGCCCAACCTCATATTGCCGAGCTCCCTCGCAATGCCCTACGCCACGAACTGCGACGATTAGTCCGGGAGGAATTCCCTACAGGAGGCATAAGGCAACCTCTTCGTCAGTGGGACTTCCAGGAGTCGTCACCCCTGGCAGAAGCCATTCTTCAACACCCTATTCCGGCTGGCTTTAAGCTGCCAAGCATTGAATCCTACGATGGGACATCCGACCCGTACGAGCACATCGACCATTACAGGACCATCATGCATATTCAACGAGCTTCAGATGCACTCCTTTGCCAGGTTTTCCCTGCTACTCTTAAAGGACAAGCTCGAACATGGTTCTATTCACTCCCAGCCGGAACGATCCCCACATTTGTCAAATTGGCCAAAGTATTTGTCGAACAATTCGTAGCCAACCGAAGAATTGCTAAGGATTCTTCTCACCTTTCTGGGATTCGTCAGAATGAGGGAGAATCATTGAAAGAGTACTTTCAGCGGTTTTCTATTGAGGCTCGATAAATCCCAGGAGTAGACCCAAAATTGCTCAGAGGGGTCTTTCTTGGAGGACTTCGTCCTGGCCCATTCTATTCGGCACTCATGCGCGATACTGTTCACTCATATGCCGATCTGATCCATCGTGTGGAAGCACAGATATCAGCAGATGAGGCAATAAACGCTCACAGAAAACAGTTCGAGCAACCCACTGGAAAGCGCAAGGGAGCACCCGAAATGGACAATTCATCATCACAACGGAAAAAGCAAGGGAAGAGCAATCTACCTCCTAAACCCCCACTGCCACGACGAGAACCCCGACGGGAGAAGGAGTACACTCCGCTCAACACATCTCGAGCAAATGTGTTGATGGCGATTCAAGATCAGGACAAAGTGAAGTGGCCACATCCTTTGAAGCCGAATACAGGAAACCAAGATCAGTACTGCCACTTTCATCGTAGTCGTGGCCACACTACTGAATCCTGTAGGCAACTTAAGGAGGAGATTGAAAGAGTCATCCGTCAGGGCTATCTTCGACAGTTTATTGGGAATCCACCTACCCGAGAAGAAACTCGTCCCACTGGGGGGCAGAATCAACCACAAAGACAGCCAGTGAATAACCGGATAACGGTTGGCGAAATTGAAACAATCGCAGGAGGCCCCTTACTATCCGACCAAGTCTTTCTAACTGTGGAAGAAACCCAACTCCAAAAAAGGCTCGTATCGATCATTCCATCACGTTCAATGATTCCGACTTGGAATGAGTAAAAACCCCCCATCAAGATCCGCTTGTCATAAACGCAGGCATTGGTGACCCGTGTTACAATGTCAAAAGAATTCTTGTGGACAACGGAAGCTCCGTAGATGTCCTGTTCTACTCTACTTTCCTCAACATGGGTCTCTCAAGAGAAAAACTTCAACCTGCTGCAGGTCCTTTATATGGATTTGATAATCGACCTGTACAAGCAGAAGGAATAATCAGTCTCCCGGTAGTCCTTGGAGAATTTCCTCGACAGAGTACACACTCCATTCAATTCATCGTGGTAAAGTCAGAGTCAGCGTATAACGCCATCTTCGGGAGACCGCTCCAGTCAATTTTTGGGATCATTGCATCCATTCCTCACCTCAAGCTGAAGTTCCATACCCCATCAGGAGTCGGTGTAGTATGCGGAGATCAACAAATAACACAGACCTGCTATCTTAGGCAGATCAAGTCTCGTCCGACGATTACCCTGAGCATCGAGGATTTTGATCTACGGAGCGAAGATATTCCTCAGAGAGCTTCCCCTGTGGAAGACCTTACTACTGTATCTATCTCTGAAGAGCATCCTTCAAAGACAGTGCGAATTGGATCACTGCTCTCAGATGATGAGAAGAAAAACTTTACAGCTTTTCTACGAGAAAATCAGGATATTTTTGCATGGAGTCCAGCGGATATGCCTGGAATTGACCCCGAAGTGATCGTTCACTCCCTCAAAGTCAATCCAACGTGCAAACCGATTATCCAGAAGAAGAGAAACTTTGCACCAGATCGCCAGCAAGCAATTGAACAAGAAGTAGATAAGCTTTTAGAAGCTGGATTCATACGAGAGGTGCACTATCCTACCTGGTTAGCAAATGTTGTCATGGTGCGGAAGGGAAGTGGAGCTTGGAGAATGTGTATAGATTACACTGATCTCAATAAAGCATGCCCAAAGGATAGCTTTTCGCTCCCTCGCATCGATCAATTAGTTGATACCACCTCTGGTCATCAGATGTTGAGCTTTATGGATGCCTACTCCGGCTACAACCAAATAAAAATGAATCCTGCTGATGAAGAAGCAACAGTTTTTCAAACAGACAAAGGATTGTACTGCTACCGGGTGATGCCCTTCGGGCTCAAAAATGCTGGAGCAACTTATCAGCGTCTCATGAATAAAGTTTTCAAAAGCCTTATTGGACGTACTATGGAGGTGTACGTAGACGATATGTTGGTAAAAAGTCTGGAAAAAACCCAGCATATCTCTGACCTGAAACAATGTTTCCACTTGTTAAGGCATTACAATATGCGACTCAACCCCGCTAAATGTGCTTTTGGAGTCGCTTCTGGAAAGTTTTTAGGGTTTATGGTAACCCATAGAGGAATCGAAGCTAATCCGGAGAAGATCAAGGCACTAAGGGACATGGTGCCGCCAAAGAACATCAAGGAGGTCCAAAGGCTGAATGGGAGAATTGCGGCACTATCTCATTTCCTGGCACGTTCAGGAGACAAATATCCGCCCTTCTTCAAGATACTTAGAGGTGCTCGTAGCTCCGGATTTCAATGGACAGATGAATGTCAAGAAGCCTTTGAACAATTGCGAAAGTATTTGGCATCCCCGCCACTACTTTCTAAACCAATACCAGGAGAGAGATTGTATTTGTATATGGCTGTATCTATCCAAGCCATTAGTTCAGTTCTGGTCTGAGAAGAAGATGCTATACAACGTCCTATCTACTACGTTAGTAAGATTTTATCTGAAGTAGAAGGACATTATCCTTTGGCAGATAAGACAGCATTGACGTTAGTTTATTCCGCCAGAAAACTACGCCCTTACTTTCAAGCCCATTCAATTGGAGTTTACACGAATCTGCCGCTAAAAAGCATTCTGCAAAAGCCAGAAGCATCAGGCAGGCTTGTTAAGTGGTCTGTAGAACTCGGAGAATTTGATATCCACTACTTGCCTAGACCTGATATTAAATCTCAAGCACTAGCAGATTTCGTAGTTGAATGCACCGTTCCAGTATCTGATGTACAACCGAGTGCTTCACCTTCTTCTCCATGCTGGATGTTGTACGTCGATGGAGCTTCAGGGAGTTCTGGGGCTGGGGCTGGAATTTTATTAATCTCTCCACAGAAGGTTACCCTGGAGTACGGGCTTCGACTCAAGTTCCCGGCATCCAACAACATAGCAGAATACGAGGCCCTTGTTGCTGGGTTAAGACTAGCAATTGACTGTGAAGTCCAGAACCTAATAGCCCACACTGATTCCCAACTAGTCGCCTCTCAGGTGGAGGGGGATTTTGATATTCACAACCCACAATTGGCTCAATATTGTAACATTGTAAGGCTACTCTTAGCCCGTATAGGGGAGCATCAAATCATACATATCCTCCGAGAACAAAATGCAAGAGCGGACGCTCTTTTTAAACTTGCTACATCAACAACGGGGGACATCTATAAGAGAAGATGTATCGAGGAAATCCACTTTCCAAGCATTCAGGGTCCATGGGTCATACAGTCAATTGACGAGCCAAGAGAGATGTCTTGGATCGAACCCATCTTGTCTTTTCTGAAAGATGGGGTACTACCCGAAGATCCTATAGCTGCAATACGACTTCGAAGACGAGCTGCAAATTTCACCATTATCAGCAACGAGTTGTATAAGCGCTCCTTCATTGGGCCATACCTCAAGTGTCTCCCACCATCAGAAGCTGATTACGCGCTTCGGGAAGTTCATTCAGGAGTATGTGGAGAACATCTGGGAGGAAGAGCGTTAGCTTACAAGATCATGAGACAGGGATTCTATTGGCCTACAATGAAACAGGATGCACTCGAATTCACACGAAAGTGTGAAAACTATCAACTGCATTCTAACCTCACTCATACACCCGCTCTGGAGCTTGCATCCCTTCAAAGCCCCTGGCCTTTTGCCCAATGGGGGATTGATATAATGGGACCTTTTCCCATAGCGACTGGACAACGAAAATTCATTATTTTGGCTGTAGATTACTTCACCAAATGGGTGGAGGCAGAACCTTTGGCGAAGATTACTGAAGCAAATGCCAAGCAATTTTTATGGAAAAATATAATATGCCGTTTTGGCATTCCCGCAAAAATCATCACTGATAACGGGACACAATTCACCGGGAAGATCTTTACATCTTTTTGTAGGATTTTCACATTCAGCTCATTCACACAGCTGTTGCCCATCCTCAAACTAATGGGCAAACAGAGGTTACAAACCGAACAATCCTGAAAGGGCTGAAGACACGTCTAGGGAAGGCTGGGGGGCAATGGGCCAAAGAACTCCCCAATGTCCTCTGGGCTTATCGGACCACCGCTAGAACTCCTATAGGAGAAACCCCATATAACCTTTGCTTTGGTACAGAAGCGGTCATACCGGTTGATATCGGAGTTCCTAGCCACAGAGTTCAGACTTTCGACTTCAAAAGTAACGAGGAGAAGCTTAGAGCAAATTTGGATCTCCTCCCAGAAGTAAGAGATGATGCCTCACTCAGAACCGCTGCATACCACCAAAGAGTTGCCCGTCATTACGATCGAAGGGTGAAACCTCGCCCTATCATTATTGGGGACTTAGTATTACGAAGCATTGAAGCCGCTGGAAAAGGCCCTCAGCGAAACAAGCTCTCCCCCCTCTGGGAAGGTCCTTATTTGGTAGCAGCTATGGTCAAGCCTGGAATCTTCAAACTGAAGGATGCTGGTGGAAAAATGCTTCCCCGAACTTGGAACGTGGGCAATCTTCGCAAATATTATCAGTAGGAGTTGATACTGCTATCCGTCTATGTGTTATATTTGTCTTATATTTTATCTTCTCCTGTAGTCGTATTATAAAGTTTTTCGTACATCCCTTATGTGTTGATTATAGAAGAACTTTTTTCTTGTATCCCTAAGTTATTCTAAGAAACTGTTATCTCATATTACAAAGCAATATGATATTCACTTCGTCGTGCTAATGTTTTTTCTCTCCAAACTCTTTTTCTATGATTCGAGAAATACACAATCTATATTGTATCTCAATCACTGAATGATCAATCCCAGGGGGATTTGATCCGACCTCTTCCGCACAGGTTAATGTCATCAAGCAAATGCTTTGACTAACAACCTCGGATAGGTCAAGTATCCTAGGAGGATATCTTGAATATCAAAATCATTTGATGATCAATCCCAAAGGGAGTTGATCTGACCTTTTTCCGGACAGGTTAAGGGTATCGAGCAAATGCTTTCACTAATAACCCCGAATATGTCAAAATCTTTAAAGAAAAGGAATGCCTCACATTTGTTCAAGTCAAAAGAGAGCTCACTAAAGTCCAAACTGAAGTAAAACTAAGTAAATTTCATTTGCATGTGAGAAAAGAACATCAACAACATCTTTATATATCACTGAACATCAAGTACACCAGATAGAAACATCAATATCGAGCATATATGCAAGCACTAGAAAGAAAGCAAAGAGATACAAGACTACATCAAAGACACCCTATAGAATCTCAACATCATCCTCATCCTCCTCTAAGGCAAAAGCTCGCTGCAACTCACTCTCCAGCTCTTCACCACCAGAGTCCGAAGAAGCATCACTAGAAGCCTGGCTGGGAGTCAGTCCCTCGATCTCTGCTCCGGTCTTGCGATGTACTGTCCGAACACCCTTCATGAAGCCCCTGATGAAGCCATCCTCTGCGCACTCTGCCTCCAAGGCCTTCACCTCCACATCATAAATATGACTGCGAGCCTCCTGAATGTGGTCCTCAATAATAATCTTGAAAGCATAAGATTTCTTGAACTCCTCAATAACTGCTGACGGCAACTGCTGGGCCTCCTTCTCAGACAGTACACTCTGAAGCCTCTCATTCTCAGCCTCAAGGACTTGCTGAGCCTTTTCCTGCTGCTTGATCGTCGCTTGTGCCTCCACCAACTCTATATGCAGACGATCCATCCGTTCATTCTGAGAAGAGACTGAAGTAATCTTGTTTGCCAACTCAGTTCTGCATCCCTCAAGCTGATCCTCCACCACCTTCATCTCCTTCACTTTACTGTCATATTTCTTCTTGTACTCTCCCTGAAGGTATTTAACCTTCACAAACTCTTTGTTCCAATCATTCAGAGTCTTAGTCATCTCAAGCTTGAAATCAGAGTACTGAGGCAAGAAAAATATCAGAAATATATTCCTTAAGAAATGTAAAAAAAGGAGAAAAAGTGAAGGAGAACTCACCAACTCCTCAGCCCGTCGGCGGCCGATGCACTGATGATTTAACACATCCTCTGGGATATATGACTTGGATGGAGAGGCTCGAGGACCTTTGCTAACAACTGTCAAAACTTCATCTGCCATCTTCTTCCTCGATGCCTGCAAACCTTCCTCGCTCCCTGGTCGCTTGGAGTGGTTCTTTTGGGGGACCACTTCTGGAACTCTAGCAGACTTCTTCAACATCTGAGCATGTGATCTCCCTGCTTGAGTAGATAATCCGACCTTGAACAAGTACTCCTCATCTACATATCTACTCAAGTAACGCACCTCGTAGTATAGAGCATCCAAATCAGGGAGTTTGAGTATCCTCAGCAAATCTTCTGCTCCGATATGAAGGGGGACAAGAAGCTCTTTTAACTTCCCCCACTTCTCCTGAAGACCCCAATCATTCTGCACATAAAAGAAGTTGCTAACCCAACCTTTCGAGGGGTCTCGAGTGCGGATGTCCAACCACTTGGACCTGAATGAAATGCGTCCCTGCGCATCGCTAAAGAGACGTCCCATCCGAGAAAGGCACTCTGAGGAAAGTACCACTCCGCGGTCTCTGAAAAGCACGATCAGGCCCATCACGATCGACATTGCCCTGTAGGAGAATTGAGACAAGCATACCCCACAAAGCGTCAGAATGTCGATCAGTTCGGAGGAAGGAGGAAATCGTAGTCCCGCTCGCAGACTAAATTCATACACCGTCACATATCCATGAGGAGGAAAGCAGGCACGATCAGTTCTGGCCGGCACCTTCATCACTAAATCATTAGGAAAATGAAACTTTTTCCTAAATGAAATGAAGGAGTCCTCAGTGACGGTAGAAATCACATCGTCGGCCTTCGGCGCCTTCTGGGCCCTCTTTGGAACTTCAGACCGTTGCGCAGGACGGTCTTCTGAAGGAACTTTAGAGGAGGCAAGATCACCCATTTTTGCTTCCTTCACTAAAGAGGGGCGTAGATCTAAGTAGGGAAAATCACCTACGAAAGACTGCGGAAAGCCTCCGAAGTAGGAAGAAAAATGGAGGAAGAACGGGGGGAAGAAGGGAGAAAGCCGCTAACTTCTGCACAAAAAGAGGGGCGCCAAGTCAAGTAGGGAAAGTCACCTACTTAAAAATGGCGGAAAGCCTCAGAATGCCAAAAGCTAGAAAGCCAGAGGAAGAAAGGAAGAAGGGGCGAGTTTCTACTAAGCCTTGGGGGGTCTATTTATAGTTTTCCTTAAGGGGGGGAGGATTCCAAAATTCTATTAAATTCCCTGAAATTTTTCAAATTTTTCGGAATTTTTTGGGATTTTTTCAAAATTTTTCGGGCCCCATTTAAAAAAAAAAAAAAATTATTTTTTATTAAAACCGGCCGGCGGTTTCCCTAACCGCCGGCCAAACCGCCGGCCAAGAGGCGCGGCCAGCCAGACCGCGCGGGCCAGGCGCGGGCCTAGGGCGGGCCAGGCGCGGGCCGCGGGCGGGCCCAGCGCGGGCCACGGGTGCTCCGGCGCGGTTCTGCGCCGCCGGTGGCGGCGGCGGCGGCAGCCGGCCGGTTCGGCCGGTTCGGCCGCCTACCCGTTCCCGGGCTCCGATTTTGGGCCCGGACGGTCCAAATTCGACGTTTTTGGGGTCCCCGGACACGTTTTTCGATGTTCCGGACTCAATTTTGACACTTTCGGAGCTCAACGGGGCCTCTATGATCAAGTTCGAGCAAACATTTAATTTTTGGAACGCAAATTTTTGCCATTTTACCAAAGTGAAAAACCGACACATATATTTTTGGACTCTTGGAGCTTTGACGTCCAAAAATAGGAGGGCAACTGATACGTCATCGGAAAATTATCTTGATCGGGCACGAATCTCGAGGAAAAACTCAAGTTGGAAACTTCAAAAATTAATTCGGAGACTATTTAAACTCCGATTTCAGCAAGCTTATAGTCGAACTGAGCGTCTCGGAAATACGAATCCAACAACACCAAATTCGACTCAATCCGAGCCCAAACGAGTCCAAATCAAGTACCTGAAGTGCTGTTGGAAGCATCAAACGGCAATTTGAGTTACCAAACGGTCTCCGATTTTGACGAGCTTATAGTCAAATCGAGCGGCTCGACGAGACGAATCCAACGAGCCCAAGATCGCAGAATTCTGATATCATTAAGACCTTCAAATACTTGATAAACGGTTCACGATCAAGGGATTCAATATCGACCGTTCATCCGGATCACTCCTTATTTGCCCTTGATCCCTCACATATTTACGGGCTATGCCACTCCAGAAAAACTATAAATAGCCCCTCATTTCTCTTAAGGGGGGACCCAAGCCAAGAAGCCAAGAAGAGAAGAAGAAGAGAAGAGAAGTCTAGGAGGGAACAGCTCCTCCTCGACCACCGCCGGAACACCGCCGGAACTTCGCCGGAACACCACCGGAGCACCACCTGGTGCCCGAGGGACGCCGGAATTCTGCCCGACGCTAGAATTCTACCCGACGCCCGAGTAACGCCGGACTTCTTTCCAAGTGACGCCGGAATTCTGTCTGACGCCCGAGTGACGTCGGAACTCTGCTTGGCCTTGTAATTGATACTCATTGTAATCTGATCGTCCTGAAGTTAAAGGACGAGTCAGCCTCGTGTATTTCAAACAACACTAGTGGAACTTTTTCAATTGGGCGTGGCCCCGTGGTTTTTCCCTTTTTCAGGGCTTTCCACGTAAAAATCCTGGTGTTTCTTTCACTCTTCTGTTTGTGTGCTGGATATACGTACAACGCTGAGACGAAAATATTAAACTCTATCGCCGCGTATATTTGAGTCCGCAACAACTCTATTTATATATTTAATATCTGAAACTTTAATATTACATACATATCACCCATAGTTCATTTTAATATTAAATATGAGTGGTAGAAATAAAATATATGAGTGGTAGGAAAGAAATATAAGTGGTATATTTGATATTAAAATAATATGGGGTGGTATGCATGTAATATTAAAATTTTAAGTATTAGATACATAAATAGGTTATTATAAAGTGATATGTATGTAAATTTTTCTAAAATTTATTTTGATTAATTTTTAATCAAAATATTTTGATATAAATACTTTCCAATTTTCTTTCTTAGGGAATGGGCTCTATGGCGAGATTTGTTCCTAGTGAGTTCCAGAAAGAAGCATGCATATGTCTTTCATTTCCAAGTGGGGCCCATAATTACTGGTTTTTGAAAGCGACTCAAAAATATATTGTCGGACAGCTAAGAGGAGTAAGGAGCGTTCATCACGTGTTGGTATTTAACTTTTTCCAAAATAGTTCTCTCCAGAACCAAGAAGGCTCTTCATTTTTATTTTTGTTTTTTTATTATTTTAGTTTTGAAATATAAATTTTATCTTAAAATTTTGATTGCATTTAATTTTTTTATCAACTAAATTATCTAAAATTATGCTAAGATAGCAATATATGATGCAAAAAATTTAAATTTTAGTGATTTATATAATAAATTAGATACTAATGAAGACAATATATATATATATATATATATATATATATATATATATATATATATAAATTAGCCAAGTAAAAAAATAGTGAATTAAATATTCAGTTCAAATGAAATGCATTAATATTGGAAATTAAAAATGATTTTTTAAAAGATGATATTCAATATAGATGGATGAGATATTTTGATAAATTTTTTAATAAAGATTGTGAAATAAGATTTATTTTAGTGACGTTAACATCCTAAATGAAATTAAGATTATTATTTTTACTCTTGTATTATAAAGCTGAAGTTGAAGGGGCTTTAAAGAAAATAAAGCATGAAAAAGTGGTAAGACATAATAATATTTCAATAGACCTGTGAAAATGCTTAAGATATCAAGAAATTTTTTTATTTACTAAACTTTTTAATATTATTTTGAAGACAAAAAAGATATCAGATGAATGGAGAATGAGTGTGTTGGTTCCTATTTTTAAGAAAATATATGATGCACAAGAGTGCAAATTATAGAGGAATTAAATTAATATGTTATACATTAAAATTATGGGAGAGAGGTTAAGATTGATATTAATATTTCTCCAAATCAATTTAGATTTATCTCACATGGGTCTACGATGGAAGCTATACATTTGTTGAGAGGTTTGATGGAGAAGTATATAGAGAATAAGAAGGATCAACATATGATATTTATTGATCTAGAGAAAGCATATTATCAAATTTCAAGATAAATGCTCTAGAGAATTCTTGGTACGAAATGAGTTAATAATACTTATATTCAAGTTATTAAGGATATGTATATAAAGTTGTTAGTTATGTTATAACACAAGGTGGTTTGCCAGTGGCGGAGCCAGAAACATTTCCCAGAGGGGGCCTTATTAATTTTTTTTAAAAATTCTCAATTTTTTTCATTCAGGCTTGAGACCGACATTAGCAGTTTTATAAAAATTTTAAAAATATAGACTACTAAATATAAGATAAGATTGTCTTAAAATCTATTAACAATTTGTTCTCATGCCTTGACAAAAAGTATCACCAATTTAATACCAACAACACCAAGTTGAAGTTCCATCTGTTAACATTCATTGAAGGAGTTCTTCTAAATGTTGTAGAACAGAGGATTGCATAGAGGGATAGAGCAGAACGGGAGAACCAAGCAGAGCAGAAACAATATCTATTATTCATTACATCTATTACAGAGAACAGGATTCTATATATAGAGAGAAGCTAGAGAAGAAAGTAACAAGAAAGTACAAATAGACGTTAGATAGAGAAGATATGATGACGTATTTAAGCCACGTCAGCGGGTATCTAACAGCCCCCCACAAACTCAGGGCTGTAGGACTGCGATGAGTTTGGATGATATGTCTTTGAAGCACTGGCGAGGAAGTGGCTTTGTGAATATATCGACGAGCTGGTCTGTGGTGCAGATATGATGGACCCGTAGTTGCTTGTCCCGTATGCAGTCCCTGATGAAGTGACAGTCGACTTCGATATGCTTTGTCCGAGCGTGAAATACAGGATTGTTAGCGAGAGCTATTGCGAAAGTGTTATCGCAGTAAATTGTTGTAGGAGAAGTCTGAGGTATGTTGAATTCTTCAAGAAGGCGACGAAGCCACAAGACTTCGGCTGCCTCTGCTGCTAAGGCACGGTATTCGGCCTCTGTGGAGGAGCGAGCAACGGTATTTTGTTTCTTAACCTACCACGAAATGAGAGAGTTACCTAAAAAATTGCAATAACCAGAGATAGACTTCCTGTCATTGCTTTCGCTGGCCCAATCCGCATCTGAGTAGCCTTGGAGGGTGAGGCCGCCTTTGCGAAGAGGTAAACCTATGGTGATTGATCCTTGGATGTAGCGAAGAAGACGTTTGAGGGCGTCGAAGTGAATGTTGAGAGGGTTGTGCATGTGTTGGCATAGCTGATGGACCGCGAATTGGATGTCGGGACGAGTGAGGGTGAGATATTGTAAGGATCCGATTAGGTGACGATAGAGTTGAGGGTTGTTAAAGGATTCCTTGGATGTGTCGGTGAAAGTGGTTTTACAAGGAATAGGTGTAGATGTGGGTTTGGAGTTGTTCATTCCTGCGCGTATGAGGAGTTGCCGAGCGTAGGATTGTTGGTGAAGGATCATGCCGTAAGATGTGAGAATGGTTTGGATGCCAAGAAATTGGGATAAGGAACCGAGGTTGCGCATGCAGAATTTATCGTGTAGATTGGATAGAAGTTTGTCTATTTCGGTGGTAGAGTTGCCAGTTAATAAAATGTCTTCCACGTAGATGAGAATGTAAAGGCGAGCGGATCCGGATTTGTAGATAAGAAGGGAGTGATCGGAGGAGCTAATAGTGAACTCGATGCCTTGCAAGTGATTGGAGAGAGTGTCGTACCATTCGCGAGGTGACTGCTTGAGGCCGTACAAGGCTTTGTTTAGTTTGCAGATATAATTGGGATGAAGGGAGTCTTGAAACCCCGGGGGTTGATGCATGTAGACCGTGTCCGAGAGTTTGCCGCCAGTGTAGTAGAGTTGCTGGAGATTTGTAATGAGTTAAGTTCTTTGGTAGTTTCGTGAGCAAGATTGAGTTCTTCGCTGCAAAGCAACATGTATAGTTCGTCCAAAGTGACTGGACGAAGATTGGTCCGGATAGCCGTCTTGAAAGCTTGGTAGATGGGTGGCAGACCGTTCAGCGTGTAATGGATTATATCCTCGGTGTCGACCAGAGCGCCGGAGGCAGCGAGTGCGTCAACCTTCGCTTTGACATCTAGAAGGTATTGTAAGATGGATCGTTCTTTCATAGACAGGTAATGTAACTCATTCTTGAGTTGAATGATTCTTGATCGAGTTGAGGATTGTAGCCTCCGATCAAGAGTAGCCCAGATTTCAGCGCAATGTTCAAGTGAGAGAACGTATGGCAGAATGGCGGGCGAGATGATGGAGAAGAGCGCCGCTGCAAGGTTCTGGTCAAGAAGAGTCCAAGTGTTGGAGTTAGAGTTAGGAAGAAACTGGTTGCCGTCGGTGGGAGGAGCACTGGACGGAGGTGCATGTGAGCCATCCAAGAAGCCGTCGAAGCCGTTAGCTCGGAAGAGTTTGTGAACTTGAGATCGCCAGAGGGGGTAGTTCTCGGCAGTGAGAGGTTGAGCTACAACGTTCTTGATGTTGCTCATCAAGAATTTTAGGGAAGATGGTATTTTTGGCGAGGTGAAATTGTCGGCAAGATGGGCTGGGGCAGGGTGGGTGGGAAAGGACATTGATGTGGAAGAATTCATTTGGGAGGAAGAAGGGAGGGAGAAGGATCAAGTCTCTGATACCATGTAGAACAGAGGATTGCATAGAGGGATAGAGCAGAACAGGAGAACCAAGCAGAGCAGAAACAATATCTATTATTTATTACATCTATTACAGAGAACAGGATTCTATATATAGAGAGAAGCTAGAGAAGAAAGTAACAAGAAAGTACAAATAGATGTTAGATAGAGAAGATATGATGACGTGTTTAAGCCACGTCAGCGGGTATCTAACAAATGTATGCTAGACATGAATTTTCTTACTAGACATTTGCAAGAGGATGTAACATGGGAGATGTCTTTTGCTAATGATATTCTTCTTGTTGATGAGATTAGAGACACTTAATGAGACGAGAGAGAGAGAGAGAGAGAGAGAGAGAGAGAGAGAGAGAGAGAGAGAGAGAGAGAGAGAGAGAGAGAGAGAGAGAGAGAGAGAGAGAGAGAGTTGATGAAAATCTAGAATTATAGAGGTCAACTTTAGAATTTAAAGATTTTAGTTTGAGTAGATCTAAAATCGAATACATTAAGTGTAATTTTAATAGTAGTCGATCTAGTTGTGGGATTTTGATATTAGGAGATAAAGTCATTACAAAGAGTACCCATATTAGATATCTATAATTTATTGTTCAAAGTAATAGGGAAATAGATAGGAATATTATTATTAGAATTCAAGTTAGAAGGTTTAAATGGAGCAATGCATTGAGCATGTTCTATGATAGAAAAGTACTCTTCAAACTTAAGGAAAATTTTTATAAGATGGTGGTGTAGACATGCGCAAAACTTTATGGTGCAAAATATTGGCCATTAAAAGAAAAGCATAAAATTAAGTTACATGTTGCAGAGATCAAGATGCTTAGGTAAATGAGTAACTTTACACTTAGAGACAGAATATGAAATGAATATATATGTGAAAAGGCTAAAGTAGCTCTAGTGGCAGATAAGATTGGATAGAGTTGCCATAGAAGGTTCGATCACTTAAAACGTAGGCTTTTTTATGACCCTGTTAGGAGAGTAGATGTATTAGATCCGGTCTATGCTAATAAAGGTAGAGCTAGACCTTAAAATAGTTGGTTAGAAAGTATTAGATACGAATTTTTTTTATTAGATTTAAATGAGAACACTACTAGTAATACGACACAATTGAGAAAAAGGATCTATATAGTTGACCCCATGTAATGCTATGAAGACTTGTTGTTATAAATTATCTAACATTAAAGAGCTACTCAATCGAAAATATGAATATAACTCAAAAGATACATAAGAAAATAAAAATTTTATTTTAATAATTTTAAATTTTGAAATAATATAATAATTTTAAAACTGAAGCTTATTATTATTTTTTCATTTTATGTGGTTAACTTTTTATTGCAATAGAAAGGATGACAATGCTAATCTAATTTAGGAAGTAAAATTGAGAAAAAAAAATTATATGAATTATAATTAGAAGTGGGCGAATACTGATACTTCTATCTTTTCTGAGCCCATGCTACCTATTTTGAAGCCTTTGGGCTCACCTTTTCGTTGTTTCTTTCCTCTTTATTTTGTAATTTTCATCCCATTTTAGTATACTTTATGGTTTGATCTGTTTGTGTGTGTGAGCTATGGTCTAAGACGCACTTATTGGTAACGCATATTGCTGAATTAATGTGCAACGGAATGAACACCTTAAGAAAGATAATTTCAAGGAACAATGGCACATTTTATGCAAGAATTTATCTTTACAGGTCTATAAAGTCACTGCTCTCAATGAGAGAAAAAATTGTAGACAGCCAAAACAGATATTTGGAAATTTCTACTCATGTTGGTGCTGTGAATCTTCAGCGTTATTAACAAATAGAACTTCATTAGCTTAAAACATTTGATTGGGGTAAGAAAACAGATGGGAAAATACTAGTGGAGTCCTGTTCTTTCAGAGCTGTAAGTGTAATATTACGATCGAGACATGGCACAAAAGAACAGGGTGTGCCAGCTGTATGAAGGGAAACCAACCATTCTTTTTACCCTTGAATAGGAGTGTAAAGCTGTAATGAACAAAAGCTTTATTCAATGTATAAAGGGCTTCATTGACTGTTAGTGATGCAGGCAGATCAATGAAGAAACAGGAGAAAAGAGTAAACCAGCTCCAAAGAGTGCAAAATAGTAAAAAGTAAAAACTCTTGTAAATTTCAAAAATATTCATTATCTACAGCTTGTATATATAATGCAAGAGAAAGTTCTAGAAAATTCTAGAAAAGAGGTACAAAATAGATATAGTATGTCTAAGGTGTATTCTATTTATGATGCACCGCATTAGTTAGTCTGTGTGGAATTTGATTGTGTTGATCAATTAGGTTGTACTGTTGCCACCAACCTCGATTTAATTTGTCGTGCTCGTTTGGGGGGGGCTCATACTTGGGTTCAGGTGCTTTTTTTTGTATAATACCCTGACGTTGTATACCCTAGTGCCCCGACGTTGTGCACCCGAGTGTCACGGTGTTGTGTACTCGAGCGCCTCAGCACCGCATAGTTCGCTTGGAGAAAAGACAGAAGCGCTGTAGCACTCAAGATCTAGCGCTTCGATGCTGTCAAATAGACTCGAGACAGAGCATTAATTGAGCACCGCAGCGCTGCAAGGCCGGCTGGACAATTTTTCTTTCTCATTTCCTTAAGGGTGGCATCCCTTAGTGTTATGTATTATATCTCTTTATTTGTTCTTGTGAAAGAACGGTGTAAGAGAGAAGAGAAGCAAGAAGAGAACGAGAGAGAAGAGAGATCTATACACATTTTTTCTAATTTTCATAGTGGATTTCTTGGTGTGGTGTCACTCCATTTTTTTTCCGGTTTCGAGTTTTTCCATATTAAATCTTGGCGTTCTTTACTTTCTGCTGCATTTCTTTTTTCCTGTTTATTTCTTTGCGTGGTTTACTTCCAACCCCAACATTAAATATCACAAAATTCATACTTATTTATATATAAAATATCTAAATTTATTTATATAACATTTAAATCCTTAAATCATATAAAAATTTATGACATTAACTTATGTCATAAATTGATTGTTAATAGGCATCAAACAATGATTGATTGATGTCCAGGTACTTCAAACATCAATTTTTGAGCTGCAATAGCCATTGATTTACATCAAGCACTACTGAGTACCCAACATTGGCATGCAGAAGGCAACAATTTAATGATGATTGATATAAGTTGGGGATGTTGGATGGAAATCCCGGTTGCTCTTCTTATAAGAGGGGAGAATATGTGACTAGGAAGATAGATCAGTGACCAAAGAGCATTGAATGTCCACCGTCATAAGAGTTGAATGACTTTCAATAGTGACTATTAGAAGTAGAGCAATTGTTTGCATTCTACTTGATTGCTCTTAGATGTGGGTGATTGATAAGCATCATGTCATTCATTGATAAGTGTTGAGTGAAAATTGCCAAAGAGCCTTAGAGGTTAGGCAATGTTGGGTGATAGATTTGGCCGCTCTTCTTATTTGGAGGAGACCAAGATAGATAAAGAATGTTGGATGCCATGTAATGTCAAACCCGGTTGCTCTCATTGTGAAAGGAGAGATCATGAGACTTGAAAGATGTATGTTGGGTGTTGGAGGCTGACGGGCATTAAGCATCCATCATTGATAATATTAGACGACTATTAAGTGAAAATGTCTAAAGTTAGGTAACAATTAGTGGGTTGGATAGGCTGTTCTCTTGCCATGAGGGGTGATTGGGTGATCGAGAAAATAGCAGTGAGTTGGGTTGCTCCCTAGTTATTTCTCCTACGGTCTCTAGTGATAATCAAGTGGAGGTGTTGTTGGGTCAATGTGAAGTTAATAAGATGATGGCTGTTGGTTCCTCTGAGTTGGGTATTACATATGAAACTTCTCCTTTAACTGTTTTGGATACACCATTGGATGCGCTTGAGCCTGCTCAATTTGTTGATGTACCGGTCTCTCTAATTTCAAATGATGCGTTGAAAGCTCATGTGGCTAACAAGTTGATAGGCTCCTCTATTGATCATTCTGATTGGATGGATGCATTCTCTAATAGTGGGGGAGGGGTGGGGGATTTTTTGGCTGATACGCCTGATGAATTTCATGAATTATGTAGTTTGCAAAGAAGAGAAAGAAATTAGAAATTTTATTTCTCACTTTTTGGCTTGATACAAACTCAAAGACACTACCACTGTTTATACTAGTATTACACCATTAGGATTATGCCAACACATTTCAATCTAATGGTTACAAATGACTCTCTAGAGAATTTTCAAATCTACTATCATAAATGACATTAAATGCATATTCTAGACTTTTCTAATAATTACTCCATAATAGATTTCTAGAGTCTTCTTCAATAGATTACTCTAGATTATAGGCTTCAATCAAAAAGCTCAAATAACAATGGGCCAAATTAAGTTTAATTTCCAACACAAACGAAACCTTAGTTTATAATACACAGTTGAAAAGAAAATTGACCTTTATTTTTGCTTTCAGACCATATGTTGTATGTTTATTCAGCAATAAGATCAGTTTAGCAAGCTAATTTTCGTGTGAAAGTATCTTGGTATCTTCTAAATCAAATTCTTCTAAACTTTTTTTTTTTTTTTTTTTTGATGGATGGTGGTGTCAGGAGTTCTTTTTAATCTGGAACTTTGACTGCTCCTCTTAAGATTCATATTTTGAGGCGACTGGATTTATCAGCAAAACGCTCAAGCAAAGCTGCATTGTTTAATGGAGGACTTTTTGTTTTCATTGATCACTTTTTTACATGTGTAATGTTTATCTGGAAGATCATTGTCATGTTTTCTTCAACCATTGTGAAATCTGTAAGCTTTGTAAGCTTCGTTATAAGTTAGTTCATCCTATATCTCCGGCAGTAAGTTTCTCTTCTTTTCAGTTCATGGAGACTCAAACATGCTTGTAAATATCAGATATATCTCTAGGATCAAGGGCGAAACCAACCTCTTTTTTAAGGGTGGGCAAAATAAGATTATGAAATGTATGATTTTATATATGAAATATAAAAATGAATTTTTTTCTTAGAATTTGAGCAACTACATTTATTGAAGGTCGGCAAAATAGTTAATATATGTTTATCCTTCTATTAAAAAAAAAGATTTTAGGGTACATGGGCAATTACCCACCTTGAACTCTTTCTGATTTCACCCCTGTTTGGAATACATTTTAATTTATTGTAACATGTTATGGATAATTTGGGGATCAAAGACATAACCTGCAATGCTTCAGCCAAGAAAGCTGTTTAGATTCAAATGGAAGGGACTCAGAGTCTGTTTGGAATAGATGAAGTATTTTATAAAGTTGGTTGTGAATTGATATGAAGAAAATAACTTTACTATTATGATTAATGTAGAAAGTTATTTTTCACTATAAATATTTTTGAAAGTAGCCAAAAAATAACAAGAAAGTAGTAGCAAAATAAAATTATTATTATTATTTGAAAAGCAAAAAAAAAAAATATAAAGATATCCCAAACAGATCCTCAATTTTCAGCTGCTCAACGGTTCTCCATGTTAAGACTATACAATTATCCAATATAAGAAAACATTAGATTTACGGGTCAAAGAAAATATGAGAGATTTATTTCCTGTAGTTCAAATTTAAGATTTCTGTGTAAGTGTTATGTTCTTATAGTATTTATTAGGAATTGACTATTTTCTTTCTGTTATTATGAGAGGGCATTTGACCTAGTTTTTAAATAAGGAAAAAGGAAAAAAATCACATTCAATATACTTTGGATTTATTTAGGTTAATTTTTTTATTTTTTTGGGAAGATTAAGGGCAGAGCCCAAATTTCATTAAATGAAAAAAGCTAGTTACATGTGTAAGAGAAAAAGAGCAAAATTTGGGAGCCCTCCACAGAGGTCAAAAACTCACCAAAAGAAAATTATATAAAAGTTATACATGTCAAAAAGGATATAAAAAATAACAAGAGCTAAACTAACATCGCCCAAAAAACTAAATTGCTGCCCGAAAAGAGGGGCTCAGGTAATTAGAGGTTGCGCTAAGAACCGACAGCACGAGTCCTCAATTGCGGAGAAGCCATCCAATAAAGGTTGCAATTATCCGCCATCCAGAGGGGATGAAGAAATGCAACCTCCACATCATTGCCCATCGGCCAACAATGAAAAACTGCAAAAAATAATCGTAGAAAGCAGACTGCCCACAGACAAAAACGATAATAGAAGAAATAGCCAATCATCTTTGGAGATAAAGAAGCAGCTTGTCACCATCTTTCCACTTAAAAATTTTAACTCTTATAGCTTTTTTGATGTTCTGCAAAACCGTGGATGAGCTTTTAAAATTTTTAGAGAATTTTTTGTCATTTCGCTCCCTCCAAATGTAATAAATAGCCGCCCAGAGGATCAACAAGTCAAATAACTTTTTACTCCCTTTAGAATGTTTAAATTCCTCCAACCAATTCACCACTTGACTAAGATTAGGCCTTAATAAGAAAGCTTTTAAGGAGGGGATGAGATCTGAAATGATCTTATACGAGAAATCACAGTCAAAGAAAAGATGAGATATGCTTTCATTTTTGGCATTGCACAGGCTACAAACCGGATCAACATCAATATTCCTCAATATGAGAGCGTCAGCTGTTTTGAGCCCACCAGATAAACATAGCCAACCAAAAATCGAATAGTGTAAAGCATAGTGTTTGTGCCAAACAGCATTGTACTAGAATACTTCCATGTCCTGCTTATGATAATCAAGTAAGAAGGTTATGAAATTAACCTTGCCAGTATTATTCCAAAAAGACAGCACCTCCCAGTATCACGAGAAATATGAATACTATAAATAGTATTAAGTAACTCTTGTTGACAACCAGCAGGCAAATTCCAGCCAGTGGAGTCTACTAATTCAGATAGCAAGGCATTGTCATTATAAAGAGCAGAGATAGTATGATGGTGCTGAATATCAAGGAGGCGCTCACCTTTGCACCAGTGGTCGAATTTGAGGCTAATGGGACAAGGGGTAGCAACTTTAAAATGAAAATTAGACTTAGCTCTACAAGCCGTATCATGTATACTTTTCCACATCACACTAGAGGATTGAGGCGGTAATTTCCAAGGAGAATGGTAGATGGAAAAGAACCAAGAAGATAAAGGGGATGCATAGTTGTATAATCTCAGGATAATAGAGCAATTAAAGCAGTATTTAAGAGCTTGGAGAGTGGGAATTCCTAAACCGCCTCTATTTTTAGGCTTGCAAGTGTTGGACCAAGACACTAAGTGTAATTTTCTAGCATGAAGATCACCAAAGTACAGGAACTTAGCTGTAATTTTTGCAATTTGTTTACAGCAGGTTTTGGGTATTATAGCTCCACGGATCCAATAAGCTATGGTATTCCAAATGGTGAAACGAAGAAATTGAAGCCTACCTGCAAAAGAGAGAGATTTTGCTTTCCAACCTGAAAGCTTGTTAGTAATATTATCAATGAGGTGAGAGAAGTCAGATAAGAGGGATCTCTTGATGGAAATAGGGATGCCCAAGTAGATGAGCTTAGAACAGGAAGTTGGAATATGCAGAGAATTGCAAATCTCATCAACTTGAGGGGTGGAATGTTTGAGGATGATATCACTTTTGTTTGGGTTGATCTTTAAATCAGAGGAGCAAGCAAAAATTTCCAGCAAGTTGTTTAAAGTGTAACAATTATCCACAGTGGCTTTACCAAACATGAGAAGGTCATCCGCATAGAGGAGATGAGACAGGTGAAAGTCGTTGATGTCCACACCCTGGAATAAATTGGCACCCTCAGACTTGTCCAAAAGACTAGATAGAGCATCCATTGCAAAGCAGAAAAGATAAGGGCTTAATGGGCAGCCTTGCCTAATGCCAACAGTGGAGGGGATAAACGCCTCAAGCCCCCCCATCAAAACAGATAGAAAAATGAACATCCGAAATGCACGCTTTAACCCAGTTCAAGAAATTGCCAGGGATACCTTTTTGAGCCATTCTTTGCAATATAAAATCTCTAGACACGGAATCAAAAGCCTTTTGAATGTCTAGTTTAGCACACATGTAATTAACATTGGTACACTTCTTGAAATAACCCAAAATCTCATATGCAAGAATCACATTGTCTGTAGAAATCCGCTTATTAATAAAGCCGGCTTGAGTAGCGTTGATGAGAATAGGCATGAAGAGCTTGAGTCTGTTGGCTAATATCTTGGCAATAATTTTATATAAGGTGTTGCAAAGGGATATAGGTCTGAAATCAGTAATTATAGTGGTATGAGTGTATTTTGGGATAAGAGCTAAAGCCGTAGCCTTAATCCCTTTAGGTAGGTAGCCTTTGTCAAAGAAAGATAGAATAGCTCTGCAAAGGGAAGGCCCCAAAAAATGCCAGCCAGTTTTGTAAAAATGGAAGTTAAAATCATCCGGGCCTGGAGAGGAGGATGAAGAACTAGAAAAAACCGCATCCTTAATTTCCTTGGTGGTAATGGGTTCAGATAGAGGTGAAAGCAGGTGCGGGGGAACCACATTGCCAATAGGGAACAAAGAGAGATCAGGGGAGGGTAAAGTGATATGGTTATACAGATTTTTAAAATGGGCAGCAATGGAGTCCTTAGCATGCTGAGTGCTGCCTTCCCCTAAGGCACTGTAAAGAGCCGAGCAGTTAAAGCTCCTTCTAATGCGAATTTTGGAGTATAAGAACTTAAGGTTGTCTTCCCCCTCCTTTAACCATTAGCCTTTGCACGTTGGGAGATCCATGAGGTCTAAGAAGCAGAAATGTTCATAATTTCCCCATTAACAGCAATCAGGTTAGTATTTAACTGGAAGTTATTGGGATTCATTTCCAGGGCAGCAAGAAGGAGATTTTGCCTCTCTTGAAGAATAGTCAGATCATTCTCCATAGTTTTAGCAGAAGCTCACACCTTGTTTTTGATAATGGCTTTTAAACTTCTAAGTTTGTGCATAAAGTCAATCAAAGGATTTCCAGAACAAGAGACCATGAAAACATTAAGAAGAGTATTCCAGTAATCCTCCCTAGAAGTCCAATAGTTCTTAAATTGAAAGCGGGGAGCAATAAATTGGCTATTACCATCGATAACCACAAGTGGGGAATGGTCAGAGCACAAGGGGTCTCCAATATTATAATGAGAATTAGGAAAACTGGAAATCCACACATCATTAATAAGAGCACAGTCAAGCTTAATACGGATAGGATTCTCTAGTTGTTGATTAAACCAAGTGTAAAAGTGTCCAGTAGAGGTGAGATCAAGAAGCTGAGCTTCAAAAATAAAGGAGTTAAAGTCTCCAAGTCTACTGGGATGCAAAGGAGAGCCTCCAAGTTTATCTTTTTGGAACCTACAGCAATTGAAGTCCCCAAGAATAATCCAAGGGCTGCCATTGTTGGGATTAATATCTCTGAGTTGTTGCCAGAGGTTTTTCCTATCTTCCGCAGAATTAGACCCATATATAAATGAAACAAAAATACTAGAGGAAGAGGCATAATTGATTAAACCACTAATCATCTGAGAAGAGAAGAAAGTAGGATTAAAGTGCGAATTGCTCGCTGACCATTTAATCCAAATTCTACCAGAGGAGGAGAAAGAAAAGTTGTTACAACTTTCTTCTAACTCAAAGAGCTTGTGGGAGTTTTGAAACCAGGGATCAGAAATAGCATCACTGTGAATCCTATTCTCAAGGAGACAGAGCAAGTCCAGCTTGTGTTGGTTGATGAATCACTTGCAATTGGTTAGGGGTGTCAAGTTTTGACACGACACGAAAACCCGACTCGAACCCGACCCGGAATTTTCGGGTTTGACCCGACCCGTTTCTCAAACGGGTCGGGTTCGGGTTGAGAAAATTGACCCGTTTGAAAAACGGGTCGGGTTCGGGTTGACCCGGCGGGTTGCCGGGTCAACCCGATAACCCGTTTAATTTAAAAAAAAAAAAATTCCCGCTTCCCGCCCGCTGCCCGCTACCCGCTGCCCGCTGCCCGCGCGCCCGCTGCCCCGCTGCCCCGCCCGATCGAGCCCGCTGCCCCGCGCCGACGCACGCGCCGCGTGTCCGCTGCGCCGCTGCGCCGCACTCGCTGCCCCGCGTGGCCGCGCCCACGCCTGCTGCCCCGCTGCCCGCAGCCCGCGCCCCCGCGCTGCCCCGCTGCCGCGTGTCCGCCCCGCGCTGCCCCGCTGCCGCGTGTCCGCTCCGCGCTGCCCCGCCGGCGACCGCCTCCGCCTCGCGCTGCCCCGCCGGCGACCGCCTCCGCCCCGCCTTCCCGTGTCGGGTCGGGTCAACCCGGCAACCCGCCGGGTCGGGTTCGGGTTCGGATTTCCGACCCGTTTTTCTACCCGGGTCGGGTTAGGGTCGACCCGTTTGTAACGCGGGTCATTCCGGGTTCGACCCGAACCCGACCCGTGACCCGAAATTGACAACCCTACAATTGGTTACCTTGCTAGGGTTGTTAAAACCCCTAATCTTCCATGTAGCAAACTGCGGGAGGGTCATTGATTCTTGGATGAATTGTTGTGAGGCTTTTTGGATTGCTTGCCTTTGGTGTTTTTGGAGTGAGAGATGGCTGTATTCTTTTGTTTATTGAACTCTGGGCTAGTCTTTGAAGACGAATCATCATCCTGAGAGGATGACAAGTTAGAGGTGGCTTCAGCGGTGGTGTCTACAAGAGCATCAAATTTGTTAGGGGAGATAATAAGAGCTGGTTTTTGGTTGGTGGCATGTGGAATAATGTCAACAAGAATGACATCCTCAGAAGGAGAATTTAGGTTAGGGATAGAGGTAGATGGTAGCGTAGCTGAAGTAGAAGGGAAGGAGATATCTGTGGGTGGGAGAGGTAAATAAGCAGGCTGGGGTGGAGGTTGAATAGAGGTCGACGGGGCTGAGGATGAAGTGTGATTGTCCTTTATCAAATTGGATGGTAGATTCGGTTGGGAGACCTGCAAAGCCTGGCTGGGGTTGTTTTGGGGGCGCAGGTTCGAGATACGGTTGACATTATTTCTTTGATTCTGGGTTTGGTTAGGAGCACGAGAGGAGCTTCTTCCTCTAGGATTGACAGGTTTATCCACAAAATCCCACAGCTTAGAGGGGCATGCGACAGCAGAATGAAACAGAGAGCCACAGAGTTCACAAGGCGAAGGCCTCCATTCATACTATATTTTCAGATTGGTGATTTCACCTTCAATTGAGATGGGTAAAAAATCTAGGTAAGTGGCTTTGTTTTCTACCTGAACACAGACCCTGGCATATGTAAGCCTAGATTTTCGGGCGGTTAGGGCATCCACAGCAAGGGGTATTCCGATTTTGCTAGCAATCCTCGAAATTCCTTCAGAGTCCCAACAGCAAAGCGGGAGATCAATGATTTTAAACCAAATAGGGACGGACGAAAAATTTTCACGCTGAGGTTTGAACTTAGGGGTCCATTTTTGGAGGATGAAAGGTTTACCTAAAAGAAACCAGACATCTCCATTCCAAGCCATTTCGTAGTCAACAATAGAAGAGAATTTAATAAGGAAGAAGCCATCACTCATGTTGAACAACTGGAAGGTACCTTGCAGTTTTCAGGTTTTGCGCATAGCAGCTAGCAGAGATTCATAGTAAGGACGCTTACCAACCGAGAAACCAACCAGGGAAAGGTTCCAGTTTTCAGCAACAACATCCATTTTTGCTTTTTGGAAGACGACAACTTCATCAGGCTCTTGTCATAAAGAGATGGGGAGATCCTTGGAGGATAAACACTCAGGGCTAACAATATTCGCCCAGTCGAGTTGGGAGAATCTAGGTGGAACAGCGGAAATGGAGGAGGGAAGTGGGGGAAAGTTCGTGGGGTGGAGGAGGCGAGCCCTCCGGGCAGAAAGCGGGAAAAATCGCCTGGAGGAGGGAACACTCAGAGGCGGCTACGGCGAAAAACTCAGTACTTATTATTTTGATTTTTAGACTATTATAACAAATCTATTTGGCCACCATTTTTTATTATTTAAAAAAAATTGTTATAAAAAATAAATTTTCAAAATCAAATCTATTAGAGTGTAATAGCTGTAAGTAAATTTTTTTTATATTCAATTGCATGTAAGACATGTTTAAATAATCTTTCTATCTTATATTACTTATTCAAAATGTTAAAATTATAATAAATATTATTTTTTATTTTATTTTTATATAATTTATTATGAGATCTAATTTAAGAAAAATGAGAGATGATAATTAATTCTTGTTCGGTGGATGAAATTAATTATGATCAATTAATGCTCAATTACAATTCAAATGCGATAATAAAAATAATAAATAGTTTTAAAAATATTTTTAAATTCAGTAGAAATTAAAACTCGACTTGAACTCAATAAAAATATAAATTTTAGGAAGGTAAAATTGGTCTCCAACCCGATTGGTTTCCAGCCAAGTCACAGTTTTGCTCTTGGGCAGAATAATTTTGTCAGTCAATGACTTCTAATGAAGCTAATCTAACAATTTTATTTTGAATATATCATAGTAAATAGGGTCGGGCTCCAGTCCTCTTAGGCTTCGTTTGGGACGGTTTTTTTACTATTTTCTAATGTAATTTTTTAGTACAAAATTTTTGTAAACTAAAAAAGATTGTACTAAAAAATTACTTTAAAAATAATAAAAAAATTATCCCAAACAAAACCTTAAGTTGCTTCAGAAATGGGATGATCCTATTCAGACCCGAATAAATAATAATGAAATCCTATTCAAATAAAATTTAGCTCTCAAATTTACTTTTTCATGTAAAAATAATGAGTGTCTTTCCATTGTTGAGCAACTATACTTATCTGCACACGTTGAAATCAGTTGTAGGTAGTGGTGTAAGTGAGTCAAGCTAATTTGTGAGTTGATTCCGACTCGGATCGTTAAATGGCTTGTGAGCTAAGCTAGCTGAGCTAATGAGCCAAATTTGAGCCAACCCTCACTTGACTTGTAAGCTTGCAGGATGTCTCGTTTAAAAAGTATTTATATTTAGGATTTTAAGCATAAAGTTTGTTGAAATATTTAAAATTAGTTGCTTTCTTATATCAAGTGATTCTTTATTATTTTTTTAATTTCTCAATTTTTACCCATTTTATTATAATAACTATTTGAATCATAATCATTTTCTCTTTTATGATAAACGAGCCGAGCCGTGAGCCATTTAAAACTCATAGAATAAGCTCTGGTTCGAGCTCAAATTGGATAAATTAATTAAGCACAAGTCAGGAGCACGACTAGACTCATTTACACCCCTAATTTTTTGTTATTATAATATTTTTAACTTTTTTTTTGGAACGGGGGTATCTACCCGCTGCCACTCCAAAGAGAGCGTTTGGCGGCATAACTAATCCCTCGGCAGAACCTAATGAGGCCACCCACTATTATCGGGCCCACACTTGTTGTGCCCCACTGAAGAGGCGAGACCGTAGTAGAGAGGATTCGAACCCGGGATGGGGGGTTCCAACTATGCTCGACCACAAACCATCCTAAACCTCGGTAGGTATTTTAACCATTACAAAATTACGAGTAACTGTTTAAAAATTGCTGCAAGACTATTACAAACAATTTTAGCAGCTATTTTGGAACCGCTCAAAAAGAAAAATTTTGCAATAATAAAAATATAGTTTCTCTCTTTAACGCAAGAAAATTAAAATTGAAGAAAAAATAAAGCCAAGCAATTTAATGAACTTTAAAAATTGAATAAAAACTCCTATCTAATACTTACGTCAGGCATGAATTAGCTGGCGGGCTCAAAGATAAGACCTGTATAATACCAAATCAGAGGTGTTTCATATCCTCTTGGATTGTTCATATAAAAAGATTAATCCATTTGGTCAACCCATGACTAATAGATAATTATATGTAGAATGATGTAAACTTGACTATTTTTTAATTATTTATTATTATTATTATTTTATTTTTAATGATGTAAACTTGACTTAGCAACACATTATAGGCTTTGAAATGATAAGATGACTTTTCAAGAAGTTTAATTTGTTTTTTTTATATTTTTGACTTTTCAAAAAAGTTATTTTAGTTTATACTAATAAATATAAATATTGGGTCAAAATAGTCTGATAAAAATTTAATTATGATGATTTTGAAGTTCATAGATTTATTTTTAAATAAGTGTAATATATTAATAATTAATTAAATTTGTATTATATTTTCTATTAGAAAAAGTTATATAACAATAACAATAATTAAGTCTTTATATCACTACGTTGGGCGAACTACATGAATTCTTTTTCTTCATTGTGTTCTGTTAAGAGTGAAATTCTCATTTAAATCTAATAAAAAAATATCAATACTAGTATTTTCTAACCAAGTCTTTCAAAATGTATGAATTTTAAAATTCATTATGACAAAATTTTAATTAAAATGTATTTTTTTTCATTACTTTTGTTTCCTTTAAATTTTTATGCATAAAATTTTAGAATTTTTATTTTATATCATTTATATACATAACAAAGTATATGAATTTAATGTCTTTTTCTTGGCTCAAGGTTTATGATTTTTTTTAATAATATAATTCTTATTGGTGACAAAAAAAAATCTAGTCAAATTAGGTGGACTACCTTCTTGATAAAGCATATAGAGTCAGATAATTCAGAATAATGGATTCAAATTTTGATCAAATTATGTCAATCTTTATAAATTTCTCATATATACAATCAAACCTCTTTAAGCTCATTCATTTCTCTTAAATATCTATTGGGGTTAAATTCCTTAAAAATCATGATTGATATTGGAACATAGGCTTAGCTTCTTTATTGAAAATATTTTTGAAAATTTTTGAGATATAATTAATCTTTGAGATAATGTTCCTTTTGAAGACCCAAATAAGTTAGTTTTGTGTGGAATCTTATTGTGTCGATCAATTTGGTTATATTACTGCCCTAGGCCTAAATTCACTCTGTTGGGCTTGTTGGGGGGTTGTGGGTGCTCCTACTTGGGTTCAGGTGTTTTGCACTAAATTTTTTTTCCCATACAATGTCCAGCACTATATAGTTTGATGGTAAAAGACAGAGAGCAGAGCACTATGAAGCTCAAAATTAACCTTAGCGTGGCAACGTTGCCAAGGGGCACTGTGGCGCTCTGTTCCTCAACACTGCGGTGCTCAAGATCCAGACGCTATACAGTGCACCGCAACGATGCTATCATACAAATAGAAGACAGAGAATTGAGTGCCACGATGCTCTAACTTGGCGCCATAGTGTTGTGAGGTAGATAGAGTAGTTTTCTTTCTTGTTTTTTATCAAGGGATGCGTCCCTTCACCGTTGTTGTATATCTCTTGGTTTATTCTTGTGTAAAAACGATGCTAGATATAAGAGAGATAATGAGAAAGTGAGAGAGAAGATAGAGCTTATTTTTCATTAAGGGTTACATCCTTTGGTGGTTGTTGTTTATCTCTTGGTTTGCAAGAGAAGAGATACGTACTATTTCTCCTAATTTTCATAATGGATCTCTTGATGTGGTGTGGCTCCGTGACTTTTTCCACTTTCACATTTTTTCATATTAAATCCTAGTGTTTTTTTATTTTTGTTGTAATTTTCTATTTCTTATTTGTTTTGCATGATCTACTTCTTACCAACAAAACATAAAAAAATTCAAAATATACAAAAAATTTATGATAAAAATATGAAAACTTTTATTTATTTATTTATTTTTGGTGGACTTTGGTCTTATAATTTAAATCTATGAATTTTATTTCTTCGTATGAAATCTCCTAGATACAATTCTTGTCATATCAAAAAAGAAACATAAGCACAAACACATCAAACACAGCACACAGAACTCATAAACAAGAAGGTGAAGCGGAATTCGACCATATAATTTATAAAAGGAAATTCTATGGGTATTTTGGAGTGGGGGAAGGAAGAACTAAATCATTACCAATTCAGTAATTCTAAACCATAACAACAACCATCGATTTATAAAACGCTTTACATAAATTCTAAACCATAAAATTCATGACATTAACACCCACTCCATTATTAAAATATTAGAGGGATTAACATACACCATCAAGTACTTATATATTTGCATATCTAATATATAACTTTTTATATTTATTTATATAATATTTTTATTTTTAATAATATTAACTTATTTAAAATAAAACACAAAATTTTAAATATTAAATATGCAAAATATATTAATAATTTATGCCGCATATGTAAATCCCCCATAATATCATAAACTAACCTAAACATCACTAGAAAACAAAAACGTCATGATCACAACGCCTTATCGTTTTCAAAACAACATGACGTTAACTTTTACTCCCTCAAAATCCAGAGAACTTATTCTATGTAGAGTCCGAATGGATAGAACTGTCCAAATTATGAGTGTGTGTACAAAAATTTGATACATATTGTGTGTAAATTTAGACACAATATATAAACTCACATATATGAACGATTCTTTCTATGCAGACTTTGCATAGAATACTTTCTCCAAAATCTACTAAAAGTGTACACTTAACACGTTAATCATCTGCCAAAAAAACCTTTAATCCTAATACCTCACCGCCCTAAGCTCAATGGGGAAGCAAGGATACTGCCTCCAGGCGTCATTATGCATCCTCACCATACTCAGCGCCTTCTCCTTCGTCGAAGATTGCCCATCCACATGTATCAACCCGAACAACTTCTTCACCGCCCCACACGCCATCATTCCCTCCACCACTTCCTTCGTTGGCAAAAAACTACAAACCAACCACAACACCTTAACCCCCAACTTCGTCCCCAAATCATGATCCCTCCCTATCTTGCTCGCAACCGCCGCAATTCCCATCCTATGGTCCGCAAACGCCAATCTCCCCTCAGCGCACTCACACAACCTCTTTAGCAACAGCAACGTCTTGTCCCTCCTCTGCCTCCCAGCTTCATCTGGCAAAAGCTCAATCAACACGCAGACCGCTCCCGCTTCGATAGCTTTTAAACGATTAGCTTTGGAAGTGGCCACGGCTTGAAGAAGAAGGTCGAGCGATGATGTGCTGAGTTTTGCGGAGACCTCATCGGAGAGGAGATCGAGCAGGGATTTGAAGACGTCGATGTCCTGATGGAATTGGCTGGTTATAGACGGATTGGCTTTCGATATTCTTTTTAGGATGGTGATGGCGTCGAGCCGGGCTTCAGCGCTGCCGCGCTGGAGGATAGTTAACATCGGATTGACGCTATCGGGCTTCGACAGAAGCCCGATGGAAGCGTCGTGGTTGTCAAAAGGAAGGTTTTTGAGAACTCCGAGAGCCTCCTCGCATGCGCGGAAGGGGGCGAACTCGTCCGAGAAATCGGTGTTGGATTGTTTAAGTATGCGGCAGAGGGCTTCGACGCCGTTGGAGGAGAGGAAGACGAGCGGGTTATCCGTGGCGAATGAGCGGAGCTTCTTGAGGGAGTTGACTTTGAAGGGGGAGGAGTCCATGGCGGCGAGAATGGAGGTCAACTCGAGGTGTTTTGAAGATAAGGAAGAAGAAAGAGATGGTTTGGGTTTTGATAGAAGGGATTGGGTGCGCCATGAGAGGATGAGGTTTTTGAGGGTGTGGTTGGGAATGAGGTCGAAGTTGTGGAGGGGTTGCATGGTGGCAGGGCAGGTTGTTTTTTTATAGGTGAATAGCCATTTCTCGATGCTTTGGAGATCGTAGGTGATGCCGGTGGCAATGGTTACAGGATTTTCCATTATTTCTAAGGAGATGGGGCATCGGAATATGGACGGGAGCTCTGATTCGGTAGGCGAAGTCATGTTCGCTTGTTGGATGTTTACCTACTGTTGAGTGCAGAGGAAGAGGGATGGCAGGGGAGGCGAGAGGGGGGTTTATATAGGCGAAATGGAAGCGTATGGTGGGAGCAATTTGTTCCATGAAGCGTGTAAAATATGAAGGGATTTAAAAGTCAATCGTTGGATTCATAATAGGAGCGACCAAAAAGAGTTGAAGTTCGAAATTTAATCAGTTTAATTTCCCAAAAAAAAAAAAAATCAGTTTTGGACTAATTAATAATTATTCGTGGACAGGAATATATATATAAAGATTATTCTATTATCTTTAATATTTAATATTTTATCATATATTTAATTATTTATAATAAATACTTCAGTTATTTTTTTTAAATTTTTTTAATCAAAATTAGATAATTTCATGAGAATTGATTCATAATATGCTTAACCAAATTTGTATGCTTCTTCATAGAAAAAAAGTCGTATGGTATATATAAATGTTTCATGATAAAAAAAAATATTTTTTAAAATAAAATCATTGTATAAACCATAGGATATCTTAATTTTGTTTTCTAAAAAAAATCATTTTGATATTGTCCTCCATTTAAATTGACTGCGTGAAAAATTTATGAAATTATTTAATGTAGAGATTTAACATCAGTTTAAAGTTTTATTTGGGGCCGCTTTTTACTGTTTCTTAAAGTAGCTTTTCGGTGCAAAATTTTTTAATTTTTATACTAAAAAGCTACTTTAATAAGTAGTACGAAAGCCGTTCCAAATAAAGCCTAAACTATACTATAGTGCTATGATGAAGCTCTCATGATAGCATTTGTCACAGTGATATTGAATGCTGAGAAATATGTATTAATTTGCAACAATTTTAACTATTGCAAACTTATAAATTGTATCGATTAAAAATGCTTCAAAGTTAAGAGTCATGATGATTTTAATTGCTATTAAGGCGTTGACAAATGCAATTATTTAGTTTATAGCAGTTTTGACTACTGCAATGTTATTAGAGGTTAACATTGCTGCAACATACAATTCCTTTCAATGGCCATTTGTAAATCATACTAACAAACAATTGTAAACCACAATAAAAATGCTTCAAAGTTAGTGCTCTAATGAATTTGTTAGTGGCTTCTAAAGGTTCTTACAAGCCGATCGCTCTGGCATTTAACCTAATGGGTGTTGCGGCTGATCATGAGTTGCTGCAAGATGGCCAGTTCCTTCAAGGTGACGAACACGTACTAAAAAGCTATTGCCATCACCGGGCTGTGGGTGATGGCTTCTCTGCTTGAGCTAACATTTGTATCCATGAGCTTTAGTTTTGTTTATGACTCAGCTTATAGCAAGACACGTAAGGATATATTTGTTTGGGATAAGTTATTCAATGTTTTGATTTTCATATCGAAATTATATTTGGGATAGCTTATTCACGGTTTTGCTTTTCATATATGATATGTCATTGAAAATTGTTTTGATCGAGCATGAATCTTGAGGCATATTCAAGTTGGAAACTTTCAAATTAAATTCAGGATCATCTGAATTCCAATTTTAGTAAACTTATAGTCAAACTGAATGTCTCAAAGAGACGAACCTAATGACACTATATTCGGTCCAACCCGAGCCCAAATGGGTCCCAATCGGGGGCTCGAACCTCAATTGGAAGAATCAAAGCATTATTTGGATGAAAAAAAGATATCCAAATATGGCACGCTTATAGTCAAATCGAGCGGCTCGGCGAGACGAATCCATCGAGCCCAAGATCGCTGAATTCTGGCATCGTTAAGGCACTTAAATAGTTGAAAAACTCTCTATGATCGGGGGAATCAAATCCGATGGAGCACTTCGAACCTGCCCCAGATCTTCTCTATATTTATTGTGTGTGCCACTCATGAAAATCTATAAATAGACCCTCACTCTCTACATGAAGGGGATTTTTGGTTAGAGATTGGAGAGAATTCTGAGGCTTCAAGAGCTCCAGCACCACCGTCGGCGAACCCCATTAATTGCCGCCGGATCACTGCCCGGCCGTCGATCATTGTCGAACTTCCATCCGGCCACCGCGGGACTTCAATCCGACCATCATCGAACTACCGCCCGGCCGCCGGTCGCCGCCGGACTTCCACCCGGCTGCCAACCACCGTCGAACTTCAACCCTACCATCTTCGGGCCACCGCCCAGCCGCTGACCGCTGCTGGACTTCCACCTGGCTGCCGACTGTCGTCGAACTTCAACTCGACCTTCATCGGACCACTGCCGGACCGCCAACCGCCGCCAGAATTCCACCTGGCCGCCGACCGTCGTTGGACTTCAGCCCGACCTAGTCGGACCACCGCTTGACTGCCGATCGCCACTAGACTTCAACCCGAACATCATCGAACCATCGCCTTGCTGCCAACCCGCGCCGGACATCAGCCTGAGTATCCTCGAACCACCGCCCCACTACAGAACACCGCTGGATGTCAGCCTGACCATCGTCGGATCACCGACCGGCCACCGACTGCCGCCGGACTTCCACCAGGCTACCGCCTTACTTCCACCCGGTAGCCGACCGCCACCGGACTTCAGCCCGACCATCATCGGACCACTGACTGGCCGCCGACTGCCGCCAAATTTCCAATTGATTGCCGACCACCTCCGTATTTTGGCTCGACCTTCGTCGAATCACCGCCGACCTCTTCCGGACTTCCACATGACAGCCGAGCATCGTTGGACTTCCGCCTGACCTTTGTCGGATCATCCTCCATTAGCTGAACTTCTGCACGGACGCCATCGGACTTCCGTCCGATCTTCGCCAAACCTTTGCCTAACTCTCCAAACTACTGTAATTTGACCGCCTCTAATTCAAGGGATGGGTCAACCTTTGTAATGTTTTCACCTGGGCGAGGTCTCGTGGTTTTTCCCTCTTTGGGCTTTCAACGTAAAAAGATTAGGTGTTTTACTTCTCCGTCTGTTTGTGTGCTGGATATCCGTGCATCGCTAAGAAGAAAAGTTTACTCACTCTATCGTCGCGAATATTCTTGCCTGCAACAATATCTTTCGCTGGCTAGAATATACCTGACAGTAGAGTGGGGAATTTGTCGTCTTAGTATTGCATGAATATTCATCACACAAATAGAGAAGATACAAAATTAGAATTTTTACGTGGAAAATCCTAAAAGGGAAAAATCACGAGGCCATGCCCAGTCAAAATGATTTCATTAAATTTGATGCATTACAAAACTTGACCTGTCCTTTAATTTGAAGATGGTGAAATTATAATCGTTTAGGGTGTTAGGTAGAAGTCTGACGTCAGTCGGTGATTAGACAGAAATTTGGCAATGACTGCTGATAGGGCAAAAGTCCAACGACGTTCGGTGGCCTCGTAGAAGTCCGACGATGGTCGGTGATCTGGTAGAAGTCCGACGACAGTCAACAGCCAGGCAGAAGTCCAGTAATGGCTGGTGGCCAAGTAGATGTCCGGTGACAACTGGTGGTCGGGCCGAGATCCGACGATGAGTGGTGGCTGGGTAGATATTTGGTGATAGCAAGTGCTCGGCTAGATATTCGACGACGATATGTTGCCGGACATAAGTTAGGTGACAACTAGTGGCCAACAGATGTCCGGCAAGGGCTGGTGGTCGAGTATATGTCCGGTGATGGTTGGTGGCTGGGCAGATCTTTGGCGACGGCTAGTGGTTAGGCAGAAGTCCAGTGATGGTTGGTGGCCAGGAAGATGTTCGACGACGGCTGGTTATAGGGCAGAATTCTATTGACAGCTGGTGGACGGGCAAAATTCTGGCGTCGGCTAGTGGCCAGGCAATGATCGAGGAGGAGTAGTGGCAAGAGAGATCTTTGATTTCTCTTCCATCTTCCTTTTCCTCTTCTTTTTCTTTCTTTCTCTTTTATGAAAAATGAGTAGTTTATTTATAGTTATTTGGAAGTGACATGGCTAGTAAATTGGGAGAAGATTAAGGGTATGTTAGGAGTGCTTTTAATGGATAGTCGATATTTATTCCCTTGATCATAAACTATTTATCGAGTATTTGAGTGTCTTAATGATGATAGAATACGACGATCTTGGGCTCGTTGGATTCGCCTCGTTGAGCCGCTCTATTTGACTATAAGCATGTCATATTTGAAAATCATTTGGTCATCTAATTTATGATTTGAATCTTCTAAATATTCTTCGGGCCCTCGTTTTAGATCCATTTGGGCTCAAATTGGACCGAATTTGGTGTCATTGGGTTCACCTTTTTGAGATGTTTTGTTTGACTATAAGTTAGCTGAAATCGGAATTCAGATGACCCCAGTTTTAATTTCAAAAGTTTCCCATTAAAATTTTTCTCTAGATTCGTGCCCGATCAAGATAATTTTTTGATGATATATCAATATCGAAACTATAATTTCATTTGACTATTTTTATGTTGTTTTCCTCTTTCTTTTTTAACATTTTTATTATGAGAAGGTACTTTTTATATCCAATCAATAATGTGTGATAACTTTAAGAAAATAATTATTCAACTTTATATATATATATATATATATATATATATATATATAATATTCATAATAATTTAAAAAAATTATTTTTCTCCCAACAATTCTATCCTATGAGTACCAAACAAAGCACTATACAGCCAATGAACTCACCAACATCATACCACAACGATTAAAAAAAAAAAAAAGAAGGCATTTTAAAATCTTAATATGCATGCATAGGTTTTTTGAGTCTTCAAAATACTAACATTCATCAAAATTACACTCTTTGTGCATTTTATCCTAAATAAAATTTACAATATAATAAATTGTTTTAAAACCACACAAAATAGTGTATCGGATACGAAACTTGGAGTCTCAAGCAGTACAATAACACAAAGTTAAGCATAGCAAGCTTTGAACAATTTTCCCTTTTAAAATTTAGAAATTACGCCTCATTTCAGCAGAGATTATTACGTGCGGAGTCCGGACATAGAAAACCATTTGATTTTGTGATTGTGAACAGTAAAAGCGTAGTTACTGTTCACCACTGTTTTTATTGTTCTCCTCCGCACTTCTATTATGTTTTTGCTGTTCACAAAGATAAAATCGAATAATTCTCTATATTCAATCTCCGCATATAATAATCTCTCCTATTCCAAAGCTCTTTTGTATTATTTTATTTCGACCTTTTGCATCTTATTGTACCGGTGAAACTTTCTTATTTTGCGAGCTTATTATAAAGCCTATTGTTGGTTTATTCAAGCTTTGACTTGTATTAAATAAATCACATTAATGTGCCATATGCCATCGAAAAGCACGGCGAAGTTCGTATACTGTACTCCCCATATTTTATATTGCCTTTTCGGCCGGTTGATGATTCATTATCACTCGTAAAAGAATTATATTTTAGGAATGGTGTACTTTGTAAGAGCCTCTTTGTTTTTGGTAGCGTTAGGTGGGTTAAGTAAAGCAAATTTAAAAATAAATAAATCAAATTTAAAGAATTAATAATATTATTTGTCATTATACTGCCTATGTATGACAATTGCATTTATTGCCCAAGATAAAGCTCTACATAAATAATTAGAATAATAAAAGAGAGAAATTTTGGTAGGGGTGGCATAGTTTTATGATGTACAGATGAGGTAATTCTGCAAAATCAGAACCCCTCAAAAAAAAAAAGAAAAAAAGATGAATGCAATAAGGGGGGTTATTATCATAAATTTGATTTATAATCATGTTTTTGAAAAAAATAATATGATTAAAAATTTGTATAATTAATTTTATTTGAAGTCAAGAGGGTAGCTTTGTCTGGAAAACATTCCTGCACTCCTTAATATTCACGATTACACTGCAAGGGTTTTCATTAGGACTCAAGAGGGTAACTTTGTCTGGAAAAAAATTTAGCCTTGAGAGTAGGCACTCTTCCAAATCACGCTTGTCTTATGCGAAATGGGATAAACAGGTTTGTTATAAAGATCATGCTTACAAATGTTTTGTTTTTGTGATGAAACTGTAAATGATGACATAGTTTCAGAAGCAAAAGACATTCTACTCGAGCACCACTAGCAGGGTGATACAACATTTAGGCACAAGAATTTATTTTGCATTTGGATGAATATCTTTAACGAGAAATCATTCTGAGGTTTCATTTATGATAGTTTTCTTATTATTTTTGAAGCAACATTTTAGTATAATTTTTTTTTGAAAGTAGGAAAAAAGCAGTGGTCAAAAGCTATCTCATACGAAGACTAAGATTTCGTTATCACCTAGCTAGCTTCAAGCATTTCTAGTTGAACATCACTTGACTTCTGCAAATTATTAATATTTGTGTCAATCAACTATCGTCATAGATTCTCAATATCTCGGTCACTTAATCTTCCCTTTTATTGGGAGAACAATCTAGTCATCTGCTCATGTTGCCTGAGTTTCGATATTTTTCATTAACCATCTCTCAATGCTTCTCAACGAGTGACATCTATTTTTATTTCTTAGTTGCTTGATGTCCCCTCTTAATGTGAAAATAAATTCAATCACCCGCAATTACCCAACTTTTGACATCCGTTGGGCCGTGACCATTGTTCGACATCTATTAATTATGACTAACATTTGATATCCATCACCTACTAACATCCAATGTCCATTATCCATATACATTGAATGTTTATATTATTAAAAGAATTATCAAGACAATGGCCAACCGTCACTATACTTCTAACATTTCCTGTTGGCTATCGCCCAAAAACTTTCAATTACCATCATCAATATGCCGACGATCGAAACCTAACTTTCAATTTCCTTCATCATCACCTTATCTTCTATTTTATCAAAAGAACAGTCAAGCTCACCATATCATTAGACTCTCAACATCCATTGTTAATACTTCTCTGACAAATCATCCAATGATAAACTTCAGTAGCTTAAAACTCGTATTATCATGGCTGTTGGGGGTGAGAGTAAACACCACAGAAAAACAAATAAGAAAGTAAAAGCAACAAAAAGTATAGGACACCAGGGTTTAACGTGAAAAACCCCAAACTAGAAAAAAAAAAACAGCAAAGCGACACCACACCAAGAAATCCACTATGAAAATTGGGAGAAATAAGTACATATCTCTCTTCTCACTCACTCTCTCTCTCTCCTTGCTTCTCTTCTCACATGCACCATTCACAATGCCCTAACACTCAGAAAATACAAGAGAAAGTAAATTATAATCTCCAAGGGACGCAACCCTTGAGAAAAAATGAGAAAGAAAACCGTCCAGTCCATCTCACAGTGTTGTGGCACTCGTTTGGAGTGTTGCAATGCCCAGTCTCTGTTTGATAATGCTGCAGTGTTTAAACACACAGCGCTACGACGCTCAGTCTCTATCTTGACCCACTATGACCTAATATCTCGACCGCAGTGATGCTTTGCTCTCTATATTTCAGCGTTGGGGCACTCAGAAACACAGTGTCAGGATGCTTGGGTACACAGTGCTGTGGCGTACGAAAAATTTTTTATGGTGCATAGCACCCGAACCCAAGCAGGGAGTAAACCCCCCTAGCGAGCACGACAAAACTTGAGGTTCGAGGCAACTAAACAACTAGATTGATCAACACAATCAAATTCAACACATAACAATGATGAAAGACATCTCATAAGTCATGCCTATTGTAATATATTAATACATTCTCCAACTTTGACAAACGCCTACTTTTAATTTTGAAATCATTTTGTGTGGATTCGCTTGCAAAAAAAGGCTCCCCTTTTCCCAACATGGTTTTGTATCACAACTATAATGATCTCCAATTTTTGAGAGGTTTGGTTAGATTGGATATGATGAGGCTAGTTTGGGGGTCTTCTGATCCAGTTTGGTTAATCAGTTGTCCTTCTCTTCAGGCGCTTCTTTTTTGCTCTTATTGAATATCTCAACGTTGGGTTGCATATTTTGGGTTTGGCTTCTTGCCGACCTTTCATAGGTTTCTTTTTATTTATAATTATATAGGGATCTTTGGCTCTTAGATTTTTTTGGGGTATTTTGATTATAGCTCTATGTGACAAGATTAATGGAGTTCCACCTCCACTAACACATGCTCCTGCACACATTCTGAAATAGCCATCCACCAGACTGTATTTGCTACAACCTTTTACACCTTTTGTAACTACCAAAGGGTAGTATAGTACTTTACTTACTACTTGCTTTTGTATATATTCACTAGCCTTTGCTACAGTAAAACATATGAGAGAATATTTTATCATTTGGCATTCTGGTTATATGTTACTGTTCATCGTGCTTCCTTAGCTCGATGTAATGCCCAGCGGAGCATAAACGCTCAGCATATTCATGGTATCAGAGCCGCCTGCCTAGCGGCATTTTGTTTTTTATTTTCTCTTTTCCTCTACTTCAATGGGAGAATCTACTGCAGCCTTTGCTCCTTCCATGCCCCCAGGATTGACTGCCGAAACTTCAGTCTCTCTAGATCTCATCATACCTCCTCCCTCAAATTTCTTCTCTCTAATATTAAGAATGTCATTAACATATAGCTCCTCCCCGACAACTTACACTTAACCCTCAATTTTCCTCTTGGACACTTGTGGACCAAAATCTCTCGATAGCTCTTTTTTCTACAATTTCTCCTACTATTCTCCCCTACATCTTGAATCTGGAAACCTGCGCCTCCATTTGGAAAACCCTTGAACACCGGTTCTATTCCACCGTACTCAGTAGCTTGTCTAAGTCTTTTCCTCATTTATGTATTTCTACTTCTAATAGCTTATGTACTCCCTGTGCTCTTGCTAAATGCCACAGGCTTCCCTTCTCTCTCTCTACTCATGTATCTCGTTACCCATTAGAGTTACTTCATGCAGATGTTTGGGGTCCTTCCCCCGTTTTATCTTATGATGGCTTTACTTATTACTTACTGTTGGTTGATGATTACTCACGCTATTCTTGGCTCGTTTCTCTCAAACACAAATCTGATGTTTCAAAAACAATCATTCATTTCAATAATATAATTGAAAAATAGTTACCTTACACCATCAGCACAATACGTATAGACGGTGGAGGCGAGTTCCTCAATCATCTTCTTCGTTGTTTTCTGTCTCACCATGGCATCAATCACCAATATACTTGTCCTCATACACCCCAACAGAACAGTATCGCCGAAAGGAAACATCGTCACCTCTTAGATACAGCTCGCGCTCTGCTCATCGATGCCAATCTCTCCTCTCAATTCTGGACTGCATCTCTTCACACAGCCATGTACTTAATAAACTGTCTCCCCTCACAAACAAACTTCTCTAAATCCCCATATCAGTTACTCTACAATACTCCCCCGACCTACGATCATCAATGAATTTTTGGTTTTCGTTGTTTCCCCTGGCTCCGCCCCTATGCTCCACATAAATTAGCCCCACGATCCATTCCCTGTATTTTCCTCGGCTATGCCATGCAACAAAAAGGCTATAAATGCTGTAATCCACTCAACGACAAGACTTATATCGCACGCGACGTTATCTTTGATGAAACCACATTTCCCTCCACTTCCCAATCTCATACAGAACCCGGTTCCACCCCTCCTGTTAACTCCAATTATTCTGATGCTCAACTCTTCCCACCAATTCCCCTACAAAATTCTCCTCTTGCTATTCCCTCTACTACTCCACAGCTTCATATCAGTCCCACTAACTCTCAAGCTAATTCTTTACCCTCAACAAATACCTCTACTTCGTCAACACCTTCCTTCTCTTCCACTCATACTTCTTCTTCGCTCTCCAATACTCAACCCACCTTACAGCCACATCATCCCATGGTTACACGGCTCCACACTGGCTCCCTCAAACCCCCACTTGTCCTTGACCTTAACCATAATATCCAATCCACCCCCATTTGTTATTCTGCCGCAAGCAAGCTTCCTGAATGGCGAACTGCAATGTCCACCGAATTTTATGCCCTTCATTCCCAAAATACTTGGTCAATTGTGCCTCCACCCTCCAATCAACAAGTCATTGGTTGCAAGTGGATTTACAAAATTAAACGTCTTGCCGATGGCTCCATCGCTCGTCATAAAGCTCGCCTTGTCGCACAAGGATTCAAACAAGAATACGACATAGATTACCATGAGACATTCAGCCCTGTCGTTAAATTTCCCACAATACGACTTTTCCTCACCGTTGCCCTTCATCATAACTGGCAAATTCTTCAACTCGACGTCGTCAATGCTTTTCTTCATGGCAAAATTGACGAAACCATTTATATGACCCAACCCCCAGGATTTCAAGATCCTCAATACCCAAATCATGTATGCCTCCTCCACAAAGCTATCTACGGTCTCAAACAATCCCCTCGCCTCTGGTTTGCCACATTATCTACATATCTCCTTACCCAATCCTTTATAATTAGCTCAGCCGATCCCTCTTTTCTACTTCTACACAAAGAAAATCTTTCAGTTTATATTCTCATATATGTCGATGATATCCTAATCACTGGGAATGATCCGGTCTTCATCTCTTCTCTAATTCAAAAACTTCAACTAAAGTTCCAAACTCAGAACCTTGGCCAGCTATCCCGTTTTCTTGGCATCGATATTCATAGATCCCCCACGGGCTTTCACCTCTCCCAAAAATCCTACACCCAAGATCTGCTTACCACCGCAGCAATGACCAACTGTAAACCTCTTGCAACCTCGTCCATCTAAACTACCAATCGACTCCTCCCTTCAATTACCGTTCAGCCAACCAGCACTATTCCGACAGCTAGTCGGTTCCCTGCAATACCTCTCATCCACAAGACTAGATATTGCCTTTGCGGTAAACAAACTTTGTCAGCATATGCACCAGCCGCTTCTTTTACATTTTCAAGTATTGAAACGGGTCCTTCACTACTTGCAAGGGACAATTGACTACGGTCTCTTTTTACCAAAAACAGAGCTTCATCTTAGTGCTTTCTCAAATTCTGACTGGGCCGACGACCATCTCGATCGCAAATCCACCACAGGTTTTTGCATTTACCTAGGCCAAGCCCTTATAACTTGGTCTGTAAAAAAACAGTCCACAGTTGCAAGATCTTCCATGGAGGCTGAGTACCGGGCACTTGCGGCTGTCGCAGCCGATTTGATTTGGCTTCGTCGTCTCTGCCAGAACTTCCACATACCTCTAGATACCACACCCATTTATTGTGACAATGTATCGGCCATGGCCATCGCATCCAATCCGATTTTTCATGCACGCACCAAGCACATTGAGATTGATCATCATTTTATTCGCGACTGCATCCAAGCTAAGCATCTTACCGTTCAACATGTCTCAACCCTTGATCAAATTGCAGATGTATTTACCAAGTCACTCCATTCTACAAGATTGCAACTTCTTCGCAGCAAGTTAATGGTTGTTCCGCCCATTAACTTGAGGGACGGTGACAAGCATAATGGAGTTCCACCTCCACTAACACCTGCTCCTGCACACATTCTGGAATAGCCGTCCACCAGACTGTATTTGCTACAGCCTTTTACACCTTTTGTAACTACCAAAGGGTAGTCTAGTACTTTACTTACTACTTGCTTTTGTATATATTCACTAGCCTTTGCTACAGTAAAACATATGAGAGAATATTTTATCATTTGGCGTTCTGGTTATGTGTTACTATTCATCGTGCTCCCTTAGCTCGATGTAATGCCCAGTGGTGCATAAACGCTCAGCATCTTCACTATGAGCATTAGCAGGTTATTGATCTATCTAAGGACTTGTAATAATTTTTGGAATTAACCCATAGGCCCATTCTTGAGTTTTCTTTTAAAAAAATTATTATTTTAAATTAGGCCGCCGGATTTTTTCACTCCCACAATTTTTAGTATAAAAAAAATATAATGACTTTTATATATTACTTTTAATTTATCTATCTGCACATAAGATGGTAGTCTAACCCTAGCTAAGTATTTAATTATTTTTATCATCTTGAATATTCCATAGCATAATTAATATATATATATATATATATATATATATATATATATATATATATATATATATATATATATATATATATATATATATATGCTCAACTTAATTGAATTACAATCTAACCCATGAAATAAAAAATCAAGCTGAACCACAAAACTGATCGCCCTAATATTTGGACGTTTCCTTTAATTTTCTTTGAGATAAAAGTCATAGCACTTGTCAAGTGGCAAAATTCGGTAGACACAGTTAATGAATTGTCCATTTCTAAAGCTAAAGCATCTAGCTAGGCGATGGTGGCTATCTTAAACTTGTGGTCATTTACTCATTTGTCACTTCAGTGTCTCAAGTCAGGAGTGGGCCGGTGACCTATCCCTTTACATGCACCGCACCGCCCACTCTAATATAAGAAAATAGCTATTTAGATGGACAAAATTATCATTTTATTCATCATTAATCGGTGAGAACCTGCCAGAAAATCCCTTTTTGAAAAGATTTAGATAGTTATGTGTACGTCGTCTGAAGTTTCCTCGACGATAAACTTTCATTAAATGCATGAGAAAAGATTAGAGACTGCAGTGAGTTGCCGACGAAGAAGGCAAAATATGTGGTAAGATGGAGACGATGACGACTAATAGCAGATGAGAGGTGCTAGAAGCATGAGAGAGGAGGAGGAGGAGGAGAAGATTTTTTAGTGCATTGAACCTCTTAGTTCTGACTGCGGGGTAAGTTCCATAGGACAGAGAAATTCCTCCTCAAATTAGTATAATAAATTCATTTATCTCCCTTTACCTAGTAATTTATTATGTTTAGGATATATATTTCAATGATAATTGCCACTAATATTAAATTAAAATAAAGGGTGATAAGAAATTCCTTATAATAGTTTAAAAGATATTTCATAATACCTCACATTTTTATGTTCATTTTCAATCATCAAAATATTATAATAACGGAATTTTCAATCATCAAAATATTGTAATAACAGAATTGATCAGCCTATTAGCTTGACTCTTGCACCCTCAAATTTGATTGAGCTTGCTTACTAGACCATTGACAATCAATGAACATTGGCCACTAACATTTGATGTGCATCTTGTCAATTGCTCGATCTTCGCTTTTATTTTGAGAATTATCAAGTTGATCACACATCACATCCAACTTTTGATATTTATTATTGACCGTCACCTAACAATCAATCGCCAATGTTAAAATTTCTAACTACTCACCTAACTTCTTCTATCACGAGAATAATCAAATCGGCTTGACATCTAACGCTAATTTTTGTTGGACTAGAATGCCTCAAGACTTCTATAAACATCATAAGAGTTCTTTCTATAATTTATATTTATTATATTATATTAATGCATTCTTTAATCATTTCGAACATAATCACCTTCGTGAGTTTTTAGTGGAAAAATTCTTGTGCCTCTTGCATGGAACTTTCAATATTTTATATATCTATTCACATGTACGTGATAACAATCATGCATAAAATGTTAAATTATCTCTATTATCATAAATATTCTAACAAACAATATATTTATATATACATACACATGTATTTACTTGTATATTTTGATATAATTTTAAGTTGAATCAATACATGATATTTAAGTTTTGTTTGGGACAGTTTTCTTATTATTTTTTAAAATAATTTTATTATTTAAAAAAGTTTTAAGAGTAAAAAAATAGTGATTAAAAGAGCCTAGAAATCAAAGATCAACCTATCTAAAAAGTGAATGATCTAATATTTTGGCTTTTGTTACTCTTCAAGAAAAAATCTTTGCACGCGTCAAGTTGCGAATCGGTAGAGACAGCTCAGGGTCGCTAAGCAGCTTACGAGCTTGTGGAAGAGACTGAATGGATTGCCCATGACCAAGGAAAAACAGCAGGCTTTGGGCAATGCTAGATATCTTAAACGTGTGGCCATTTTTTTTCTGTCGTGTCTCCGATTAATAGTGGGTGGCCTATGCCTATATAGTTGCACCGCCCACATTAATATTAAAAGAAAATAACTATTTATCATGGATAGAATTGTCATTTTATTTATCACTAATGGGCGAAATTTTTTTATATATGAGTTGAATATAGTGTAAAGTGTTTTAGGTCATTTTTAAGGTAAAATAAATTCACTCAATTTTGAGACTGGAGTGAGGTGGCGATGACTTAAGTTTGGGATGGAGAATAATGGCAGATTCAAGAGGTAAGAAAAGAGGAGGAGAGAGAGGTTTTTTTTTGGCCGGAAGAGTATCGGTCTGGGAAGGGAGCAAGGAGTTAAACCGACGGGTTTCTTCTAACTGAGAATCTATCAATGATAAATTCAATTCTGATGAACTTATGTTTTTGACGGAGAGTTTGTTTCGGACGGTATTGACTGTGTACTTATTAGGGAAAAAGTTTAATTATTTTGGTCGAAAAAAAATAAAATTTTATTATAAAGTTTTTAAAAAATAAAAAAAGCTAAAAGATAGTAGCTAAACTAAAGTTTCGTTTGGGACGGCTTTTTTACTGCTTCTTAAAATAATTTTTTAGTACAAAAATAAAAAATTTTATACTAAAAAGTTATTTTAAGAAGCAGTAAGAAAGTCGTCCCAAACGAAGCCTAAATAGTAGTTGATATTTGAAAAGCAAAGCTGCAAAAAAATTATCCCAAATAGATCATTAATCTTTTCAAAATTTTAATGGGTCATTTATTTGAAAATTTAACAGTTCGATACAATTTGCAACAACAAGAATTCACAAAGAAAAAGAAAAAAAAAGTATACTGTTACATCATGAGATTATTTTTATGGTACTTAATTTTACGTCTCACATATTAGCTTTTTATATAATTAAATAATAAAATAATATAACTAAATTATATCTTAAATTAAATATTATACATTATAGCTAAACTATTAGCCATTCATAAATATAATCATCACAAAAAATATGAATAGCTAATGATTTAATTGTACTGTCCAATATTTTAATTATATATATATTTATCTAATAATATAATTATACTATTTAATAATTTAATTATATTGATTGAGATATCCATCACATATGAAATCAATGATATGTTATCATAATATAAAACATGTTAAAATATTTTGAGACAAATATATGTTAGGTTCTTCTAATATAAAATTCGTCTGTAAATAAATTTTGTTATGTATTTTGTAAAAAAAAAAATTAATAAGGGTTTCATTAGAAAATTTTGACACAATTATTATGTCACACATTTTGTTGGTATTTTGTTGTAGTTCTTAGCAATTGAGCCTATTCCCAAAAGATATGATAAAAACTAGTGATTGAAAGTGGATTAAGTTCCATGTACAAAAATTCTCTTAAGAAATTCATCTTAGAAATTCAATTTCTTACCCTACTTTAGGTCACCTGGAGATCTATAAATTTTGGATATAAATTTATGACTTCATTTGAGATAAAATTCTTATTGATTTCTAAAATAAATTTATTTTAATTATTTTAAAAATTTTATACTAAAAAATTGTTTTAGAAAATAGTAAAAAATCTGTCACAAACAAAATCTATATCAATGATAAAAGACTTAATATCTTTATTTGAAATAAAAGTTTATAAGGGATTCCTTGTAAAATTTTTTATAAGGAATTTTAAGATGCCTCTTTTTTTTACACACTTTCTTAATCGTGATATGCTATGATATTAGAGTTAAGTCATATTAATCAAACTTCTAGAGTCCTTGGTATATCTAGACCTTTTTTCCTAGTAAGTTTAATTGAAGGATGTAAAATTCGATGAAATATTTGAATTTTATTAGCCCAACTTCATCCACTCGGCTCTTATATATCAGCCTTTTAATATTCACATGATTTTATCATGCCAACCCACTTTCTTCCACTCGCTCCAACTTGATGGTCCTCCATTTGTTTGGATTTAGTCCTCCTTGCTTGCCTTGACAACTCAGATACTTCTGGTCAATCGATTTCTTCTCGACTCTTTGCTAACCAAATTATTTCATGCTTTGCTCCATGAAACTAAGCTCGTCAATCACTAGTCTCCCTTCGACCAGCTTTTGAACTATCAAACTTTAATCTCTAGAAGTTAATTTGTCAAGCTCACCCAAAGCTGCTTAGTCGACCTATATTGCATATTCCTCATCACATCACCAATAGTTTCTATTTGTACACATTAATGCAAGCTCGACATATGCCCCCTTTATATGGCTTATTAACACCCACTTCCAGATAATCCTTCTATCTCCCTTATGATCTTCGGCACCACCCTCCCACCACCTATCATGCATGATCTCCTCTATTTAATTTTATTGGCCTACAAAATTTAATATATGGAATTTGTTGGCTGCCTGACTTGATATTTATCCTCCATGCTCAGAGCACCTCACCTCTTGTTAGCATGTGCTCGCCTATCTCATCAATAGAGAGATTATTTAGCAAGTGCATGCCTATCTCATCAATTGAGAAATATTTTACCACCTCATCATTTACTATTAATAGGACCTTTTAAAGCTTTTATGGGTGTTTACATTTTTCTTAAAATATTAAACTCACTACTAATCTTGTAACCTCTATCTATCCCATGTATCCCTTCTCCTCCTAAGTAAGAGAAGTTCGGAACTATGTAATTCCCTTTTTTTCTTTTTTGATTATTATGGAATCTTCATCTGTTTTATAGTTGGATGTGTTATAAAATCAAACATTAAAGCTTCATTTGGGATAGCTTTTTTATTACTTTCTAAAATAACTATTTAATACAATTTTTTGTTAGTTCAAAAAATTTTTATACTAAAAAATAACTTTAAAAATTAATATGAAAGATGTCCCAAACAAAGCTTAAATTATATATTTCTTATAATTATATTGACTCTTTATCTCTCTCTATCTTTATTTCTCGCTAGAACCACGCTTTAAATTTCTACGATAACAAAAGTGCCCTAGTTTTATAACTCCTTTCATCCTCTCTAATGTGACCTCTTCCCTAAATCCTTTGTCGATTGCCGTAGAAGAAACCAACATATGTTTCTTGTTGGTGCTATCATTATGAAATTAATCTTAAAGGAAATTATAAAGATAAATTATCTAATAGAAAGCCTTAGAGAATATTTCCTCTAGCTAATTACACTAGTGAAAAAGCAATAATGAGTTGACTTGTGATCAACATAAGGCCTTCAACCCCTACTATCTTGACTTTTGTCTCGCAAATAGTTCTTGGACCTCTTCAGAAAGAACCATTATAATGCCCCAAAATTAAATTTTGGAAGAATTTTCTATTTTAATCTCTTCATTAACCAACCATAAATTCTATGAATCTATTGTTATAAATCAATTCAGTCAAAGTAATTAAAAATTATATACATCAAAATATAAAACTACATTTATTCCTCAAAATTCATATAGAAAAGTCAAGAGTTCAACCATTCATTCATCAGTCTATCTTTTAGCTTTTGATTTAAAAGAATAAAATTAAAGAAAATATAGAAACAAAATAAAATATGAATCCCAGATCTGTTCTCACTCCACTGGATCATGACCCCTTCATGAAAAATAAGTAAAATCATAGAGTGAGCTGAGAGCTCAGTAGGTTACCAAAACCTATACAACTGAAATCAATGCATGATAATATGAATAATATGCATGTAATCATTTAATCACTATTAGTATAAACATATAACTGTAAAAATATGTAACAATCAATAAAATAGTAACAGATCATATGATCAATAAACATCAATACAACTAGAACAGTGATCAGTAACCAGGTGAACATATATAAAAGGTTAGAAAACTCTATCATTTTTATACCCATTTCTTAGGAACAATTATATCAATCTCGGTTACGAAAATCTGTATTCCTATCATAGTTAAATGCATGTCGTACAATTTCTATACTATGCATGTATATCATATAAATCATATGGTTCATATATATCAAATATTTTTATATCAATTCTATCAGTCTTATTAAATACTTGTATCAGTCATAGCCTATATATTATATAAATTATATCATGTTAATTATAAAATTTATCATATATATTCTTATCATATACAAGTATTATAAAAAAGAAAAGTCATCCAGCTATCTGTGGTGTTTTTCCTATATTCAACCATGTAGGTCAATCCGATAGGAACCATTCTCAATCACAAGTCATTTAGGTCAGGTGGCTTTCTTATCAGAAGTAGACACTTTCTACCTGGCCATTGGCGTATCATATCATATAAATATGTCTCCTTATGCATCCCTTTTTTATTTTATTATTCTAAAACAAAGCTCGTCGGTCCACCTTCCTCTACAGGATAATATATCTACAGCCAATCTAAATTAGTCAATAATATATGGCCAACGTCCTTTCTTACATATACACATTTCATAACATATATAACAAAATAAACATGTAGTAGCAGACTCAATATTCAGTTCACTGTGTCAGCTCAATACATATAAAATTTACATATAAACCAAAATTAATGAAATTTATAAGAAACAATAGTGTGCTTTTTTCACATGTATGTATCAATAATTGTCAAATTATAACAATTATGCATGTCATATAAACATATAAAATGATTTTAATAATTATTTCATAAATTTTTAAATTTATCCAAATTATCTAAATTAGGATATTTCCCTCAAACTATAAAAAAAATCGATGAAAATTTCATATATTATTGTCAAAATGTTCATATTGACGATATCTATTACATACTAAAAGTTACGTGGTAGAAATTTTACTAATATAAAATTATCCTCTCTTTTTATAACGAAAATACAAATTTGATAAAAAAAAATTACAAAAATATCAAATTATTGAAATCAGAAATATGATAACGATTCCTTACAGCGAGACGAATAAATCTCCCAATAAAATCAACGGACGAAAATCATTTTACAGCCTCCAAACCTAAGCTTCTCTTTTCTCTCTTAATTCCTTAATTTCTTTTGGCTCAAAGGAAACGAAATATAAAAAGGAGAGAAATAGAATTATGATAGTGGATATAGATATTTTATAATAAATTAATAATAGAATATAAATATAATTATATAAATTATTTAGTTTTCAGTATAAAATTTATATAAATTCTTTTGGTGCTTCAAAATTATAGAAAAATATTTATAAAATAACTCTTTTTTTATGAAATCAGTTTACAAAACGTACATCTGACGATTTTAAAATCCCCATTTGTACAGACAAATATCAATTTCTTAATATTTACACTAGTGTCCAAAAATTATGAAAAAATTAATGTAATTAAATCACTATAATATCAATATTATGACGAAGACTGTTTGTGATTTAGACTTATAATTACTCCTAAAAAAATTATTTGATTGAATTAAAATTTGAGTTATTTCATCCACCATATGGTATAAACTTTGACACACATCATTTCTATCACTACCATTATGTTGATAGAAGGGGTGTCAATTCGAGTCAACGGGTCGGTTTCGGGTTGAACTCGAAACTGACCCGGCACTATTTGACAAGACCCGAACCAGACCCGATTTTGTAAACGGGTCGGTTTGTTCAATCCGGATCCAACCTGTCGGGTTTCCGGGTTGACTCGAGCCGACACAGATTTAAGGGATATGGATGAAGAAGCGGCGCTACTTCCAGTTCCGGCGAGGCGGCGAGCTGTCCCGACGAAGCGGCGGTACTTTGGCCGATGAAGGAACGTCATCGAAGGAGGCCATCAGGCTGGCGACGGCCTTGAAGGAGGCGAAGAGACGCAGCAGCAGCGGCGGACAGGTGGTGTGGCAGGCTGGCAATAGCGGCACGGCAGCAGCAGCGCCAATGGTGGCGTGCACTATAGGAAAAACAGCTATTACCGGCGGACAAAATCCGCCGGTAAAGTAAAAAATGCGACGGAAATTATCGGTTTCCGGCGGATTACTGGCAGAATTTGATCCGACGGTAAAACACGCGTCGGAAAAAAACTTCCGACGCATTTTTTCAGCCGGAAATATTTCCGGCGGATGTTCCGGCGGATAACCGGTGGATATATTTGACAAACCGACGCCTTTTTTGTGGCAGTGTTCCGGCGTAATAACCGCCGGAAATACCGGCGGAAATGGCCGCCGGAAGTTCCGGCGGATATTCTGTCGCAATAAAAAGCGATGCCTAGTATTACCGACGGATATTATCGTCGCAATATCCGTCGGTAGTTCCGTCGCATATGCCGCCGGAAAATTCATCATATCGAATTTCCGTCACTGTTACCGGCGGATAATCCGCCGGAAACCTGTAGCAGAAAAAAAAACTTCCTCACTTTGAAAATTGATTTCCACATTTAAACCTGCATACAAAAAATTGCAACAACATATATATTCCACAAAATGAACAATTACACAAACCGAGCGCGGTACCACTCGGTACCGACAGTAGTATCGGTACCGCTCGGTACCGATCAGTACCGGACAATAGAATTTTCCCTTAAGTTTGAGGGGTACTTTTCTATCACACAATAAACCCGATGCATTCCTCCACTTCAACCATCCAACATAAATTCTGCTGATAATATCCCCATCTATTTCACCATCACTCTAAATAATAAATCCAAGATATCTAAAATGTGTATTCTTATTAATAACTTGATCATCCAATGTGACAATCCACTCACTAGCTCTATTACGACTAAAATTGCATTCCATATATTCTATTTTAGATCTACTCATGCGAAAACCTTTAGACTCTAAGGTAGACCTATCTGGCATGAATCCAAATTAATTTTGAGAAACATTAGCATCACACCACAACCTACGCTCCTTAACTCACTCTCACAGTTTTAGAGTATGACACATTAACTTAGTTCCTCTATAAGGTTGGCCTACATAAATCAAGGTTACCTTCAACTCCCTCTCTAGTCTTATCAACAAGAAGAATATCATCAACAAAAAGCATACACCAATGTACATCCTCTTGCAAATGTCTAGTGAGAACATCCATGACTAAACCTAGCTAACAAAAAAAAAGAAATGCGAAAAGGAGAAAGTTACCTAAACAGCAACCAATCGAGCTAGCTCCCGGCGTGCGTGACCAACGTCAACGGAGCGAAGTGGAACTGCGTCCAAGCATAAAATTTCATCACGTTAGGGCGAACTGGCAGGAGGAAACGGAGCGTGCGAAAGGGAGAAAGTTACCTACAAACCACGGTCGTGCGTCGTCGACGGATCGGAGGATCTCGCGCAAGCGACCGAGCGAGGCACTAGCGAGCAAGGGAGGGAGGTCGTCGACGGAATTCAAGGGCAAGGTCGTCGTCGAACGAGCTCGATCGAGGGAGGGAGGGACGTCGTCGACGAAGATCAAGGCTGGCACGCGCGTCATCGGTAGCGGAGCCCTAAACCGAATGAGCCGAAGTCGAGGGCTCGGGGTCGATTTATTAAGATTACCGGCGTATTTTCCGGTGAAAAAGCCGCCGGCAGTATTACCGGGGGATAATACGCCGGTAATACTTCATCGGGTTTTAATTAACCGGCGGTAAATCCGCCGGAATATCCGCCGGATATTACCGGCGGAATATGCGTCGGTATATTGAAAAAACCGTCGAACCTCCGGCGGTTTAGCCGCTCGAAATCTACCGACTGGATTTCTGCCGGAAAATACGCCGTAAAAGTACCGGCGGTTAAATCCGCCGGAAATGCCGTCGCTGTTTCCGGCGAAAATATGTCCGCCGAAAATTCCACCGGTATTTCATTGTTGTCCTATAGTAGTGCTTCACGTGAAGAGCGGCGACAGCCTCTCCTTCGAGGCGAAGAGACGCGAGTCACGCGACTGACGCGGACTAAGCGACTCTACTATACGCATCGAGTCTTTTCGCTGGCAGAGCGAGCAGGCTGGGGCAACAGACCTGGGCAGAACCAATTATGGGTTAGTTTCGGGTCATTTTTGGGTTTTCGGGTCAACCCAAATACGACCCAAAACTCAAATCGGGTTAGCTATTCAAACCCGAACCCAACCCGTTTGCTAACCGGGTCGACCCGAACCCAAATTTTTTCAGGTCGGGTTCAGGTCGTGTCAAAATTTGACACCCCTAGTTGATAGTCCTTATTATCTCCAACTCCAGCCATCCTATCATCATTACCAGTGTTTTAGGCTTCCATAGAAGCTCGTTATTCTCATCAACCAATAATATATATATATCTTTTGGGTCAATTTTTGTTCTCCTTTGCCTTCTTGCTGGATATCCTAAAAGTGCATGTCGTGCCACACTACATGTAAAGATCTTAATTTGTACTTGATTAAATATTTATCAATAACATGTAAATGATCCATAAGAAAATTTATGTATGCATGAAAACCTATGATGGAGGGCCGCGACGAAAATGGGAAAATCACATGGCCTGACCCAATTAAAGTGATTTCAGTAATAGTTATATTTGATTACAGGTTAAGTCCTTCCTTAGGGGATGGTACTGATACATTGTGAAGAACACATTAGTTTGTTGAAGATGAAAGAGCTCTTTGGCAAGAATCTAGCATAAATCCAAATGCCAAAGTTGGGAGTCAAAGTAGATGTCATCGGCATGCATCAATCATATAAGTGATGACATATGTTATCATTATCTATAATAGTAGGTGATAAAGTTGGTAGGCATTAAAGTAGCAACGTAATAATGATAAGGAGATTATAGATTGGTGGACCGAAATAAAACGATGATGGTTATAGGATCGTAGTCAGCGGGAAACATAGGTTGGAGGACTATAGTCGCTGGACCATTGAGATCAGAGGATGATAGTTAAGCGACGGTAGTCAGTGAATCGTAATCTGACGATGCTGGCCCAAGGATTGTAGTGGGGCAATGGTTTTCCGAGGATCGTAGTCAGCGGGCAACGAAGATCAGAGGATCATATTTTGTGGGTGATAAAGGTTGGAAGGATCTTATTTGGGTGATGGTGGGGCCTATTTATAATTTTTTGAGAGAATCATGCCTGTAAATATAAAGAAAATCCGGAAAACTCTGTCGGACAACCTATGTTAACTCCTTCGATTATAAAGTGTTCCTTCAACATTTAAATGTCTTGTTGATATTGGAATTAAATGATCTTGGGCTTGTTGGATTCATTTCTTCGAGCTGCTCGATTCATCTATGAGCATTCAAAATTTGGAGATCCTTTGGTCATCCAATACTTTCTTGAAGTTTTGATTTTGATTTTGGCCATTGATTTGGGCTCATTCAGGCTCAAATTGAAACATATCATTGGGGTTAACTCATCGAAACATTTAGTTTGACTATAAGTTTTCTGAAATCGGAGTTCAGATGATCCTGAATTAAATTTTGAAAGTTTTGAATTCAAATACATCTGAAGATCAATGTCCGATCAAGAAGATTTTTTACGATGTAATAAAGATATCTGATTTAAAATGGCATACGAACTAATACTTCGTAATTTATTGTATTTTGCAGAAATTATAATATCCCATATTCTTAAATAGCTTGTCAGCTTTGGTCAAATATATAACGCGAGTTAAAGCATAGAAATTAAAGATGCATTTAATTTTTAAGAAAATGTTGCAATTATCTATTCAAAAATTATTACATACTCACGTGATTTTATCAATATCAAATTATTAATATGTTTCTGTAATTATTTGAGTTTTTTGGATTCAACAAGTTTAGCCTTTATTAACTTAAAATTTACTTAGCGCACAAAAGATAATAATTCTTTTTTTTGGGGAAAATTAGGGGCCAAGGCCCATATATAACTATGAAAAAGGAACAATACAAGTAAAAAGGGAAAAACAACCCCAGCATAAGCTAGGAACAAAAATTAGCTTATGGAGATAGAAAAAGAACCAAAAACTATACCACCCAATGCTATAAGGAAGATAGAAAAATTGAGCAGCCAAAAGAAAAATAGAACAAAAGCAAAACCAAAACCACCTGGACTAAGGCTGCAGCAGTCCAAGAGTGTCGACCAAATTCATCAGAGAAATTCAGAAACTCCCGTGGTTGCCATGAAGACCGTCCAAGGGGAGTGAATGGCTACAGCCTTCATCATAGTCCAGGGCAAAACCGTCCATCCAAAACTTAACGAGGTAGCACGAGCATTGTCCCTGGTTGCCGGGATGGCCGTCCAAGGACAATCCAAATAACTGGGGCTGGAGCAAATCAGTAGTGAAGAGCAACGACAACCAATTTTTAGATACATCAGTAAGTAAGAGGGACCACCTCCACTCAGCCAAATACCATGATAAAGAACCCAAATCAACCAAGCAAATGTGACAGAGAGTGGCCATTTTTCCAGTTTTCCAGTTTTAACAGTAAAACCCTCTTGATCTTTCTAGCCACAGTGTTTTGGCAGTCAATAATGTTTCCAAAAATTCTGTCATTTTGAGCACGCCAAATGAAGTAAATCCCAGCATTTAACATAAGACAGTAGAGATAATGGATCTCTCTGTTATCATTGATCTCCTCCAGAAAATTATAGGCTTGGAAAAGATTAGGCCTTAGGAGAAGAGTATGGAACTAAGGAATTAAGATTTTCAATATGCCAAAGGAAAAATCGCATTCAAAAAATAGGTGAGTGAGACTTTCTAGGGCTGCAGCACAGAAAATGCAGGTAGTGTTAACAGAGATGCCCCAATGAGAAAGTTGGTCCGCGGTTTTAAGACCTCCTTTGATGGCAAGCCAAGCAAAGGAAGAGTATCTAATAGCAGCTCTTTTGTGCCAAACAAAATGGAACCATCTAACAGTAGGATATTGTTTATAAAATTCTTTTTTGAAGTCTCTATTAGAGGCCTAATTTAAGTTAAGCCAAAGGTTACCAGCATCTGGACTGAAAATAGGCACCTGCATAATGATATTAGTAATTTCAGAGGGGAAGGATCTAGGGGGAGACCAATTCCTGTGGTGAATAATGCTAGAGACATTCCAGCTGAGGAAATTATCAACACCATGAAGTGAAGGGAGCGACTCCAAATGTTCCGTGAGAGATTTGCCGTGACACCAAGGATCCTAGAGAAGAGAGAAATTGCTTCTAGAGTGAATTCTGAGAGAGTGGCAGTGCTTGATTTTTGAGCAACCAAGCATAAATTTTTCCAATAGCTAGAGCAATATTTGTTAGCAGGATTCCAAAGCGAGTGATACAGTTTCCTCCACCAATCAAACAGTAGATTGTCTTCATTTAAAAATCTCCAGATAATAGAGCAGCTATACCCAAAAGAGAGAGAGTCAATATAAGGGAGACCTAAACCTCTATTAATCTTTGGAAGACAAGTATCTTTCCAAGCAATAAGGTGGAGTTTCTTCTCAGAAATATCACGGGAATAAAGAAATCTAGAGCAAATTTTATTGATAAATTTGCAACAGTTTTTAGGAATAATGGACCCTTTGATCCAATAGGCAAGCGTACTGAAAATGGTGTATCTAAGTATTGTGTTCTCCCGGCAAACGAGAGAGTTTTAGCTTTCCAACCCTCAAGAGCTTTAGAGATTTTCATGATGAGAGGTTGGAAGTCAGCTTGGGAAAGCTTTTTCATGAAAATAGGAAGACCCAGGTATTTGATGGGGCTATTGGTTTGCTGAATATTTAAGATATTACAAATTTCTTCACAGGTGGAGCAGTTTTTGGAGAAGAGGATCGTGCTTTTGCTGGAATTAATCTTAAGCCCTGAGTGAGTAGCAAAATTTTGTAAAATAGAATTGATGTTTCTGGCATTCCTAGGATTAGCCTTAGCAAAAACAAGCAAATCGTCAGCATATAAAAGATGAGTATTAATGGTGTTACCCAAGGAGATGCCCGACAGGTCCTGATGTTCAACAGCTTCATCAAAACAAGATGAGAGGCTATCCATGACAATAGAGAAGAGGTACGGGGATAAAGGACATCCCTGCCTCAGCCTAGAGATGGAGTTAAATAACCCTCAAGAGCGCCATTAATAGCCACTGAGAAATGGATATGCGTAATGCAAGATTTAATCCATGAGATAAAAATAGGTGGAAAACCTTTAGCTTGAAGCCGATCCAGTAAGAATTGCCTAGAGACAGTGTCAAAGGCCTTGTGAATATCAAATTTAGCACATAAATTTTTTTCTTTTAACTCTCGGTTGGAAGTTGGCTAGGAGCTCAGTAGCCAAAATGATATTGTCTGATATAATTCGATTCTTGATGAATCCGGCCTAACTCTGGTGAATAATGTGAGGCATTACGCATTTCATCCTGTTTGCTAAAAGCTTAGCTATAATCTTATAAAATGAGTTACATAAAGAGATCGGTCTGTAGTCAGCGACAGAAGCAGCATGAGGGTGTTTAGGGATAAGGGCAATAGCTATGTTTTTTGCTTGTTTGGGCCTAAAGGAAGTAAAGAAGAAGGATAATACAACATTACAGATTTGGGTGCAAATTATATTCCAAGTGGCTTTATAAAATTCAAACGTAAAACCATCTGGGCCAGGGGCTACGTTAGCTGGAGCAGAGAAGATGACTTGTTTAATGTCATCAGTAGTAAAAGAAGCAACAAGGTCGGCAAGTAGGCAGTGGGGATGACATTTCCAGGTTGGATAGGGGCAGCCATATTGGGAGGATGATTTGTTCCATTAAATAAGCTTTTAAAATGGTTGATGAAAGTAGAGGTTATATCCGGGCTAGAGCTATATTTAACACCATTTGCAGTAATGCTTCTAATCAGGCAGGTATTGCTTCTTTGTTTGATCCTAGAGTAAAGGAATTTCAAATCATCCTCACCTGAAGAGAGCCATTTCACTTTACCTCTTTGGGATATCCAGTCCAACCAATGAGAGTGGGCAGCAACAAGTTTGAGGTTTGTAGTTTTAAGCTCAGCATTAAGAGACTGATTCAGAGGTGAATCCTGTAATCTAGAAAACAGATCAGCTTGGTAGGAAGAGAGGTTCTCAATATCTCTTTTGAGAGCATTGGAAGAGTTCCAATTTTTGTGTTTGATTATGCATTTTAAATCTTTCAGCTTGCGGTAAAGGTCACAAATGGGGCTGGTAGAGGATGGTTGAGAGAAAACAGTCAAAACATCATCCCAAAAACTAGGGATCTTATGCCAGTAATTCTTATACATGAAATTGTGATTGTGTTTAGGGAGGCTCTCAGCTTGGATAATGACAGGGCAATGGTCAGAGATATCCGGGTCTCCCACGGTATAAAAGGAATTAGGGAAAATGGTCAGCCAGCTTTCATTTGTAAAAACTCTATCCAGCTTGATATGAATAGGGTTATCAATTCTTTGATTGTACCAAGTGAAGAAATGTCCCTCCGAAGCCAATTCAAAAACACCAGTATTGAAGATAAGATTGTTAAGTTCTCCAAGTTTGCTGTGGGGTAGGGAGTTTCCACCAGCCTTTTCAGAGGCAAATCTACAACAGTTGAAGTCTCCAAGGATTTCCCAAGGGTGAGTGATATTTTTAGCCATGTAAGAGATTTGCTTCCAAAGAAGTTGTCTCTCAGAGAGGGAATTGGAAGCATAAACAACAGAAATACAATATGTGTCAGAGTTGTCCACTTGGATCATTCCATGAATAAGTTGGGAGGAGGTAAACAGCGGCTTGAAAGAAACCCTTCGAGCATTCCATTTGATCTAGATACGGCCCGGGTTTGACAAATTAAAGTTGTTATAAGATTCCTCATGAGGAAAAATAGAGTGTGAGGCAGTAAACCAGGGGTCAGCAGCAGCAACAGAGGAGATTTTTGCTTCCAGGATGAACAGCAGGTCAAGGTTATATTTTTTAACAAGGGACTAACAGGATAAAACTTTGGAGGGGTTGTTGAAGTCCCTAATGTTCCAGGAAGCCATACGGGGAAGGGTCATTTGGATTTGTTGTGGGGGTTGGTCGCCTTTTTGGCGTGCCTATTTCTGGTGGACTTTGAGTTGGTCTTTAAACTGGCGGATCGTGACTGTTACCATTGCTGGTACTGGTATTATGACTTAGGCTATTGGGAGAGGTCAGCAAAGGAGATGTTTGCTTGGGAGGTGGTTGGGCAGAAGTTTGAGGGGGTCCAACAATGGAACTAGGGGGATAAATAATGGGGGGAGGGGGCTGAGGAGGGTTGGAGGATGTAGAGGGAAGTTCCTGGAGGTCAGTAAGGACAACAAATTTGTTGTTTGTGGAAAGGTGAGGTGGCGTCGGAAGGAGAGGTACAGATTGAAGAGGATGGGTAAGGTCAGGTAAACTATCTCCTGAAGGAGAATTAAGGTTGGGGAGACAACGAGTTTGAGGAGGGGGTAAGGGTTGTAGCATTGTGGAAGGGGCCGGAGGTTTTGGGATGTTGAGAGGGGGAGGATGTTGAGCTTTGCGTGGTTTACATCTAGTGTTGCGTCCTCTTGGAGAAGGGAGGGTTTGAGGGGGTGGTGTGGGGTTTTTGGGGCATTGCAGGGGAGTATGATAAATGGAACTACAGAAGCTACAAGGGGATGGTTTCCAGTCATAGAGCACTGTGAGAGGGGTTATTTTTCCATCAACAGATATATAAATTTCATCGGGTAAGGTAGCAGAGCACATCACCTGAACACACACTCGAGCAAACATAAGCCTAGTTTTGGCCGCCGTAAGGGCATCCACCGCCAAAGGCACACCCATACAGCTTGCAACTTTAGAGATCCCTTCCGGAGTCTAGCAGGAGAGGGGGAGATTTTTAATTTTAATCCAAAGGGAAATAGAACAAAACTCTTCCCGTTTCGGGATGAAGTATGGAGTCCATTTTTGTAATATGAACGGCTTTCCAAAGAAAAACCAGGGGCCTCCGATCCAAGCCATGTCGTAGTCTTCCGGAGCAGAGAACTTAAGTAAGAAGAATCCATCATCGAGGGTTAGGAGGGAAAGATCCCCCTTAAGCGTCCAACTTTTCTTGATAACAGAGAGCAGAGCTTCGTAGAATGGTCTTCTCCCAATGGAGTAACCGATGAGAGAAAGAGACCATTCAGGAGCTCCAGCATCAAACTGGGACTTGGTAAAATGAGCAGTGAAGTTTTCTGTGGGGTGGTGGGCTAGGGAGTTAGAGAAGCTGTGAGAAACAGGGGTTTGTGAGGCGAGGAGGAGCTTCTAATGGAGAAGGTCCTTAGCCAAGCGGCCTTGAGAAGGGGTAGAGGAAGATAAGGGTGGAAAGTCAGAGGAGGACATCCTAAACGGCGGAGTCCTCCTCAAGGAGGCTTCGGGCCAGAAAAAACCCTAGCGGAGCTTCTCACTCTATCACTAACACTTTCTAAGGTTTTATAAAGATAATAATTATGTAATTAAGTGTAAAATAATACTAATGACGTACATTTTTTGAATTTTGAGTACCGTTGACGAATGACGAGAACGTTTTTTATCAACCCTGATCTGCCAATTAAACCCACTGTGGCTTTGTTTATCAATATTGTAAAATATAAATTGCATTTTCTTAAATGGAAAAAAATATATTTTCTTAATTTAAGTTTTATTTGGGATGAGTTTTTGACTGCTGCTTAAAATAATTTTTTAGTACAAAATTAAAACATTGTATTAAAAAATTACTTTAAGAAGCAATAAAAAAGTTGTCCAAAATGAACCTTAGTATGCAGTTGAAACAATCTACCGGCTATCTAACCTTTGTAAGCTCACTCTACATGCATGTTTAATTATAACTGTTGGAAATAAATTGAGATGAAAAAATAATTTCACCACCCTCAAAATTTTATGTAAAATCATTAAGAAAAATTATTAGAAGTGTATTTTTTTTTAAAAGACATTTTATTCCATCAAAATAGAGGAGGTTACAGTCAAGACCATAAAACCACAAATAAAGATTACAAGATAAAAACTAGAGTTGAAGAGAAAGAAGAAAATAAAGAAAGCAAATTAGTCAACCAAGCTCAATAATTGGCACAAGCTTCTAACCACCACCCAGACACCAGGCCCGACCATCCAGAGGAGGGAAAACCAACAATCCACATAAAAGACAAGTAACGTCCAGCACCTGAAATAAAGCCACAAAAAAAAAGGATTTACCATCAATGGTTTCCAACAAACCAGGGTCCAGGTGGTAAGTAAAAAGCCAAATCATAGCGCGCCAAAAGGTTGCTTCAACAACAAAGCTAGCCCCCAACATCACATTCAACCATAAGAGATACATCTACATCTAGAAATAGAAGAAAAAAACCAAACAACCTGCATCCAAAGGAAAAAAAAGAGAGTAATCAACCAAAAATAACCCCCATAGGTAGAACCAAACATAATTACTTCCTATTATTTTTACGCCGCCGACGTTTGCCACCTCCGTGGGAAAAGGCCTTCTCAATAATGTGATTCACCTTCAAATTAAACAAATAATCAAACTCCTCTTCGGCCACCTCCAATTGACCCCCCTCACCCTTACCATGCGAAGACAAATGCTCATCAAGCCAATCAGATTGGTTTGCACAAGATTCATGCAAAGATGAATCCAAATGAGCTTTCAACTGCTCCTTAGAAATAATAGAAATAGGTATATCAACCATTCCTTCAGAAATTACCAAGGACTTAGAACCAACAACAACTTCAGGCAAGCTGCAGCTAGAGTCATTTAGCACCACAATATCCACACCTCACAAACCCACAGTGTCGCACAAGACACCAGGAGTTAGACAATGAATCCTTCAACACAACAGCTAGGGAATTATCCTCCACATCCTCATGTACCAGACAAACAGAGATAGTGACAGCATGATCCACTACCTCTAAACCATCACTGCTAGCATTAACAACACGCAAATTCTCCTCAACATGGCCAACTGCATCCAGATCTTCCGAAACCAAAATCACGGGTTTAAAAGAATGCATATCATCACTACCAATTGAAGGAAGCACACCATCACCACCATTTATAATACCCTCATTGGAAAGATAGGGCTTGACATTCTCAATAATTGGAGGGGGATTACTTATAGGAGAAATATTAAGATGGGTGTTTAAGCTGCAACATTCCATTTTGGAATGACCTAATGATTTGCAATGGACACAATAATAAGGAAAATTTTCCATAACCATCGACTTAATGTACCCCAAGTTTTCAGGGCCAACCCAAATTTTGTTAGGAAATTTTTTGGTAATATCTAACTCCACCAGGACACGAGCCACAGAAGGACGGGAGCCAGTTGATGTAGCATTATCAATTTTCAATGGCCGACCAAAAATGGAGCCAATACCATGAAGGATTCTCGGGGAGAATAGGTGTGGCCGCAAGTGGGGAAAAGAGACCCAAATAGGAATGATAGATGATTCAACTTCAACATTAAGCATCAAAGACCATTTCACTAATTTCATATAGCAGTTATGAACAAAGTAGGTTCGATGAGAGAAAACTCTACAGTAGTCTAAATCATCAACAAGCTTTATGAAAACATGCCTAGGGTTAAGAACAGTAACCGAGCATTCACCATTCAATTTTAGATTGAAAAAAACTTCCTATTAGTATCAATGGAAGGTCTACGATTGGGGAATTTTGTCGACCAGACAAAACTCAAATGGAGAAGCAATCGAATTTATTTCCACTTCCGAAATCCAAAGAGCTGGGAGCCCCCGGTATGAAGAAATTTTGAGGTCAGGGAAAGAAGGCGAACCATGGGAATCACCAGCTAAAGCATCCTTGAATGACCGAGAAGAGCATTTTCCATACAAAAAACTTGGATCTCTTAAGCGATTTGCCTCCATAACCATAAAAATGACGAGGAACTAGAAGAAGGAAAAGAAAACTTCCCCGAGGAAGCCATCAGAAACGGGAAAATGAAGGTCAGAGGCTAGGGCATGAAAAAGCCCTAGCAGAGCATACATTGCAGGATGATTTCCAATTATTAGAAGTGGATTTGAATCCATTAAAATATAAAATTAAGGTTTTTCGTATTCCATATTTGAAGCAGTATTCTGGAGAGAGAATGAGACACTTCTTTTTACTCAAGATGGGGGTTGAGGAAAATAAGAACCAACCGCTTAACCTGAGACCATGATCCTATTTATACTTTAATTGTATTTATTTTATTTCAGCCTCTGCACAATATTTAATTCCAAATAAAATTAAATGAGAGATCATATAAGTCAAACAATAATTTAATTCTTAAGTAGATAATGAATTTAATTGTGATGCGGAGCATCTTGGCCATTGATTAAAATGATGCAGAGCATCTTGGCCATTGATTAATCTGATTAATCTTGCCATAGTTACATCATTTTGCACTTTTAGTTATTTTTATATATGCATTCTGTTATATAGCTATGGTTTCCACTTCCTTAGTTTCTATTATAGGAATGACAGTACAAAGTTCCTTTTAGTAGTCGGCAACTAATTTCGGCAGGATGGCAGACCCTTGCTAGCTGAAGTTTTGTATATCTTCTTCCTGGGAAGAAGAATTACATAGAAAAAGATAAACAATACTTTCAGGCTAAAGCCTTTTACCCTCTGTTCTTTTTTATTTTGTGTTGCTTGCACTGCTTCTCCTACAGTATACCACATCATCTTGGTATCAGAGCCGGTGGCTTGGTAAGATGGCAGGATGCAGCCAGCGAGTACCTGGTGCTGAAGATCGAAGCCTGGAGGTGCTTTGGACTGCGCACGCTGAGGTGGTCAAGCGACTGGACGAGTTGTCTGCTGCACTCGTTCAGCTCTCGGTGGATTTGCGCTGCGACTTGCAAGTCCCTCCGATGGGTAGGCACGCACACAGGTCAATGCGACAAACCCCGCCCGTCATCACGTCGGTTATCAAGTTAGGGGATCACTTGAATCGTGATCGGAGTCGGAGTCAAATACAACAGGAGCTGTCTGAGTCGGATGAGGAAATAAACAGTTACATTCCAGAAGGATTTTCTGGTTCTGAGGGAGACCACGGGGGGCGCCAACATCGTCGACCTGCAGGGTATGAACGACATCAAGGAGAGTTTAGAGTAAAACTTGACATACCATTTTTCGATGGGAGGCTATACATCGAAGACTACTTGGATTGGGAGCGAGCTGTGGAGAAATTTTTTGGCTACATGGACATCAATCCGGACAAGCAAGTGAAGTATGTGGCTTGTCGGCTCAAGGGGGGAGCTAGCGCTTGGTGGTCTCAATTGCTTCAATCCCGTCGGTGAGAAGGACGGGGACCAGTTCGCAGTTGGAGTCGGATGAAGCAACTCCTAAGAGCACATTTCCTCCCCACTGATTTTGAGCAAATGCTATATTTAAAGTATCAACACTGTGTCCAAGGCAATCGTTCTGTCAACGAATACACCGAGGAGTTTTATCGTTTATCCGCTAGGAACGATTTGAACGAAACTACAAATCAGCCGGTGGCACATTACATTGGCGGGTTGAAAGACGCCATTCAAGACAAGTTAGAGCTAAACTCAATTTGGTCGCTGTCGCAGGCTGTAAATTTTACACTTAAAGCGAAAATGCAATTGGCTCGTCATTACCGATTAGTTCTTACAGAAGGCCATCAATGGATTCTGGAATGGATTCCACAAAGCCGGCTAGCTCTCTAAACCGTAAACCATCTCTGCAGCCCAAGAATGCTCGCCCCAACAGCCCTATTAAGCCTGGAGTGGATCTCAAGTTTCAACATAAACCCAAAATTCCTCCCAAGGAGAATCTGTACTCACGGCCGCAAACCATCAAATGTTTCTGATGTTTCCAACCAGGTCACAAATCCAATGAATGCCCCAATCGACAACAACTGTAATTATTAGGTGAAAATGAACAAGAGGATGCAACGGAGGAGCAGCATACTGATGTAGAGGATGTGGCCGGAGATGAAGGCGAACCTCTTGTATGTGTGTTAGAGAAATTATTGTTGGCGCCATGGAAACAACTCGATTCTCAGTGACATGCGATCTTTAGAACCAAATGCACTATTAATGACAAAGTTTGTGATTTGCTTATTGACAGTGGTTGCACTGAGAATGTGGTTTCTCGTGCAGTGGTGCAAGCCCTGCAGCTCAAAACGACAAAAAATTCTCAGTCCTATAAAATAAGTTGGGTCAAAAAGGGGATGGACATATTAGTGTCTGAAATATGCAGGATTAAATTCTCTATTGGCAAATACTATACGTGTGAAGTGCTTTGTGATGTGCTAGAAATGGACGTGTGCCATGTGATTCTAGGCAGACCGTGGCAGTTCGATGTCGGGGCTATTTATGATGGGCGAGCGAACACTTACTCGTTTGACTGGAATGGAAGGAGGCTGAGGCTGCTGTCCCAAGCAGCGGGCCAGTTAATCAAAGCAAATGACATCAAATCTGCCATGCACGTAGTATCGGGTAATGCCCTCATATCCTCATGGAGAGAAAGCTCCTTGTTATTTGCCTTATATTTCTAAGGGCAGGGACATGCTGTTGCTAAACGTGACTCAAGTCCTGAAGTTGACGGGCTGCTCAAGCAGTTTCAAGATGTAATGCCCGATAAAATGCCATCGTCCCTCCCTCCACTAAGGGCGTTACAACACCAAATCGATCTTGTGCCGGGAGCAACTCTACCTAATCTGCCACACCACCGTTTGAGCCCAAAGGAGCATCAAATTTTGCAACAGCTGGTGGAAGAGTTATTAGAACACAAACTTATTCAACCAAGCATCAGTCCATGTGCCGTCCCGGCATTGCTGGTGCCCAAGAAGGATGGTAGCTGGCGAATGTGCATGGACAGTCAAGCTATCAACAAGATTACTGTTAAATTCTGGTTCCCGGTTCCGAGAGTGGAGGAGTTATTAGAACGATTGTCAGGCGCCACTATATTCTCAAAGCTCGACCTCCGAAGTGGGTATCATCATATACATATTCGGCCTAGAGATGAATGGAAGACGGCTTTCAAGACTCGCCACGGGTTGTATGAGTGGAAGGTAATGCCATTTGGGCTATGCAATGCGCCTTCAACCTTCATGCGCTTAATGACAGAAGTCCTTAAGCCCTTCCTCAACAAATTCTGTGTCGCGTATTTTGATGATATCCTTGTTTACAGCTCCTTATTGAGTGATCATTTGGCTCATTTAACTGATATATTCTCTGCTCTCAGACAACACAAGTTGTATCTAAATCCTTGCAAGTGTGAATTTGCTGTACCAAATGTCTATTTTCTTGGTTTTGTCATATCAGCCGCAGGAGTACAAGTAGACCAGTGGAAGTTCTCGGCCATCACCATCTGGCCAATGCCGAAGTCCTTCTTTGAAGTGCGCAGTTTTCATGGTCTGGCCAATTTTTATCGCCGATTCATTAGGAACTTTAGCACGATCATGGCGCCAATTACTGACTGCTTGAAGCTTAAACAGTTCCATTGGGGTGAAGATCAGCAAAAGAGCTTTGATGCCATTAAAACAGCTTTATCTACTGCCCCTGTGCTTGTTCTCCCCAATTTTGAAAAACCAATCCATGTAGATACGGATGCATCCGCCATTGGCATCAGCGCAGTTCTAAGTCAAGAAAATAAGCCAATTGAATTTTTCAGTGAGAAGTTGTGCCCATCCCGACAGAAGTGGAGTGTGTATGAGCAAGAATTATACGCCGTTGTGAGAGCTTTGAAGCAATGGGAACCATATCTACTACATCAAGAATTTGTTCTGTGTAGTGACCACCGAGCATTACAGTTCATTAACAATCAAAAGCACATTAACCGCATGCATGCCAGATGGGTTTTATTTTTACAGAGGTTTTCTTTTGTCCTCAAACATAAATCCGGTTCCCAGAATAAGGTGGCGAACGCTCTCAGCAGGCGAAATGCCTTACTCATTCGGCTGCAGACAGAAATTACTGGGCTCGAATGCCTGAAGGAGCTATATGCTTCAGACCATGACCTTTCAACCATCTGGGAAGACTGTATCAACGGCAAACCAAGCAAAGAGTTCTCCACATGACACGGGTTCCTATTCAAACAAAATCAACTATGCATACCAGAGTCTTCATGGAGGCCACAACTTATTAAGGAGGTCCATTATGGTGGACTAGCCGCCCACGTTGGCAGAGATAACACCTATGCCCAGCTGCAGTTCAGATTTTATTGGCCACACTTGCGACGAGACGTTATGAGGTTTGTGGAGAGATGCCAGGTTTGCCAAAGTTACAAAGCGGGGGGCCAAAACAGCGGACTATACCTTCCCTTACCCACACCCGACACAATTTGGGAAGATTTAAGTCTAGATTTTGTATTGGGTTTGCCTCGATCCCGGCGGGGACATGACTCTATTATGGTAGTTGTTGACAGGTTTTCAAAGATGGCTCACTTCATTCCATGCAAGAAGACTTTTGATGCTCTCAACATCGCACGTCTTTTCTTCACAGAAATTGTCCGACTACACGGGTTGCCTCGAAGCCTTACTTCTAATCGTGATGTCAAGTTTATCAGCCATTTTTGGAGAGAATTGTGGAAACGATTGCACACTGATATCCAGCTCAGCTTAGCATATCACCCGCAAACGGATGGGCAGACTGAGGTCGTGAATAGAACACTTGGTAACATGCTCCGATGTATTGTCCAAGAGCATCCAAAGCTATGGGATGAATTGCTAGGACAAGCCGAATTTGCTTATAACAGTATGCCAAATCGTTCCACCAGCAAAAGTCCATTTGATGTTGTCTACACCAAACAACCCAATCACATAGTGGATATTGTTGTACTACCTAAATGCACAAACAAAGCAGCTTCTTCTTTTGTGAATCAATTTTCCTCTATGCTGAGTGATGTCCGCCAGAAATTGATAAAATCCAATACAAATTACAAACAGTCAGCTGACAAGCATCGTCGCGAGAGGGTGTTTAAACCTGGTGATCTGGTGATGGTCCGTTTAAGGCGTGAACGATTCGCCCCCGGAACCTATTCAAAGTTGAGCCCAAGGAAGATTGGACCGATCTCTATTCTCAAACAAATCAATCCAAATGCCTATGTTGTTGATTTGCCAGCGGACTTTAACACCTCATCTACATTTAATGTTGCAGATATTTCACCTTACCATCCACCCGATGAGACACGGACAAGTCTTTCATCATTAGAGTCTGATTCGTCGTTGCTGGGGGGGAATGATGCGGAGCATCTTGGCCATTGATTAATCTGATTAATCTTGCCATAGTTACATCGTTTTGCACTTTTAGTTATTTTTATATATGCATTCTGTTATATAGCTATGGTTTCCACTTCCTTAGTTTCTATTATAGGAATGACAGTACAAAGTTCCTTTTAGTAGTCAGCAACTAATTTCGGCAGGATGGCAGACCCTTGCTAGCTGAAGTTTTGTATATCTTCTTCCTGGGAAGAAGAATTACATAGAAAAAGATAAACAATACTTTCAGGCTAAAGCCTTTTACCCTCTGTTCTTTTTATTTTGTGTTGCTTGCACTGCTTCTCCCACAGTATACCACATCAAATTGGCTTAATTTTAGATAACAATTATATATATATATATATATATATATATATATATATATATCCACATATAGAAATTTTCCAAAATTCACCAACAAAGATTAAAATCAGGAGAATATATGAAGGTTCTATTAAATAAATAAATAAATATATAATTGGTGAATTTTGAAAAATGGCCAAAAACAATCACAAATGGACTCTACTTGTAACTTTATTAAAATGGCACCATGACTCATTCGATGGAGTCGAATTCGGCCAAAATTAAAATATACATAACTCTAAAAAAATATTTCAACTGTGCTAAAAAAACATATGCATTGCATCAGCTTTAGGTGAAGAGGAGCTGTTTTTGTTGACCGATCCTAACTGTTTAATGCCTAGTACTCTTTTGCATGTTAAGTCCGTTAGATGCGAAAGCAAGAAGCTTTAGATTTAGGCTTAGTTTGGAACAGTTTTTTTACCTGTTTTTTAAAGTAGTTTTTTATTGCAAAAATTAAAATTTTTATACTAAAATATTACTTTAAGAATCAGTAAGAAAACCATCCAAAATAAAACCTTAAGAGTTTTGGAAAAGTGCAGATAATCCTACCCCCATAACTACTCTTATGTCTCAGCAAATGGTCTAATGTACAAAGATAGTGTCGCAAGGATTGCAAATGGGTTGGATTTAGCTAAAAAAATTTATAATCAATATTAATAGTGACCAAATGCAAATTTAGAACAAATCAATTAGAGTTAGCACAAATCACAAATCGATAAATCATAGCTAAAGCAGATCATTCAATTGTTAGGATCAATCTCTAAGCGTCTAAGTAAAACTTTCACATCAAAAAATTTAAAAATATAATTGTGTAAGAAAATTAAATAACTCTAGTCTCCTTTTGATCTCCATCGTCTCTAACCATATGTATGATCATCAACACTGTTGGCCTATGCCAGTAAATGATTCTGGCGATCACTGAATAGATAAAGTGCTATCTACTATTGAGCCCTTCTACTGCCGTCGATGAAATCCAAACAGTATGGCTGCTGTGAACTAGCTCCTTTGAATGCATAAGGAAGTTGTTTCAAGAGCATTATATGTCTAATCAAGGGTCGCATGAGAATCATTTTTTTGTCAGGAAGCTCAGAAAAATGGCCTTCTCTACATATGCAGAGCACTAGCTATGTTTAATAAAATTGATCTAAACACTCGGAATCCTTTCATATTTGTGCCAAATTCATAGAATTTGATCAAAAGTATTGTGGCTGAAACACGATGTTATGCTCCAGGACAAATTGACTGGGGGTGAGCCGGTTTACTTAACCGGCCAAGTTAATGGAACTTAGTCAAGATTTTTGAGTAATGAGATTTGCTAGAGGGACTAAGGCTTCATTTGAGACAGCTCTTGACCACTATTTTAAAGTAATTTTTATATTAAAAAGTTATTTTGAAAAACAGTAAGAAGATTGTCTCAAATGAAGTCTAAGTTTAGCCAACTAGACCGATTCAATCATTTTATGTAGAATTAATTTCAAATTTTCAAGATCTCTTTCTCATCTCATTGTCATTTTATTGGCTAAAAAATCCACCGCAAACTCCGCATATAGTATCTAAAGTTGAGGCTGCTTCTTATTGGTTGTTCATACTAGTATGTAAGCATTTTTTGCCTATGAGAGCAGCTCCTCTTTTACTTAACAAATTTGCATGCAGAAATTAGTGTAAATCTTGGTTTTGATAGTTGATTTTTTTGTTGGCTCCTATTCTTGTAAGACCTTGAAAAATTTTTGATAAAATGAAACTCAAATTCTTGTAGAAAGTCTAGCACATTTCTTCACACCATATGAAACCAGGTATCTTCTTCACTTATCCAATTTTTTGTCACTTCTTCCAATTTTGTTGTTTTTTTTCTTAAATTGAGAGAATTTAATCACAGGTGTTAGAAGTTAGCAATTGATGTACTCCAACTCCTGCATCAAGGATGGGAGTCAAGATCTTCAACCATTGGTCCACAGTGCCTTACACCATGTGCAAGTCTTTCAGTATAACACCTTTTATTTTATATTACTTTTTATATTACTTCTACTGAAGATAGAATTTTTATTATACATTTTTTTTTAAATTTTTTTTTATTTTTTTTTTAAATACATTTTCTTTGATGTTTCATGCATAAGGGTTTGTCTTAATTCAACAAAGAGACTATGGTTTACTCTCTTAGTTGAAACTTGAAAGCGGGTAATAAGCTTATTTTAATGCTTCATGAATGGTGAGCATTAGTTTTAGTGAATTCTTAAGGAGAAACTTGGGGAGTATTTTATAGGCACTATAAGAAATCAAACCCTTACAAATTTAAGTGTTTTGTATATGTTTTTTTATTAATTAGTAACTTCCTCAATGATGATTTTAATATTTTTATCTGATCTAGAATTCAATATTCAATTATAATAAATGGTTTGAATGTTTTAAACTACAATAATAGTTTATCATCCAACTCACATCTCATTTCATTAACACTGAAACGACTAATAGCATAATTTGAAAAATATAGAATAAGATGAGAGTCTAAGAGTCTGAAAGGATAAGAACAAGAAAATATGTAAATATGAAAGAGAGAATGCCAACAATAGTGGAAAAAAGGCCATGACTAGTACACTCCACTTTTTTTGTTGCTTTTAGACTAGTATAGGTCTTAAGGTTTGTTCATTTACTAAATTCTAAGAGGGCATCTAAGACATGACACCCAATAGTGAGTAACAGGTCTCATGAGCTTGTAAATGAGAAACAATAGTGTTAAAAGACCATAACTAGTACACTCCACTTCTTTTATTGGCTTTAGACTAGAAGTTCTTAAGGTTTGCTCATTCATAAGTTACTAAGGAGGCATCTAAAATATGGTACCTAATAGTGGGTAGTTGGTCTCGAGAGATGACTATAAATCAAGCACTATATTTGTGGCAAAAGATGATTTTCTTATCACATCTCCTTATCCCTCATATATTATGATTATGGCGACATGCTATATATATATATATATATATATATATATATATATATATATATATATATATATATATATATATATATAGAGAGAGAGAGAGAGAGAGAGAGAGAGGTTGCTTCCATATATATGATCAACAAGAGTTATCAACAACTTGCTATTATAGTATGATAAAATTTCTCAAAATTATTTAGGTTATGAGCCCCTTTTCTATCCCTTAATTTGTGTTGTTCATATCAATTTTCTATGATTTTGCACCCTTATAGGTTATTAAGTATTAGAATTGAGATACAACTTCTCATATTCTATATTTATCAGGGTTTAAGGGCTATAATTTTTCTTGAGGTGAGGTCTTTAGCTTAGGTCGACTCTTCCTCCAGATCACATTAATTCTTGTATTTGATTTCTCATAACATGTTATGAGATAGTTATGTAGTATTTGCTAGGCCAAATAAGAGGGGAGGTTGTGTGTCAACCACATAATTATGTGCGCATATAGGAGAATACATGTTATTCTCATAAATTAGAAATAATAACTAGTTGAAGATTATGGTTGCAATGAGTTAATCTTTTTTTAGATTCTCATGTAACTGTTTCATATGGTGGTCAATTTCTAATCTTGAAATTAATATCAATTCTTATTTGGGCAATGATATGATTGTCCATTGTCCACTTTAATATATTCAATATAGGATTTCTAGAATCAAGATATTTTATTTGAGCATGCATCAAAATTATTTTACTAAATACTTTAAGGGTATAAGAAGATAATTATGATTTTTATTTTTTTAAGTTTTAAAATAGTTCTAAATTAAACACATTATTAATGATATTTAGATGATATTCAATGATTTTGATTGAAAAACAATGAGCAAAACGAGGCTATAGAGATGATTTTTATATGTAGTTATTTTGCTTGTTCTAATAATGTTATTATGGGAGTTGTCTCAAATTTGGCTCAACCCTTGTTTGTCCATGCCCTTGACCATTGTTCGCTCGGCATGTGTTGGGGGTCCAAGTGGACAGCTCCCCCTTGCGGGGTTCAACCTGTAAGGGTAATTTTGGCATTCCGCTTATTTTTCGATACCCTAATTTTGCCCTATAAATATACTGTAAATGACTTAGAGTTTGTGTCTTTTTTTGTACTCCATATTTTATTTTCTCTATAGTGCAGCCGTCCTCCTCCTCCCTTGTGGTTTTTACTAGTTTTGGATTTTCCACATAAGTCTTCTATGTTCGTTTGCGTTTCACAAATTATTATTTATTACTTCTCTTTGTGTTTGGTTCGTCATACCCTAATAGTTAAGATTTGCTTCAAGCTAATGAACCTCCTAAAGAATTTTCATTTCAAGATGAAAAATCAATATTATAATATTGAATTTTAAATTATTATAAGACTGTAAACACAAAAATAAAATTAAGAGAGCACCATAATTAATTTGCTTCTATTATCAGAAAAGTCCATCTTGTCTTACTGATGTCATGTAGCACATTATGGTGGCATTTTTATGGGAAGGCCCCCATAAATTTGAAATATATATCTGAATTGTAGGTTGCCCTCCCAAAATATTATATTGCAGTGTGCCCAAATTAGAACAAAATAATAAGACATCTTCAATAAAGTTTTTCTTTCTCGCTGTCATATTCTCTACGCAATATTTACTGCGTTGATTAGCTTGAAACTATAACCCACAGTTTCTTGGAGTTTGTTACCTGTACAGGTAAGTGCAGAGCCATACTCAGACTGTAATAACTGTTGTCGATCACAGAAGCTCAAAGCCAACTGTGAAGAGACAAACTTGCAATTTATATTGCATGTGAAGTCTATAAATTTGTGCGCAGTGACCCAGCCGAAAGGTTGAGAAGTGACAGAGCTGCTCCTCACATGTAGAGAATCCCGTGAAGAATTCATTTTCTAAGCCATGAGTATTTGATTCCCTAGAGTCACGGCAACTAAGCAATAAGTAAGTGGCGCAATAATATCAACTCCATTAATTTTGATGAAATATTTCTGGCAGAAATTAGTAAAGACTTTGATCCAAGATGAAGCTGCTACATTATAGTTGTTGAATCCATATTTGTTTGTGAATTATATTGGGAGTATTGAGTGAAGAAGAAAGTAGTAGGATAGATTGAGAAAGAAGAATGCTCCAGTCGGGTTTTCGTGTCGTGTCAAATAGAGTCCTCTAACGATCTATGTAATGCGGAGGGAGCACTTACAAAAAAATGGCATAGGATGACTTCAGCTGTTTAGGGCCACTTTTAGATGTTGCCTAATACGAAAGATGGAAAGCAAAAATGCAAATGTAAGAAATGTGGCAGTACTTACTTTTGTGATAGCAAAAATGGAACCGGTAATCTAAGGTGCCACATTCAAAATTACAAGAAAAGAAATATGCGTGATTTAGGACAATTGATCTTACAAACCAATTCTGAAACTTCCTTGTCTATTTCCAATAATAAGTTTGATCATGCAGAATTCCATGATTTGTTCACTACATCTATCATTATGCACGATTTGCCCTTTCAGTGTGTTGAGTGGGTAGGAGTTTGAGCACTCTTGTTATATCTTCGTCGGGACTTACAATTAATTTCTAAGAACACTGCTAGAAATGATTGTCAAAAATCATTTACAAAGGAGAAGTGTAATATAAATGAATAATTATCTAAAACTACTAGCAGGGTTTGCTTAACGTCAGACTTATGGACTTTTATAAATATTGATAGGTTTATTTGTTTAACAGCTCATTTTATTGATAATGAGTGGCACTTGCAAAAAAAAATTATTAGTTTTTCTTTCATGCCACCCCCCATGATGGAATTGCTTTGTTTAAGAAGTTGCAGTCTCTTTTGGTAGAATGGGAATTAGAGTCTAAGCTTTTCAGCATTACTTTGGATAATACTTCCTCAAATAATGTTTTAGCTGATTATCTAAGGAATCATCTAAACTTACGTGGTGGCTTGTTGTGTGAGGGTGAGTTTTTTCATGTCCATTGTACAACCCATATTGTAAATCTTGTGGTTCAAGAAGGTTTAGAAGAGATTGATGGTTCAATAGTGAAACTAAGAGAAAGCATTAAGTATGTCAAAGGTTCTCCGGAAAGGAAACAAAAGTTTCTTGATTGTGTAACACAAAGTTGCCTAAATGGGAAAAGAGGTTTGAGTCAGGATGTTCCTACTAGATGGAACTCTACCTTCATTATGCTTGGCAGTGCTATATATTTTCAATGTGCTTTTCAACATTTAAAATTGGGAGATTCAAATTACAAGAACTGTCCAACGACTCTTGAATGGGAGAAAGTTGAAGGTATTTGCAAATTTTTAGCTCCATTCTATGAAATTACTTGTCTCATTTCCAGGTCAAGGTACCCAACAACAAATTTATACTTCCAATATATTTCTACAGCATATACAGAACTAAAAAATAAAATGTTAAATGGCCATCATTACATAAAGAAAATGGCAGCATGGATGATTGTCAAATTTGAGAAATATTGGTCAGATTTCAGTGTTATATTGGCAATAGTTATCATTTTGGATCTGAGATACAAAATAACATTCCTTGAGTGGTGCTATCAAATATTATATGGTGGGGATTTCCTGTTTGGATTAAGAAATGTCAAACTTAAGTTAATCTCCTTATTTTGTAACTACAGTTTAAGAGGGCATGGTTCATTAGGGGAACGTTCACATGCATCTGTGATGATACAAGGTGTTGCTTCAAGGATCACAAAATCACCAATGATAAAGTCACAATTTTTACAAGATTTACTTTATCTATAACAGTTAAGTTGCAACTTCATTATTTTTTTTTGTTTAAGGCTTCTAATGAGTTTTAAAAAATAGGATATTGACTCATTTCAACATGAGTAAAAAATGCCTAAAAAATCAGAATTAGATGTTTACCTTGATGAACCAATGTTTGATAGGAGTGTTGAAGTAGATATTTTAAATTTTGGGCAAGGGAACCAATATAGATTTCATGCTATTTCTTCTATGGCTCGTAATGTATTATACATTCCAATTACAACTATAGCATCTGAAAGTGCCTTCAGCAATAATGATAGAATTCTAGATCAATATCGAAGTGCATTGAAACATGATATTGTAGAGGCACTAGTTTGTTTAAAGGATTGGTTATACGGAGAATAAGGTGATTTCCCTATCATATTCAATCACATTTACATTTATGATCCAATTTAATTTGGCTAAGGAGCACAACATCACCAATGATTTTTTCTTTTCTTTGCAGCAGCAAACGACCCCGAAGTTGATGCTTTAACTGATGACATGCTCGATTTGGATGTCAACACATGTGATAGAGAGCATGGTGAAAGTTCAGTTGTTGGATGATTTAATTAGGCTAAGAATTTGAGATATGAATTTCCTAAGATATGATTATTTATTTCCTTCTCAAAAATGTAAAGTTTATTATCCTAATCGTTATTTAGGCTGCTGTTCATGGTTTGTTTAATGCTGGCTTGGTATCATTTCCAATATTCATTTCTAGCTGCTTATTTTTGTAGTACTAATCGGCTGCCTATTTTATGATTTCTGCTATGTGTTCTTAATATAACCCCTATTTGATGAGTTTGTCGATTGTATACTGTCATTTGCCTTTATTCCATTTAATTTGATTGTGAACTTCTGGTGTGTGGAATACTGGAATTCCTGTTTCTAAATGAACAAAAAATGTATGTTATTTATTCAAAGTTGAAACTGTCTGTCTGTCCGCAGTTCATTCTTGCTGTTATGATGAGTTGGTGCTTTACTTTGCCCTTTGCTGTTATTCTAACATGCTGCTGTCTATGGTTGCTGACTTCCTATTTTGAAATTTGTTGACTTGGTTGCTAAGTTGTTGTTTTGTGTGAAGAATTTTATACATGGATTGTTGACAACATTATCCATTCGGTTGCTGTTTTGAATTTTATTGCAATTTATTGTAAGCTGTAAGCTACTGGGATGACAATTTTCCTAGAGTCTTTAGTTACTCGATTGTTGTTCTGAATTATGTTGACATGGGTGGCTATATGCCCACATCGAGTATTGGATATTTGGTTTCTATTCTAATTGCTGTAAGTTGCTGGCTGCTGCCATGAATTAGTTATGGTTTACTGGGTTTAATGTTTTATAAAGAGATGATTATAAACCTTCTAAAATGAAAGTGAGAATAGTATCAATGTAAGTGCTATTACAACCAGGTGGCAATTGTATTCTCTTAGAATGATCAGATACTATATAATTGAATGAACAGACACTACCTAAGTCAATACAAACTGTCACCTTGGATGGTAATATACTTAAATTTATTACACTTACAATTCATTATCTGATTAATGATTTGGAGGGTTCAATCTGAGCTATGTATTGAAGTTTTCTACTTATTTAACAAGTTTTCTTGCAGTTAAATATATATGGAGATTGAAGATATTCCTGAAGCACTTTTTTGGAAGAGCAATAGAGCAAATAATCAAAGTGTAATTTATAATTTTCTTAGTCATATTTGATGCAAAATCTTTTGTAATTTATGTTTTGTAAACTGATTTGAAAGTGGTTGTGAAGAACAAAACTGCAAAATATAATTTATAGTTTCTTCAGTCAGCGGATTGTATACTGTCATTTGCCTTTATTCCATTTAAAGTGTTTGTGAACTTCTCTGTGTCGAATTCCTATTTTGAAATGAACAAAAGAAGAAGAAGAAGTTGATTTTGGTTTAAATGTTGAGCCTAAAGTGATTTTAGTAAACTGATTTACATTTTCAATTTATAGGAACAAAAAAAGTTATTTTTCTTCTGGTTTCATGATTTTAAAATTCAGGATTTTAATTTTATTTTTTTGAGTGAATAATAGCGGCTAGTTAAATATTTATTGATTCGGATTTGTGTCAACGGGTTGTGTCGAGTTGACTCGGGTCCGAATCGAGTCGGGTTGGGGTTTAAAAAACTGACCCGTTTATAAAAACGGGTCGGGTTCGAGTTGACACAATTAGTGCCGGGTCAATTTCGCGTTCGACCCGAACCCGACCCGTAACCCGAAATTGATACCCCTACCTTTACCTGGATATCATTTTCACTGGCCTATTTTTCTCACCAACAACAACCAACATAATTGCATAATTCACAAGCCAGCCAAAGTTTGCCTCATGACAAGCTGTTATAATGAGAAACTGCTCGACGTGATGTGAAAAAGTGAGGATTTCGAAATCATAAAAATACTTATATTGCCAATCTCAAAATGAATTAAAATTAGCAAATTAATGCACAATTTTACTTTAAAAGAGCAAATCATAAACCAAATAAATTCACATAAAATATAATATTATATTTCAAAAAAGATATGATGCATCAAATTGTGTCTATGGATAGTTCAATCAATCAAAATTGGATCCTAAAATACTCCAAAAAGATCGAATCATAACCAGGCTGAGTTTTCTTTCCCTTGATACAATTATCTTTAAATGATCCTCCTGAGAAATTCGCTCATTAAAAAATAAGAGAATTTGTCTTTATTTTTGAGGGGCCCGTCCAATTAAGAGGCATTGAACCCATCAAAAAATTATTCATATCGATCTAATGGTTTAAATTTGATCCATTAAAATTTATGTTGTGCAAATAAATGCAGCGGAAATAAAAATCACACGACAAAATAATACAAAAGAACACGATGATTTATGTGGTTCGGCGAAGATGCCTACATCCACAGGAAGGGATGATGATTTCGCTATATTGGAGAATAATAGGGATTACAAGACTCTCAAGCTCTCTCTTGTACTCTCATGCATACAATACAATAGCCCTTAGGCCCTATTTATAAATTTAAGGGGAAACAATGAAGGAAAAAACTTCCTAATCTAATTCCCAATCAAATCACATAATTAGGAAATAAACTAGCTCTCTAATTAATGCACCAATCAAATCTTTAATCAAATTCCTAATTAATGCATTAATCAGATCTCCTAATTAATGTGTTAATCAAATCTCCAATTAAATCTTCTTAATTATGGAAATGAATAACTCCCTAATTAATTAAATTATGAGCCATTAAAGCTTTCCAAATAAAAGCTTATTTTAATTTAGAAATAATTCCAAATCATCTTTCACTTCAAAAAGTGGAAGATGGCAAATCAGGCTCCAACATCAGAACGACTGCACCCAGATGGTTGCCTACATACCCCCCCTCCCCTCCCAAGAGATCAAGTTGAGCATAGTTCTTCAAACAAGTGGACAATCAGTCATAAGTCCTGCACCACTGCTGTGGTTAAAGCTATGTGATCTGATCGAGGACGGGAGTTTACTTCAAAGAAATTTCAAGAATTTTGTGAAGCCAACGGAATACGTTAATCGTTTACCGTCCCAAGATCTTCTCAATAAAATGGTGTATCAGAAAGAAAGAATCGAATTTCCCTTGACATAGCTCGAAGTATGCTCAAGAGTAAGAGGCTATCTAAGGAATTTTGGGCCGAAGTTGTTGCATACATGGTTTACTTGTCCAATTGATCTCCAACAAGAAGTGTGTGGGCAATGACACCACAGGAAGCATGGAGTGGAAGGAAGCCCGATATCTTCCATCTAAGAGTGTTTGGAAGCATAACCCATGTGCACGTACCCGATGAGTAACGAAGTAAACTAGATGACAAGAGTGAGAAGTACATTTTCATCGGTTATGACTCCAGCTCAAAAGGTTAGAAGTTATACAATCCAAACACTATGAACATAATAATCAGTCATGATGTCATCTTCGATGAAGAAGGAGAATGGGTTTGGGACCCACATGACGATAACTACAACTTCTTTAAGGGTGAATAAGTTGAGAAGCCAAGGATAGATCAAAAAGAGATGAGTCCATAGCACCACCAACTACACCAACTGTAAGTACTCAAGAGGACCCATCATCTTCATCATCTTCAAGTGAAGGGTCAAGCAAAAAAGTACCACCCTTCAGAAGTTTAAAGGAAATTTATGAGGTAATTGAGAATCAAGACAATCTCACTCTCGTTTACCTCTTTGCCGATTGTGAACCCGTGAATTTTCAAGAAGCCATGCAAAGTAAGAACTAGAAGGAAGTAATGGGCAAAGAAATCTAGGCAATCGAGAAGAGCAATACATGGAAGCTAGTTACACTTCCAATAGGACACAAGGCAATTTGTGTAAAGTGGGTGTACAAAGCAAAGAAGAATGCAAAAGGAGAAGTCAAGAAATATAAAGCAAGATTGGTGGCAAAAGGTTATAGCCAAATAGCTGGCATCGACTATGATGAGATATTTGCTCCTGTTGCTAGACTTGAAACTATAAGGCTAATCATTTCTTTGGTGGCACAAAATAGGTAGATAATACATCAAATGGATGCAAAGTCCTCCTTTCTAAATAGAGTCCTTGAAGAGAAAGTCTAAATTCAACAACCACCGGGCTATAAAGTCAAAGGGCAAGAAGACTATGTTTTCAAGTTGAAGAAGGCTCTCTATGGGTTAAAACAAGCGCCTAGGGCATGGAACTACTACTTCGACAAGTATTTCCTTGAGAATAACTTCATCAAATGTCCTTATGAGCATGCTATCTACACCAAAGTCAAGGATGGGTATATTTTGATAGTGTGCTTGTATGTGGATGGCTTGATCTTCATTAGAAGTAATCTAAGTATGTTTAAAGAATTCAAGAAAGTGATGGCTAAAGAGTTCGAGATGATGGACATTAGATAAATGGTGTATTATCTTGGTATTGAAGTTAAGCAAAAGGATGAAGGCATCATCTTTATTTCTCAAGAAAGCTATGGAAAAGAAATACTTAAGAAATTCAATATGAATGATTGCAACCCCATAAACACTCTGATGGAATGTGGATGCAAATTATCAAAAAAGGAGTAGGCAAAATGGTCAATCCAACATTTTTCAAGAGCTTGGTCGGTAGCTTGCGCTACTTGACATGCACCAAGCTGGACATCTTTCATTAGTCGTTATATGAAGGTACTAACTACTACTCACTTAAATACTGGCAAGAGGATTCTTCATATATCAAAGGTACGATCGACTTTGGCTTATTCTATTTATCATCAAATGATTTTAAGCTTATCGGATATAGTTATAGTGACTGGGCTGAAGACTTGGATGAGCGATAAAGAACTACAGGGTTTGTGTTCTATATGGGAGACATTTTTTTATTTGGATGTCAAAGAAGCAACCAATCGCCATGCTTTCTACTTGTGAAGATGAGTATGTTGCTGCAACTTAATGTGTCTATCATGCAATTTGGCTTCGAAATTTATTGAAGAAGTTAAGATTGTCATAAGAAGAGCCAACAAAGATTTATGTCGATAACAAGTCAGCTATCGCTTTGGCCAAGAATCATGTTTTTCATTATCGAGTAAACATCTCGACACACGCAATCACTTTATCAGAGACTACATCACAAGAAAGGATGTGCAAATAGAGTATGTGAAGAATTATAATCAACTAGCTGATATATTCACCAAGCCTCTCATGCATGAAGATTTTATTAGGATAAAAAGATTGCTCGGGATGACAAATCAAGTTTAAGAGGGGCTGTTGAAAATTAAACTTGAATCGATTGGGCTTTTAAATTGAGCCCATAATCTAGAAAACTCTTTAAAAAATTATGGAGTCTCATTTTATGAAGAATATTTTAAAGGATTCTAGAAATATATTTTAAAAGAGTGATTTAGAAAATTCTAGAATAGTAATTAATGACCTTTATAAATGAAGATATGAGAATATTTTAGAGAGTCAATAGTAGCCACTGGATTGAAATGTGTTGGTATAATCCTAATGAATGTGCCACTAATATAAATAGGTGTGGTGTACTTGAGTTTTGTATGAAGTAGAATAAGAAGTGTAAGAGTGAAATAAAAGTGAGTTTTACAAGTGTTTAGAATTCCTCTCTTATTTTCCAACATCATTTGGAGAGTTTTACTAAGAGCCATCAAAATTTGTTCACTTTCTAAGCTTCAGCCAGCCTGTAATCTTATTTGATGAAACTAGTTAGCCAAATGCTGGATAGTGGTGTTTATTTGTTATTGGGAATTGGATAGGGACATTCACTCTTTGACTCATGTCTCTTTTTTCCCTAATTTTATACATTCTATAACATAGTAAATATATTTTCATCAAAAGTGAAGAAAAAAATATAAAGAGCTGTAAAATTGCAAAATTAAAGGAATCAATAGATGCGTTGATCAGTGATAGAGGAATACCCAATATCACTACAGGAAAATGTTCTATTATTGACGAACAAAATCCACTGGAAAAAATAGAAATCTGTCAAAAATTCCCTTTTTATGGCAAATTTCAAGTGAAAAATGGTTCGACGGGAATTCTCGTGTCAAAAAATCTAAACCGACTAAATTTTTCAGTCGGAAAAGTTTTCGGCAGCATTTTCGGTGGAAAACGTGATGGGAAACTGGCATCTTTCCTTTAACGTATTCCAGCATTTTATCCGTCAGCATTTTTGGCAAAAACTGTACTTCAAAAATACCGGCGAATAATCCGCCACAAAGGCCGACATACTGTTATCGATGGATATTACCGACGGACTATCTGCCAGAAATTTTGGTGTACATTTACGTCAGAAATGTCACTTTATTTTTGTTATATCATGTTGCCGGCAGTGTTTCTAACGAAAAATCTGCCAGAAGCCTATAGCATAAATAAAAAAAATAACCTTCTAACTTTTGAAACTGATTTTCACAATACTACCTGCATAGAAAAAAAATGCAATACTATATACAGTTAAACATCCACATCTAATCAAGAACATCATCAAATGTTGAATATAAATATATACACAATTATAAAAACAAGAAGAATATCATCAACAAAATATCCAATAATAAACAAGTGCAAATGTCCAAAAAATAAATAAGTAAATATGTCCAAAATTATATAATTATAAATGTCCACATCATTAAAATAAACAACATCTACTCTGATTCAGTCTCCTCCTCTGCTGATGTTATACTCTTCCCACTGAACTTCTCCCTCATCTTTCTTATTTTCTCTAACAATTGAGTTTGCTGCATCTACATCTATTGTCGCATCTCCATCTGCTGCTGCATGTACCAGTCAGCTTGTGCTTTCCTGACCAACTCTAGCTTGGTTGTAAGGGCAACTACCTGTTGGCTATATAAAGACTCTTGGGTATTTGCTGAAAAGCTTGAGCCACCAGATGTCTATCCATCATATGCATAAGCTTACGAGCCTAAACCATAGACTCTACCATGCTGCATTCCTCCTACCGCTTGCGACCAAGTGTGGTACTCAGAATATTCTACTGATCCACCAGAAGAATCTTCACCTACTGCTGTCTGGCTCTCTCGAAGCTGTGTATACTCCTCCTATGAAAGTTAATAAAAATTTAAGTAATTTAAACATTATATCAAAAATATTAAACTTATATACTTACATAGGTTTTTCTCGCTCAGTCATCAACCCATTGTTTGACCTCCTATCACTTGTGGGTATGATTATGCAATTCAATAGATGTCAATTCTCTACCCAGTACCTCTTTCTGTAACAGACATATATTAATATTTATATTAAAATAAATTATTAAAAGATTTTAAAATTCTTTATATAACGTCTTCTGTGCTCAGTATGTGGAACAGAACCCCCAGTATGAAGGGAACTACCCATGCCCCCAACATCAGAAGCTCTATTCTGTCTATTTTGGTCCCTCCTAATATACTCTGGGCTAACCCAAGCACTGTTCAACTCAACCCATACACTCTCACCAATTCAGAGTGATCACTCGCTTAATTTTTAATGTCTGTAAATATATCTCACATGCGAATCGACCCACGCTTATCAAAATTCTTTTTGATTTTATCATTGTGTTGTGGCAGCCAACAAACATAGTTTTATATTTAAAAATATATAATAAAGAATATATATTTTTATTAGCTTATATAAATAAGATAAAATACATAATATATTTATATAATAACTAATCTTAAGCTCTCTAAACTATATGTCCCGTACTTTTTCGGCACTTTCTTCTAAGAAATATAAGGAGCATCATACCTGCTCCGTATTATATCCCATATTTTATGCATTGGTTATTTTGATGGATGAAATCTAAAAAAAATATATTAGGTGTAAAAAAAATTATTTAATTTTATTTGCATGTTTAAAATATAATTAGTACATACGTGTCATCATTAGGTTCAATCAACATGCGACCCCCTGTCGCCTGCTCTGCTGCAGTTGGGGTCGAAGGTCCACCTGTAGCGGACTAAGGTGGTGGTAGGGGATAACATGACGGGATATATCGTGGATATGGATATGTAGGACGGCCACCATAAGAAGGTGGGGGTGGGTAGTAAGGGGTACAAGGGAGTACTCTGCGTGACGTCTAACGAAGGAAAGCGTGGGTCTAGTAAGTAGAACTGTGGGCTACTAGCCATAGGAGTAGGTAAAGGCAGGCTATGCTGACTCTAGGTAGCAGACTGAGACAAAGAGGTGCCCTCAGTATGTATAGGCCTGCTAGATGGGCCACCAGTCGTCTTCTTGCTATGCCTACTAAATATATTCTTTATCAATCCTCTATGATGGTCATCACTTGAATCCATCTACATAAAAAATTTTAGAAATATTAGCAACATAAATTATAGAAAAAATTAAATAAATGAAATACAATAAAAATTAAATATAAATCATATTATTACTATAAGTTATTGATTTATAATTGATTGTTAAAAATCATTTATCTTATGTTGATTCACTTTCATATAATGAAACATCTATATCACTATCAGATTCCTTATCACTTTTCTCTATGTTTAAATCTACTTCTTCTAACTGTAACTCACTCTTAGTTATTGTAATTTGATCGTCCACATTATTAGCAAGATCTTTTAAGTTTGACATAAACTCTTCTTGAAGTACTGGTGGTATTGATGTAGTTTTCTTAATAAATCCCCTGCATTTGATCTTCATAGCTATGAGCCAATCTTATTTGCCTCGTACTCTACTCGGATAGTTAGCAAAATTGACTTGACTTGCCTGGCTAGTAATGATGAATGGGTCAAACTTTGAACATCTCTTACCTTACTTAACTTCTGTTATATCGTAAAATAGATGTATTCTTATAACTCTATTCTGTATTGGATCAAACTACTCACAATTAAATAGATACACATTGTTCCCATGACCAAGATATTCCAGCAATAATATTTCTTGTAATACCCCGTAGTATTTAGAATCATCACCTGTATGAGTATTCCCTCTTACACATACACCAGAATTTTTTATCTTCCTACCTTTACACCAAAATTTTATTTGAAATTTGTAATCATTAATCAAAAAAATTGGATAATATTTCATAACTCTATTTGGTCCCCAAGCTAGATCAACTAACCCATGATACTGCAAATCACTGTCTTGAGTATGCACCTAGTTAGTAGATAAAGTATGTAATTAGCATATTTATTAACTATTAAAAATATAATAATTAAAATGAATAGTCAAAATATGTACCGTATTTTCAAACTAATTAGGAAGTTCTATTTCCACTATCTTTTGGACTTTGATTGGTTCTGTTGTATTCAAACCATTAATAAACTCATCTATTAATATCTTTCGTTCAACCTCTTTGAGTTTTGATATTCATAATATACCCTACATATAATATGAATATATTAGATAATGTTGTAATATTTATTGAAGAAAAATAGATAAATTTTTAATTTCACATAAGTCCCCTTACAATGAAAAATCTGACAGCCTCCGTTTAGGAAAAATATAAAGAGTCTTAGCCTGCTTGGAAGGCCATCGTTTTATGTGACCAAACCATCCAAGGTGACTCTTTCTAATCTTATCTTCCACTGGAGCTACTCCAACCTTCTCACATATATGTTATTTTCGTATCCTGTTTATAAGGGTAAATCCACTACTCATCCACCTGAGCATCCTCATTTTTGTAACACTTAACTTAATATTATGCTTAGTTTGAGGGGGACTATTCTATCAAAGAACAACGCCCGATGCATTCCTTTACTTCCACCATCCAACTTGAATTCTACAAATAATATTCCCATCTATTTCATCATAAATAGATCAAAGATATTAAAAACGTGTACTTTTATTAATAGCTTCATCGCTCAAAGTTATAATCCCTCAACTAGGTTTATTACTACTAAAAATACACTCAATATATTAAGTTTTAAATCTACTTATGCGAAAACCTTTAGACTCTAAGGTTGACCTACATAATTTAAGTTTACCTTTAACTCCGTCTCTACTATTATCAATGAGAAGAATATCATCAGCAAAAAACATACACTAAGGTATATTCTCTTACAAATGTCTAGTAAAAATATCTATAACTAGAGCAAAAAGAATACACCAAAATACATTCTCTTACAAATGTCTAGCAAGAGCATCTATAACTAAAGCCAAAAGCATACACCAAGATACATTCTCTTACAAATGTCTAGTGAGAACATCCATAACAAAAACAAATTAAAAGCATACACCAAGATATATTATCTTATAAATGTCTAGTGAGAACATCCATAATAAAAGAAAAAGCATACACCAAGATTCATTCTCTTGAAAATGTCTAGTGAGAACATTCATAACAAAACTAAAAAGTATACACCAAGATACCTTCTCTTGCAAATGTCCAGTGAGAACATCCATAACAAAAGTAAAAGCATACACCAAGGTTCATTCTCTTGCAAATGTATAGTGAGAACATCCATAACAAAAGCAAAAAGAATACACCAAGATACCTGGTCTCTTACCGGAGGCGGCGAGTAGAGGCAACCGACGGCGGCGAACGGTGCAAGTTCGGCGGTGAAAGTCAATGAGGGTCCAGTCGCATTCGGGGCAGCTTTCGAACACGAGCAAAGCTAACCAAAGGAAGAGGGAAAGAAATGAGAAGAAAGATAGCGGAGGGGTCGAAATAGGACCCTTTCCGTCAAATTTTCTAGCTGATTATCCATCGATCATATTACCAGCGGATAATATATCGATAACTGTTTGTCCAGTTTAAGTAAGCCAGCGCAAAGTTAGCCGGTAATTCTGCCGGCAATAACCGACAAAAATTGCATCAAAAAATTTTTAAATACCGGTGAAAAACCTATGGAATATGCGCCAGTGTTCTAACAGAGAAAATTTCGCCGTTAATTTACCGGCGTATATTCCGCCGGTTAGGCCGCCGGGTTTTCCGGCGTATGTCTATCTGCTGGATAGTCTGACGGTAATAACAGATTTTTCTATAGTGTATAAAGCATTAGTAATGTAGACTGGATTCCAATTAAGAGGTCTAGGATTTGAGTTTTGCATATGTGTTGTGTGTATTTGGGCGCTGCCCTAATCCCCCCCCCCCCCCTAAAAAAAAGTTGACATAACAACTACGTGCTCGTTATACTGAATAAATAAAGCTAATTAAGAAATTTGATTGGGAATTAGACCATTGCTTTTCCAAGTACCCAAACAAAAAATTAAAAGAGACCACACATATATATATATATATATATATAGAGAGAGAGAGAGAGAGAGAGAGAGAGAGAGAGAGATTTTCATGGAAAGTCACAACTGCTCAGATGGTTGAATCAATCAATATTGTATGGTTTTTGTTTAGAGGAAAATAATTAAGTTTCACTCCCCCCAGTAAATCCACATATAAAATGGGATTAAACCACACTTAGACGGATCAATCAACATTCTTCCAAGAGAAAGTGTGTATAATATTCCCACCTTGGTCTACCTAAATAAAATGGAGCCCAATCTCACTTTTGTGTTGATTTGTTTAAACGAAGCAGTACTACTTAAGAAAACATGTCATTTATTATTGTTCTGACTTCTTTACGTAATGTAGTTCTATGATTGCTGGGATAGAATCACTTCCCCCCAATTCAACTAGCGTATGGAATATATAATGTTGTCATTTATTTAGGGCTTCCATAAGAGGCAATTTTTCAAAATCAAGAAAACGTTTACCTATGAAAGCTGAAGGAAGGTTCCTTCTTTTGAGTGACTGATCAGAAACGACACCATGAGATCCCTTCTTCATTCTACATTCTCATCAATGTGAATCTGGTCCCCATTATCATTACCAGCTGGCACCAACCACATTGTGCTTTACAGTAAAAAAATCCTTTGATTACTTCCTTTGGTCAATTGTCTTATGTCCGTAATATACAATTGGTGATTGGTAGTTAATAAGAAGTTTCTTCATAGCCGATGCACATGTTGTTAAGAAAAGAAAGCACAAACAATAACAATAATGAAAGAAAATGAGAGAAATAGCTGCAATAAATAAATAAATAAATAAAAGAAAAAAGAGATGTGAATTCAGCAATATTTGTTCATGTTCATGGCTCTTTATTATTTATGGACGTATAAAGTGATATTTTCATTATATGGGAAAAAATACAAATTTTGCTGACCAAATTTCCTCCAATGTTGAACTCTTATTTCTTCTCAGCTCAATCCATTTTCCCTCTCTCCTCGAACCAACCTCTCATTTTAGGGTGGGCAGATTGATTGGCCAAAAATGGATTCGCTTTATCCAACACTGAATTGTAGAACAGCTGCAATGATCTTCATTTTTTGAGAGGTTTGGTGAGATTGGATAAGATGGGTTTATCTTATTTTAGACTCTAACTTCCTCTCTTGACTTTTTGTTTGTTGTTCAATTTTGCAGCTATTCTGGAGCTACTTTTCTCTTTATTTATTCTTTGGCTTCTATGTTAGCTATCTTCTTAGGTCTGTTGTTTATTGGTTTGTTACTGTTTCCTTATTGGTGCTCTGTGCTGGGGCTTTCTATCTGGCTGTTATGTTAATTCAGCGCTGTTGGGTTTTCTGTCTCTGGCATGGATTTTGGGCTTTTGATTGTTCTGTCTATGGCTTATCTGCCTAAGTGTTCTTAGTTTCATTCACTTTAGCCTGAAGTGGTTGTGATTGTCTTTGTATTTATTTGTTTCATGTATCTTTTAGTTGTGTTTTTCTCATTGCTTCTATGTTGTTGGGTTCTTCTCTTTCTCGGTTGTTCTCTTTCTGCTTGGTCTTTTGCTCTCCTTTGCTAATCTCTTTCTAATTGATGCTAACTGTTTACTGGGCGTCATCTAGTTTTTTCTTCTTCTTTAATTGCATGTGTTCGGGTCTTCTTTCTCAGGCCTCTTTTGATTGTATTAATCATGCTTGTTTTGTGGTTCGTCTGGCTATGCTTGCTGCTCATTCGCACCTCCATTTTCTCAACCTATTTCTCTTTTGTCTTTATTGAATATCTCAGCTTTGGTTTGCATATTTTTGGGTTTGGCTTCTTGCCTACCTCCCCCAGGTTTCTTTTCTTTTTATCATTTTTGGATTGTAATTAGAATGGGATCATTGATAAACATTATCAACCATTGCTATAAAACTAAATTCTCTATTCAGAATGTATCACATGAAAAAAAAATTCTTTCTCCTTTTATGTAGGTTCTCACAATTTAAAAATCATAATCTTATGTAAAAAGAAGAGAAACAATTGGCTAAATGCAGAATGGACATATTATATATATATTCAAGGAAACAAAAGTATGACCAAAAGCAGTATGCATATATCATAAGGATTTAGTTCCACTATTTACAAGATGAAAGAAAAGACCCCAATAACAACTAGAAATCATAATCTTTTTTTTTTTTTTGCATGAACCAGGAATTGTAGTCCTTAATTTAACATAAGTGAGGATTCTTTTTTCTCAAGAAAAAAGTTTAACACGCACTTCATATAAACTGTAAAGCATCTGACAACACTTGCAAATATTAAAAAGCTATTCTTTGTTTTCCTAGCATTTCTCCATCTAGGTTCTAACGTGAGTAACACATGAATAAAATTCATATGAAAACGATAAAGCACACTGTTCTTCCTCGATTTTACCTGCTCTATAAGGGCTAGAGTGTTTGGCTATCCGCCTTAGCTGTGAAAAAAAGCCTCAAGAAATTCAGCCTTCTTCTTTAGCTTACTAGTTTTCTCAAGATCATAAGTTGTTCTTTCCTGCTTTCGAGCTAGAAATGATTGCAGGAGCTGCGGACTACGGGCAAGGTCGGAACGACTGAATAAGGCTCAGCGGGCTGTGGCTTTCTTCGCTCGAACGAGAGGGTGCACATTTTTTTCTTATTTGGGAGAAATAGGGTTGTCGGTTGGAGGGGGGCCCTGCCTCTATCCATTTTTCCTCTCTCTCAATCTTAGTTCACTGTTATTCTTTTGCAGTTAAGTTTTCGACACAACTACCTAAGAAGCCTAAACATAAATACCATATTCAAACAAGATCAAGCCTCTCTCTCTTATACATGCACTGAACATTCCCTTTGTGCATTACTTCAACTTTGAATCCTTTAATGGCCTTTTTAACCTGAAATATTTTTGGTAAAGAACTTTAATTGAAATTGGCTCAATAACAAAGAAAAAGTTTTCTATGTCTTCATCGTGATCAAATGGTATCATTTTACCTTTACATGATCTGCATCAATGAGAGGCCTTGATAATACATCCTTCCGAAGAAGCTGAGCAACAAACTCAATCACTTGGAAGAGGCTCAATAAATGCAACAGAGGACATGTTGAAAAAAAAGAGAACATATCTGATAAAATTCATGTCAAGATTCAAGATCATCAGTTCATCACCAAGACATTACAAAGTCCAAATAAATGAAGAAAAGAAGTAAATTTAGACAAGAAGACTAATCCACTTTGATCAAAGAATAATAAAAAGAAAACAGAAAAAAATAGTTTAGGATAGACAAGGTTTGCATGAGAGTTCTCTTAAAACAATATCAAGAACTGAAAAGCTTCTTGTGGTGCCTTTGCACATTAGAGAAATGTTTGCCACTTATCATTGCTTAGCTTACATAAATAGTAATCAAATAAGGCTTAAATATCATTATGCAATGTAAATCTAATATGAAAATTAAAGCAAAACAAATGATTATTTACCAAAATGCAATACACAAGTAAATGGACTAGACTACATATAAAGATGTCAATTTCATTATTTTAAATGAATGACATCCAAATCACATTGGAGACCTATTTCATGCAAAATAAAGATCTTGGCTTTGATACTAAGAAAAAAAAAATTTGTCTGGGTCCACTGGTTCCATCATTTTCATCCAAAAGTTTTATGTTGAATTCTTTGTAAGAGAAGCTAAGCGTAGCTCCCTTGCTATGTAGAGAGGATTCCTTCCATCATAAGCAATCAACCACATCCCTAGCTTAGACTCCCTGTAAAGCTTCACACGTGCTACAGTAACACTTCTATTGGCATTCTTTGATGCTACCTAAGTGTTATCTTCAGCTGTAGTAGGGTGTAGTATTAATAATATGTAAGGAATGGCATCAAAGCAGCATGCTTCCTTATTCAATGAAAAGATTAGTCATAAACACTCCAGTGCTCTAATCAACTAATCTAAAAAATTACTTCTTTTCCTACTATTAATACTTCTGTTGCAAGATCTGTCAAAGGAAATGTGACCAATAAATAGCAAGGAAATGAAAAAAAAGATGATTTCAAAATATAAAAGTAAAGATAATCTTTTCAATTGTAGAATACAAACATATAAATTATATATCAAAGAAGAAATGAGGACAAATTAAGTAAGGATTATAAATTTCTTACATCAAAGTGGAATAAGTTATTTTGGAGCTGAGGTATACTTTAACTATTTTCATCTTTTAAGGAAGAAGTGAAAGCTGATCATGAACTTAACACCGGAGATTAATTGCAATGTAGTCAGTATACTAATCTAATCACAATATTCAAATAATGAGGATATTCATTGTCATCATATCGACTCGACTCCCTTCAGAGCATGCTTGCTAAGTTAGCCAAAATTCACAATACCGAATTAGCAATGTTATTTAGAAACTCATATTTGATTTACATTAATGAGTCTATTTGTTTCTCAGTTTAATATATTATTGATTATGTTGAATATTATATTATATTATTGATTTTTTTGAATATTATATTGATTACACATACGTCACTTGTTTAAATATATGTGAGCTCAAGACATATTCTCTCATTGTTTTGAATTATGCATAACAAAATTCCTTAGGATTGCTCGAGCTCAATTTCTAATCTAAAAGAATAGCCAAACTCCTTATATATGATTTTATCCCTCTTTATACCTTGATATATAATATAACAAAAGCTAGGCCTAGTTTAGATAAAATTCTTGAGAACACTTTGAGGCGTTTTTTTACAGCATTTCCTTTCACATAATTGTTGAAGTCTTACTTGACTACAATTTGTCTTCTTGCTTCTTAAAAATCTCTTTGGGGAGATAACAAATTAATTTGCTTTTCAAATGAAATGACACTGCTTTGTAAATCAAATAAAAATAACCCAAATCAATGCTACTTTGTTTTAATTTCATCGATAAACAACTTAAGCATGATAGGGAGGTACTTGTGGGAAGGGGCGACAATATGCATTGAAAATGATGAGCTAGAGTACTTTAGATGAGAGCAGAAGGGGTAGGGGATGGTACTCACCATGATGGTGCCTATGGCAATGGTACTCACGTCGAGGGCTTCTCGTTGGCAATCAACACATGATCTAGGGAGATTGGATATTAGCGGGCAAAGCAATAGTTGTGATCGCGAGCTCAAGAAAAGAAATTTGGCATGACTAGGGCACAGTTAGGGGGAGAAATACAATTAATTTGATGTAGCAGTTTAAATTGCTGCTTTAATCGGTAGTTTTAACTGCTACAAAAAGCAGCAGTTAAAACCACTGCTATAGATAATATATAACAGCGATATTCAAACCGGTATTAGTTAATATTGCCTTTATCCACTCCTTTTAGTAGGGAAGACATCTTCCTTCAATAAAGTCTCCTTTGGTAAATCCATCAAATGCCAAACATTGTTGGCTTTTCTTATAAACATAATCAAAGCGCTGCACCAATTGTCATAAGAAGCAAAAATTCTCATAAAGCTCTTCATTTGAGCTAAGAACTCTCTCAACACTGCCAACAAACCAAAGAACATAGTCGCTAAGTCTCACCAACTCCTGATCTCAATTATAACCCTAAGGGTATCAAAATGGGTTATTAGGCTGGGTTTGAGTTCAATCTAAAATTGACCCGATCTAAATTCAATTAAAATCATCTAATAACGGGTCAAAAAGGTGGACCCAAACTTGATCAATTGGCAACATGGATGACCCGAACTTGACATGATGACCCATTTTGATTAAAAAAATATTTGCAGCTTATCAACTACAGAGTTATGATTAATTGATTAAAAATAAGAAGATAATACAAACAAGCAAAATTAAATAATTTAATAGGTCGAAATTGAGTCCATGGATAAACTCGAACTTAACCCACCAATTAATAGGTTAGAATTCTGAACCCAAATTCCAATAGAAACCTGAATTTTTTAGGTTTAGTTCGAATCTAACCATTTATCTCAGAAGCCTTATCCGCCTCCGCAAACACTAGCATCAAAGTGTAGCCACCGAACATCTCTGAACACATCAGCCATCAACACTCGATGACCTCATAGACCACAATAACTTCTTATCAATTTCCATTCATACCCTCTAGCACACAACCCGAGAATAATTGACATGTTCCCCTTCATTGTAAGTCAATTTCCATTTACAATCTTCAAAGTCATTGGACACTTGAGGAAGATTGAGAGAATATTCATCTTCTTTTATAAATTTTTCTAAAATTTAGATAAGAAATCATCTCGACTTTAACCACAAAATCTCAATAGATGTTGGCCTAATCAAATCAGCTTTGGTAACTCCAAAGTTTTCAAATTTACCTTTGATTATTGAGACAAATTAAAAATCTCATCTAAAAAATCCGCAAGTTGGAGATTAAATCTATGACATTTCATCCCAAGAGTCTTCTCTGTATGACACTGATATATCATCAAAAAATTATCTTAATCAGGCACGAATCTTAATGTAAATATTAGATTTAGGCTTCAAAAATTAAATCGGAGATTATCTGAATTTTGATTTCAGCAAACTTATAGTCAAACTGAACGTCTCAAAAATACGAACCCAACGACACCAAATTCGACTCAATCCGAGCCCAAATGAGTCCAAATCAAAGACCCAAAGCGCATTTGGAAGGTTCAAACCATAATCTGAATTACCAAACGGTTTCCAAACGTGACATGCTTAAGTCGAATTGAGCGGCTCGATGAGACGAGTCCAACGAGCCCAAGATTGTTGAATTCTGATATCATTAAGGCATTCAAATGATCATTAAACGATCCACGATCAAGGGGATCAATATCGGCCGTCCATTCAAACCACTCCCATTTGGACAATGATTCTCAACATATTTACAAGTCATGCCACTCTCAAAAAACTATAAATAGCCCTCATTTCTTTACATGAAAAGAAGGAGGAAGAGAATGGAAGAGCTTGGGAGCTTCCTCTCCGCCGGCCACAGCCGAACTTTCGCCAGTCCGTTGACCACCGCTGGACTTCTGCCAGTCTGCCGGTCACCGCCGGACTTCCGCCTGTCTGCCGAACTTTCGCCTGTTCGTCGACCACCTTCAGAGTTCTTCCCGACCACCGATGGATTTTCGCCAATCCGTCGACCACCACCGGAGTTCTTTCCAACCACCGCTGGACTTCCGCCCATCCGCCGACCACCATCAAATTTTTGCTCGTTTGCCAACTACCGTCGGACTTCTGCCCGTTCATCGACTACCGTCGGAGTTCTTCCCGACCATCAACAAACTTCCGCCAGCTGCCGACCATCATCTGAGTTCTTCCTGACCGCCGCAGGACTTTTGCCCATTCGCCGATCACCACCAGCATTCTTTCGATCACCGTCAGACTTCAACTACAATCATCCCGACCTCCGTCGCCCACCAACTATGGTCCTCCCGACCTCCATCACCCGCCGACTACAGTCCTTCCATCGACCATCGTCAACTACGGTCCTTCCGACCATCATCGTCTAACTATGGTCCTCCTGACCTCCGTCATCCACCGACTACGATCCTCCCAACCTTTGTCGCCCGCTGACTACGGTCCTTCCGACCAACCCTGCCGACTACAGTCCTTCCATCGACCATCGTCAACTACAGTTCTTCCGACCACCAACGTCTAACTATGGTCCTCCTAACCTCCGTCGCCCGCCGACTATAGTTCTTCCAACCACCATCACCAACTATGGTCCTCCTGACCTCCGTCGTCCACCGACTACGGTCCTCCCGACCTTTGTCGCCTGCCAACTACGGTCCTTCCTACCAACCTTGCCGACTACGGTCCTTCCGACCACTATCGTCGAACTATGGTCCTCCCGACCTCCATCGCCCACCGACTACAGTTCTTCCGACCATCATTGTCCAACTATGATCCTCCTGACCTCCGTTGCCTGCCAACTATGGTCCTTCCGACCATCGTCACCCAACTATGGTCCTCCCGACATTTATCGCATGCTAACTACGGTCCTTTCGACCACAATCGCCTAACTATGGTCCTCCCGACCTCCGTCGCCCGCCGACTACGGTCCTTCCGACCATCATCGTCCAACTATGATCCTCCTGACCTCCATCGCCCCCCGACATTGGACCTTCTGACCATCATCATCTAATTATGGTCCTCCTGACATCCGTCGCCTGCCGACTACTGTCCTTCCGACCACTATCACCGAACTATGGTCCTCCCGACCTCCATCGCCCGTCAACTACGGTCCTTCCGACCATCGTCGTCCAACTACGGTCCTCCCGACCTCCAACGCCCGCTGACTATGGTCCTTTCGACCATCGTCGCCCAACTATGGTCTTCCCGACATCCATCACCTGTCGATTACGGTCCTTCCGACTACTGTCGCCTAACTATGGTCCTCTCGACCTCTATCGCCTGCCAACTATGGTCCTTCTGACGATCGTCGTCAAACTACGGTCCTCCCGACCTCCATCGCCCGCCGATTATGGTCCTTCTGACCATCGTCATCCAACTATGGTCCTCCCGACATCCGTGCCCGCTGACTACGACTCTTTCAATCACCATCTCCAACTACGATCGTTCTTACCTCTATCATCCACCAACTATGGTTTTGCCGCCCCAAGCAAATATATCAACGCTGATTCTTCCAACTCTTAGTATATAATGCACTCTGTATGATGTATATTTACTACATTAAGCCAAGACCTTTCTTCTAGGGAAGGGCCTCATTTGTAATTAATTACAAACATTAGTGGATTCATTCAAACTGGGCTAGGCCCCATGGTTTTTCTCCTTTTCAGGGGTTTCCACATAAAAATTATGGTGTCTTTTATGAACTCTATACCACTACTTATTTATCTATTTGTGTGCTGGATCTTCATACAAAGCTAGGACGTTAAACTTAATATATCTCTACTGCCGCAAATATTCCAGGACGGAACAGGAACCCCTCTCAATCAATCGTAGTGGTTGACTGAGCCTTTATAATACAACTTCATAGGCATGATTACAGTAAAAAAACTCCTCCTATCCACCATTCATTGCTACATCAGTTTTATGAGAAGTTGATCAAGATTGTGGAGTGACCTTAATTGTAACCTCAAAGAAATATTCATGTTAACATCTTAGACATTGTTGTAACTATGCAAATCCTTCCATCTAAAATATTCCATAGCAATCATATTGACAACGATCATTCTCAAGGCTTCCCACAAATGTGAACATTTTCCACAAGAAACTCTTAAATGAGTTTAAAATTCTATATAATCCTCAACTAGACTTTTAATTCTTAGGCAAGGTCATAATCGTGACCTCAAAAGGACAATAATGATTTAAAGACAGTTCAATTTCACATTCGATTTAGAATAAGTGGGGTATTCACTCCCTTCCAATCAAGATAGAATTGAAACCAGGAGGATTGATTCGATCTCTTTCACACATTTAGCACCATCAAACACTAACTTTTCATTTGCGAACAAAATTTAAATCTGATTAGACCTCTTCCACATAAGTTCTACAATGCCTAACAATATATTCAAATCAAATTCAAATTACAACAAATTCAAATTAATTTTGAATGACTTAATTCAATAAATATTTAGAAATGAAAAATTTGTCCCTAATTGATAATAATTTTATCTTAAACAAGCTTTAATATAAATATTCAATCGAAGACAAATAATTGAAATATCTGGCCCATTATGACGCCAGCACCACTACCGATAGGATTGTCCGGTCGGATCCGGAACCCGATGGGTTTCCTCAATGCAAATTTTTTAGTGGAAAATCGGAGGAAGCTTGATGTACAGTACTCCTGTGAGTCTGTGACCGGCGAACTCCGCGGACGAGGAAGGAAATTGTTTCTGAAAAGTGACTAGCGGCCGCTCAGACGCTCCCTTGTGCCTATCTGTTGCTCCATCTTGCTTGTGGTCTTCCTCTTATTCTTTCCGGCCACTCGATGGTGAGTGTTTATGATTATTCCTCTCCTTCCTATTTTTGGTCTTGAAGAATGATTCTTGAATTTAAGAGAAGTAAAACAGGCCTTCCGATCTCCTTTAATCCATTGAGTCTTTTAGATCTATGAATGTGAAAATACATAAGAATTCAGTGATATGTATATGAATCTCCCTTTTTCTTATTTTGAAGATTTGGGGATCTTTACTTATTTTTCTTTTGTTTTCTTTGACGGTGGATTTTAACTTGTAATTGTGAAGTAGTACCTTAAATTTCATGAATCGGTGAAATTCGTTCTGTTCTACTGTTTGGTACTTTTGTTTAGCGTGACTCTCTCTAATCTTATGTGCCACTAGAGCTACTCCAACCTTTTCAATTATATACTCGTTTTGCAATTTGTCTTTTAAGTACAACTCCACTCATCCACCTGAGTATCCTCATCTCTGCAACACTTAATTTATTTTATGCTTCTCTTTTAATGACCAACATTCTACGTCATAAAGCATCGTAGGTCTCACCATGATCTTATAAAATTTTCCCTTGAGTTTGAGAGGTACTTTTCTATCACACAACAGCCTCGAAGCATTCCTTCACTTTAAACATCCAACTTGATTTCTACTAATAATAACCCCCATCTATTTCGCCATCACTTTGAACAATGGACCCGAGATATCCAAAAGGTGCACTCTTTTTTATAACTTGATCACCCAAAGTTACAAACCCACCAATAGATCTATTACTACTAAAATTATACTTCATATTTTAGATCTACTCAAACTAAAACCTTTAGACTCTAAGGTTGACCTCCATAATATAAGTTTTTTATCTACTCCTCTAGTCTTATAAAAAAGAAGAACATCATCAGTAAAACATTGAGTAAGAACATCCATGATTAAAGCATAAAGATATTGGCCTAAAGCTGATCCTTGATGTAATCCAATTGAAATAAGAAAATACTTGGTCAAGCCACCTTGTATTTGAACATAAGTAACAACTCCTACATAAATACCTTTAATAACTTGAATATAAGCATTATTAACTGTCATCTTTTCTAAAACTCTCTAGAGTACTTCTCTTAAAATTTTATCATATGTTTTATCTAAATGCAGATCCTCCTCACTCTCTCTATACTTTTCCATTAAACCTCTCAACAAATATATATAGCTTCCATAGTAGACCTACCCGCCATAAATCCAAATTGATTTTGAGAAACATTAGTATAACGTCATAATCTATTCTCAATTACTCCCTCCCATAATTTTAATATATGACACATTAACTTAATTCCTTTATAATTCGCACTCGTGTATCGTCTTTATTCTTAAAATTAGGAATCGACATACTCCTCCATTCATTTGACATCATTTTTGTCTTCAAAATAATATTAAAAAATTTAGTAAGCTAAGAAATTTCTTGATCATCTAAACATTTTTCACACCTCTATTGGAATATCATTAGGTTCTACTGTTTTTTTTACTTCATTTTCTTTAAAGCCTCAACAACTTTGGTTTTATTAATACAACGATAAAAACTAAAATCAATCGTATTCTTACAATATTTATTGAAGAGTTTATCTAAATATCTCATCCACATATGTTGAATATCATCTTAAAAAAAAAACACTTTTTTATCTTCATCTGTAACACACTTTACTTGAACTAGATCTTTTTTTCTCCTATTTCTTTGTTTAGCTAACTTATACATACATATTTTACCCTATTTAGTATCTAATTTATTATATAAATCATTAAAAGCTAAATTCTTTGCATCGCTTATAGCTTTCTTATAGTCTCTTAGGCCTCTCTATATATTTTTCAATTTTCTGGGCTTTGACATATATACCAATTTTTATAACAAAGATTTTTATTTTTGATCTTTTCTTATATATTTTGATTCCACCACCAATTATGTTTACAATTAGGAGTTTTTCTTTTTGATTCTCCAAGAACATATTTTGCAACCTTTTTATTATTATTGGTTACTTTTTCCCACATAATATTAGCTTCTTCGTGAACAATCCAAATTTTGAGATATTGAATTCTACTCTAAAAAATATTTTTATTAGCATTCTTTTATTGGTCTCATCTAATCTTAAGATAACATTTTATTTTATTTTTCATATTTCACCACCTTCATATCAAAATCCAAAATCAATAAGGTATGTTGGGTATATAAACATTTACTTAGAATGACTTTACAATCTTTACAATCTAAACAATTTATTTATTTTATAAGAAAATAATTAATTTCAGTTTTTCTATGTGATGAAATGCTTCTTTCTTTTCTTAAATTAGATATTAGCAATTACAAAATTATAAGCTAGTGCAAAATCTAATATAGTCTTACTACCTTTATTAGTCACGTGAAGCCCATAGCTATCATAAATGCTTTTAAAATCTTCTACCATTCTACCATTATATTCATTTAAATTTTCTCCAATAAATTTTTCTTTCAAGAGATATCCTTTGTATTAATACTAAAATTTTAATTTTGAACACATGTTCAAACCTACTTGAGGAGCATAAACACTTATAATATTAATAATCTTAGCGTCAATAATGATTTTTAAAATTATAATTCTATCTCCAATTTTATTATTTTCTATAACATTATATTTCAGACTCTTATCTATAATTACACCTACACCATTTTTAATACGACTCCTACTTGAATACTAAAGTGTAAATCCTAAGCTATAAATCTCGTTAGTCTTTTCTTTAACCCATTTAATTTTTTGAATACATAGAATATTTTTCTTCCTATGGACCATAATATTATTAATTTCATTAATTTTTCCGTAAGAGAACCTATATTTCAAGATCTATCTAAATTATAGTTTCATGGACTAGCTTCTTTGTCCATACCCGCCCATGATGTGTGAACCCTTGCTTATTTAACACTGCACTTGGGTGTCGATGTAACGACCCTTGCACACTTTTTGCTTTATTAGGGCCATACAATGCATTGCTTCTAGGGAACACCCTAACATTAACACAATGTAATAAATTATTTATATTATGATTATTTGACAAGTTTTACGTTAGCTGTCGACTATCTAACATAACCCTCCTTGTTTCTTATCTAAGGCTTGAGACTTGGCAACAACAGTGTTGCTATTTACCTCCCTCGTATAAGTATTTTTGCGTATGATGTTATATGGTAGATATATCATTAGCTTTTACTTGTTTAGGATTTTTTAGCTAAGCTTGATGTTTTAAGAGATGAAATGCACGTTAATGGATTTTTTTATCAGTTGGAGATCTTGTGAGAAGGGTCTATTTCTAATCTTGACAAAAATAAGTTTCGTGGTAAGTATAAAGATATGTCTTGCTTCTATTGCAAAAAAAAAAAAAAAAGAGCACATATACAGAGGTTGCTAACCTTCGAAAAATTAATAGCATACAAGTGACAACTATAAGAAAGACAAGTTAGTAGATGCTAGTACTATTACATATTGATCAGGTACAAATTTAGATGACATTCTTGTGGTATTTAAGATAGCTGTAAAGATTAATAGATTCTAGATTCAACTTTTTCTTACTATACATGTCCTTATAAGATATTATTTTTCATTTATGTGTCATGTGCTAAATACTATATTTATATAGGAAACAATATGAGGTGCAAACAATTGGTTTTGACACAAGGAATTGGAAAGTGTATTATGTATGGCTAGGATATTGATCAAAGAAAGGCATCTATCATACCATAGGAAAAATCTAATTTCTTTAGGTACTCTCAATAAAATAGAATTCAGGATCTCAAGAGATGCTAAAATCTTTAAAATTTGGAGGGATTATTGATTGTCTTGGAAGCAAATAAAGTTGATAGACTCTATGTTATGGGATTTAACTTTAAGTGGAGCTGGTTCGATGTCATTATCATCTATGTTTCAGCACCATGACTTTGGGAAATTAAAAAGAAGTTAACATCATGGTGTTTTCTTTAGTTTCCTAAGAGCCTACGGTATCAACACTTGGCTGCAAGCTAGTTTCTAGAACGAAGGTACATGTTGTTTGGGAGATCATTAAAGAGGAGTAGGTGGATTGATCTCATGCTGTAATTCTATCTTAATGCCAGTTCATACTGTTAAAAAAATTGAAGTGAGGAGACCGTCGTTCAGGGATATGAAGTTTTACTAATTTGTCTGAAATTTTGATACCAATGGATCAGTTTTCTATGAAATATATGTTCTTTGGAGGCCTCTTATTGGTATTTAAGTTGACATCTGAGATTTATTAGACCTTTTGAGGGTTTGGGAGCTTTAAAAGCTTGTAAAGAGGAGTCACATGCGAGATCTAAAATATTGCCATATCATTAAATTAAAGGGACGATTGTTAGGCTTTTGTTTCAATAATATTTCTTGGATGAGCTCAAAATTTAAAATCGATGATTTTAGGATAATACAATATAATTATTTTCCAGAATAATAATTAATTATAAAATTTGTTGCAAATTTTATTATTTGAAATAGATTTTATATTGAAGCTTCGACACCTTTTGCCTTTTAAATAGAAAGAAAAAAGGAGTTGTGATGTGCTTAGGGTCTGTTGAGAAACGCAAAATTGATAGCAAGAGAGAGAAGAGGCTTCTTCTAAGGAACATTTAGGTGGAGATTTTTTGTTATGAATTAGATTTTTTTTTTCTATTTTTATATAATTTTTATAATATCTACAAGATATTATGAGATTTTTTTTTCTTTGGCTTGATGAATTATGGGCTTTTCTTTGTAATGAGATTGTGTGTACTCATGTTTAGGGAAGAGTTTTCTTGTGGCCTTTTTTGTTTGTATGCGTGTAAAATTTTGGTAGTGGATCAACTTCTTTATTTCTCTTATGAAACTAGATTGTAGTCCTAGCTGAACCATTAAATCTTGCTATCTTCTTGGAGTGTTTGGTCTTTGTTAATCCTTTGTGTCCTGATGTAGAACGAAGCTAGAAATTTAAAATTAGTTCTTGATTTAGGGATAAATTAAGAAAATGACAGCAATTCATAAATTCTAGAATTAATTCCAGCTGTTTATGAAAGAAATCCAGAATTAATTGATGCTTAGGTGGCTAGAGAAATTAAAGCAAGAATCAATTTGGATTGATGTGGGTTAAATGACTGTTATAATTGGGGGAATAATTGGGGGGAATTAATTAAGAGAGAGGGGGAAAGGGGGGGCCGGCCAAGAGAAAGGGGGGAGGGGTGTCCACATTCAATGAATGTGTCTACGTGCAATGAATGTTGAAATTAGAATTAATTCCAATTCAATTTCAGATTTTAATCAATCCAAGATTAAAGGGAGATTTTTCCTAAAATATGTTAACTAATTTAAGAAAGGATTTGAATTTCAAGTTTATTTGAATTTGAATTCAAAACTTTCTAAATTAATATCAAGATAATTTAGGAAAGGGGGAAATTAAGGAGGGAAAGGGACTAGGGGCCGGCCATGCAAGGAGAGGGGGAGGGGGGGGGGGGGCTTGATTGGGGATTTGAAATCCTTTCCAAACATAGGACATTAATTAAAGAAAGAGGATTAGAGGAGAATCTCTAATTAAAGTCAGATTGAGGAGATTGGGGAGGTTTCCAAACAAGTCAACTTATTTTAGGAAAGAATTCAAATTTAAATAATTTTGAATTTTGAATTTCGAAAACTTTCCAAGTTTAGAATGGACCAAAATATGAAGGTATTCAATACCTCAATTTGAACAAATTTTTAGAGGCAAAGAAGGGGGAAGGGGAGAGGTCGGCGGCTTAGGGAAAAGAGGTGGGGTTGGTCGGTGGTTTGGGGAGAAGAAGGGGTGTGTTGGCCGGCGGCTTGGAGGATTAAGAGAGATTTGACGGGTAGGGAAAGAGAAAGGGGAATTTGGAAGAGATAAAACCACGAATCCGGACGCTTCCTGCGGTTTGTGGGTGATGCGTTGCTCTTCACCTAGGGACTTCAAACCACAAGCCCGGACGCTTGCTGCGGCTAGTGGGTATTGTGTTTCCCTCACATAGGTTCTTTCACTCTCCTAAGAACTCTCATAGCTCTCAAGAACAAAGTATAGAAAATTTCTTCTTAATAATCCATTGTCCATTTCAAGAAGGAGACTATAAATAGCCCAAAATACATAACAAAAGACAAAAGTGTCCCCTGGGGTCACAAGCACCTACTCCCTCAAGTGAAGGTAAAAATGAAAAATGCATATATAAATAAAAATACAAATAATAACTTAAAATAAAATGATGCAATCAGGGCCGTCGATCATCGTCTCCTCCTCTGATAAAGCTTTCACGATCGAATATCCGCATCATGTCCTTTTTTTATACTCATGGTAAGCGCTTTTGTATAATAAAGCATTTAAAAAAATCTCCAATGTAAATGAAATGCATGCATCAACTTTAGACTACCTCTATATAGAATTTAAAGTCTCATTTACCTGGAAAAAAATTTCCTTGGAAAAAAATCTCTCGGATTACCCATTTTATGAGATAACTTTGAAAAATGTTGTAAAGTTTGTTTAGAAGCTGTTAGGCCGCCGGCCCAGGAGGGGCAGGCTGGACCGGTCCAACCTGGACCAGTCCTTGTCTACACATGGCGGGCCCCACAAGGGGGCGGAAAACAGAGAGGAGAGGAGGGGGCGGAAGCCCTAAGTGGGCCCATGCTTGGATTAATTCAAGCTTTGGAGGGAAAATTTGAATGAAGGGGCTGTTTAGGAATTTTGTAATTGTCTTTTGATGTTAATTAGGAGCTTAGGAGGGAATAGGGGATTATCTTGAATTTGAATCAGATTTTTGAGATCTAGGGTTTGTGGCTTGGGCTCTTGGCATTGCCGGAGATTAGGAGAGTTATTTTTCCTCTTGAATTGAAGAATATTATGGTATTGTTTGGTTGCCGGAAAAGAAAATACAGTGTAAAGTAAATGCAATGTAAAGTAAATGTAGTGTATTCCGAATACTTTGAGATTGTTTGGTTGTCTGTAAAGTAAACGCAGGAGAACTGTTTCCCTTGTTTGGTTAGGTATATCCAGAGTAAAGTAAAGCAGTATATTTGTAATAATTTTTTTTGGCATTATAACTAGTGTATTTATAAAAACAGTTTATTTATAATAATTAGTATTATTTGATTTTATAAAATAAAACTAGTGTATTTATTTATTGCACTATCTTATTATAAATTTTTTTGAGATTATAAGATATAATATTCTACTGTGTATTAATTTAGCCGACAGTGGTGGCCGACGGTGGTGGCCGGCGGTGGCGGAGGTGGTGGTCGACGGTGGCGATCAAAGGTGGTGGTCAACAGTAGTGGCCATAGGTGGTTGCCGGTGGTGGCGGAGGTGGTGGCCGACGGTGGTGGCCGGCGGTGGCCAGAGGTGGTGGCCGGCGCTGGCGGTCAAAGGTGGTGGCCGACAGTGGCGGTCAAGGTGGTGGTTGACGGTGGTGGCCAGAGGTGGTTGCCGGAAGTGGCGGAGGTGGTGGCCGGCGGTGACTGGCGGTGGCGGTCAAAGGTGGTGGTCGATGGTGGCCAGAGGTGGTTGCCGGTGGTGGCTGGCGGTGGCGGTCAAAGGTGGTGGTCGACGGTGGCCAGAGATAGTTGTCGGTGGTGGCGAAGGTGGTGGCCGACGGTGGTGGCCGGCAGTGGTGGCCAAAGGTGGTGGTCGACGGTGGCCAGAGGTGGTTGCCGGTGGTGGCCGGCGGTGGTGGTCGGCGGTGGCCAGAGGTGGTTGCCGGTGGTGGCGGAGGTGGTGGCCGGCGGTGGAGGTCAAAGGTGATGGTTGACGGTGGCCAGAGGTGGTTGCCGGTGGTGGCGGAGGTGGTGGCCGGCGGTGGTGGTCAAAGGTGGTGGTCAAAGGTGGTGGTCGACGGTGGTCAGAGGTGGTTGCCGGTGGTGGCGAAGGTGGTGGCCGGCAGTCGGAGGTGGCCGACAAGGGATTGCAATGCCCTTGAGTTTGCAATGTATTTAGAAGTCGCCCAAATCAGAGGAATTCTAAATGCACCAAAAATGAACTAGAACAGAATTCATTGCATTTGTTTTACTTTACGTTGAATTTACTTTTCATCCAATCAAACACCAAAATTCTCAAAACCCCTGCATTTGGATTACTTTACGCTCTAAATGCAGCAAACCAAACAGCCCCTATATCGTTTGCTGTTTTACTGCATTTACTAGTGAATTCCTTCATTTTCTCTCAGTTTTTCTCCTGTTTTCTCCATTATCCTTGCTATTTTCTGCGGCGGACAGCAGATTTCTGTTGTATTTCTCACCACTTCTTGATCGGATTGCTTGCGAACTCAAGTATTACCTCAGGGTTACTTGCGAACTCAAGTATTTCCTATCAGAAGCCTCAGTGGAATTTCAATTATGCATTTCCAATGATTTTGCGTTACAAGTTCTTGGGGGGTACTTGTTTATCTAGTCATATGACGTATAGTTGAATATACTAATGATTGGCTCTCACCAGCTAATGATTAACCCTCACCAATTAGCTTAAACTTTTGAACTGCACAATTCTTTAATTACTAATGTTTTAAGCTCAAGTTGATTCCCTGGATATTATCACTCCGGGTCATATAATATCATGACTCTGCTGAAGTAATAGATGCAATTTGAGGCTTCCTTGGGCCTTGTTGATCTCCTTTATATGAGAATAAAGTTCAAGTAGTTCAAATAATGAAATCCCATGATTCAGTGAGCTCTTTGGCGCGTCTTTGTGTGTAGTGCTTAATTGATTATAAAAACTTTTGATTTGATGAGGATGATGACTGATGTGAATAATTCTCATAAACGAGAAAGATTTTGGGTTATATGACTATTCACACACTGAATGGTTGAATAATGTGTTGAGGGTTGATATACTAGTAGTGGAAGATATCCATAAGTTTAACTTTTAACTTTTGGGTTCAATTAACTTTTTTGTTAATAGAATTCTGGCCCAACTTTATCTTTTGGTGATCCACACTCCCTAATAACTTGTTTGTATTGATAATATATTTAATGATTACTGTATTATTTTGATACAAGACACCGCATTTCCTATGAATTTTCTTATGCATGTATGCAAAATAAGCTTGTGGTTGACCATGAGAACAAATGGCATTGTCATCTCCGAAAAGGCCTCTTTTTTCTATATGACGAGCAATGCACAATAAAAATTAAAAGTTCATTCTAAACATGTAACACTTAAAAAAGGCTTGATAAAATTTTATGTAAGATTTTTCTTTGTCAAATAGACCTTCCTTGGGAAAGATATGAGATACATCTTTTGATACCTGATGTGCCAAGCTTTATGTTGTGAAAATGATCAGATTTATTGATTCTACACTGTATGAGAGTTTTTACATCCCTATAGTATAAAAAAAAATTCAGACTTTCATACCGATGCTGTCCAACCATATTGAGCTTAAAACTGACATCAACATTCTTTCATGGTCTCCCTTTGCTTCATGTATTAAGATTTGTGGCAATATAATAAGATTTGCTTGTATTTCCAAGTTACGAAGAGAACTCCCTCATTAAGGTGCCAATGACTTCTGCTTGTGTTTATCATGGAAGGAAGATTGTTTCTTAATTAAGCATATTTAGAATTAATTTTTCTTTTCCTATCTGATTTCATGCTGCTATATGTAATGCATGCATTATGTCCTCTACAGTCGAATACTTCAGATAAGGAATCCATCAGCCAACCTAGTTTATGTGAAAACCTTCTCCAAGAGCACAGTCTCTCAACCCTGGAATCGAATAATGCAGGTCAGTACATCCCTGAACTTATCGGTTTTACCTGTTAATTACAGTTTTCTCAGGGCCTATTTAGTTGCAGCTGATATAAAACACATTTCAGAATGTGAAAACAAAATCATCAGTTATATTTGAAGGGTTTCTAATTACAACCAAACAAGTAAGGTAATCTAACAAATATCGTTATTTTCCAAAACAAATGTTCTTTACACCGGCAATCAAATGTGTTCTTAGCCAAGAAGCATTTGTTAGATGTTTAGTATTTCAAGAATATAAAAGAGATTCTTCCTTTGAATTAGAAGGTGATAATCTCCATGAAAATGACATGCAGTTCCTAATTCTGCATCCAGAACTCAAGTACCCAACAAATTAACATTCGACAGCAAAATCCTACCTCTTCTGGGAAATCCATACTTTATATCCATCATGGCAAAGTCACATGTTCAATTGCCATATCAACTGGTATATCATCACTTTGGATCTCTCTTGTAAATAAACTCATCTTAGCATGTGCATCTCAAATTGGTTTACTTTTTTTTTATTATTTCATTGTGAATCGACCAGGTAGTCCCAATTCATTTCCACAAAGTTCTTCCACATGCTACTGTACAGGGAATCCTTCAATGCCGAGGTAAGACATGGAAAATAAGATACTGTGGTGATTCCTCCTTGAGAAGATTTAGTAGTGGATGGCGTAAGTTTGTAGAGGACAACGAATTGCAGGTGGGAGATGGATGTGTTTTTGAGCTTATGGATGATAAGGAGCTGACGTTCCGTGTGCAAATCCTTGATGGGCAAATACCCGCCAAGTTTTTCAAAAAGGGGAGCTTGGATCGACCAATCAATATTGATTAACTAATATGTCCTGATGTTTCAGAGTATCTTAAAAGCTATGGTTGGCGCTGTTATGTATGCTATTTCTGAACTTAATTGTTTAATTTAAGATTTGCATAAGGGAGACAAATCTGTATACTTTACATGATTATTAATCTCATTACTTCTGAATTATTTGCAAAATAACTACAGTTCTGTTGAAGTTTTTATGGGCCAAATGATTTTCCACTCTTTGGTTTTAAAATTGATTGCACAGATCCTTCCCTTGCTTTTTCATTTTCAGCTTAAACCCTATAAGATGAACTGATGGACAAAGCTCAAATTTGGGGCGGCCCATCAATCTTCTACAAAATGCACAGTGCAGCTCGACTATGTCCACTTTGATGTAGTCAATAATGTGGGTTGTAGCAGCAGCATTCCTGTGTACTACAGCTTAAGGGAAATGGAATGAAGGAGAAACCGCTGTAGCACCAGCTTTCTCATTCCCTTAATTCGTTCTTTTTTGCTTTGTGGCCAATTTAGGTGATTGATTTTATGGAGTGAAGGAGAAACCGCTGTTTTCGGTTTGAGGAGATGGGAGCTATGATTGTGTTCACTGTTCAAAAGTTTCTTTCCATTCGAATAAACTGGGACCGTCCTTCATACAAGCGCCGATTTGCTTGTGGGCTTGGCATCTTGATGGATAAGACCAGCTTTCTAGCGTATGAATTCTTTCTCGATTAACAAACATATTTCAATCGACATTTTGCGTAAAATTTCAAATCCTGATAGCTGAATCCATGTTCTATCTTTTCTGTATTAACATTAGCCTTGGAAAGAACTTTAGATCATCAAAAAATTGGATTCACTTGGCACCTTCATCACCATTTAAGGTTAACCTTGCTTGCATCCAATTCAAACAACAGGCACTTACAACAAACTAGGCGCCTAAACTTTCAAAATTATTATCACATTTTGTAGTTGCTTGACAAAATTATAATAAATAATTTTTTTTTAATCAGTGGTTGTTAGAACTTTTCAAAATTAAAATATTTATTAGATGTCGTCATTTACAGAAACATAGCCATCCTTTCTATCTTTTTACATAAAATATCAAACATTATTCTATCTTAAATAGAAATATAATAAGCAGTAAGGACAGGTGGACGATTTCCTTTGGAGAAATTGCCACATAGACAAAGTGATAAATTCATGCCAGGACACCTAAACTGTAGTGTGCTTGCCACGTAAAAAACCAATTGACAGACTTATCCACTCAGTAGCCCTATAAAAGTAACACTTCTCCCTAGTCCATAGCACAAAAGCCTACCGTTTTCATATACCTCTTAAGCTGAAAGCCTGTGAAGAAGAAATCTAACCGAACCCCATCAAACAAGATGCATAAGTTGAAGGATATGAGTAGCGTCGCCAAATTTAAGTTGAGGAAAAGCGCCATAGCAACCCAGGAGAAGAAGGAGAAGGCTACTGCAAGGAATAGGCAGGAGAAGGAGATTGCGGAGGAGAGAGCTAAGGCTAAGAAGGCTCAAGCCAAGGCCGATCTGCACCAGGAGAAGGCCGATCACCGGGTCGCATCAGCTGTTCATCATGCCGGCTTACACCATGTTCCCCTCAGCGGCCACCATCACCACCACCACCAACACCACCCACATGTTGGAACTGCTGCTCCTACTACTCACGTGTATTCCGGGGCCTATCCATATGCGGGAAAATACTAAATGTTCGTCTATGAAAGTCTATACTATTGAATAAGAGTGTATAATGAAATGTATTGCATATGTAACCTTGTAATTAACTTCTAAACTACACTTATAAGGTCATGGTTATGTCAGTGCTGTGCTAGGATTCCATAAGTTATAGTTTCTGGTTGTATAAAAGCCCTACTATTGAATAAGAGTGTGTAATGAAATAGATTTCATTTATGGCCTTGTTATGCAGTACTAAACTTATGTAATGTTTATGTAATGTAACAATATTCCATCAGCCATAGTTTCTGGTTGTTCATATGCTGCTTTATCTTGCGCAGACAACAAGATGACAGGGTTCCTTCATACATCTTAGAACACGAGGGAAAACATGACGACAGTGTGTGTGATTTTCAAATGATGAATAAATTATATATAATCAGTATTCAATTTGTGGTATTTAATAGTGTTATGAAAATTTAGTTGAATTTATTAAAATAATATTCTCAAAATTATTATAAATATATTCATATTTTTCACATAAATAGTTGCGAGCTTTGAGGTTATAGAGTTTTGCAGATCTGAGAACTCTAAAGCACTAATTGAGATTCTACTTTTACTAGTCATCACCATCATCTGACTTTTGTGGTCTGATTGTTGTAATAAGACTGCACCGATGGTCACCATCTAACCATTGTTGATTGACTATTATCATTTGTTGCCTGATTGACATTATTTAATTGTCATCATTATTCCACCATTTCTTCTCATGATCTCTCTAAAATTGTAGAAGATTAAACATGTAAGTACTTCTAATTTTATAATCTAGTCTTCTTAAGTTGTAGGGAAGAACGGTCTTCTATAACTTCAAGTATATAATGAATCATTTCAATTGGACGAAGCCGTAAAATATTTTTATCTTTTTAAATTATACGCATAAAAACTCTGATATCTCTCGCATTTCTTTTTTATGCATGCATGTGTTGTATTTTCATACAAAACTAGAACATAAAATCCTTTTTGTCTCCATAAATTTTTTAGCATGCAATAATTTAGCATTGCATTGAGAAATATATATGTACATCTTAGCAATAAAAATTTAATGATTGGTAGGAGTAAAATTAGTAGCAGTAAATTTTCTCTTCTTACAATCAAGAATATTGTAATTAGGCAAAGCAGCTAGTACCTGTAGACCAATCCTTGGATGATCATATATGCATGAAGAAGGAATAACAAGCCCGAATCCTTCAACTTATGAAAGTGGCTAGCAGCTAAAGAGTGCCACCACAATATGATGTAACTCACCAGCCAGAAAATCAATAATAACATGAGGTAGGAAAATTTAAAGCTCTGAAGGACATCATCTGGTTAAAGTTTCTCCTTCATCACAATCTAACCTACAATTTGTTGACACGACTAGTTCAACTCATCCTTCTCGTATAGTTTGACCAACACGCATCCTCCACCGACCTTGGTAGACTTGACTTGCTCGTAGCTTATGGATACACTTCATGATGTTTTATGAGAGAGCAACAATATTTTGTTCATGAAGAATTTTTTAGAGATAAAAATAAGCTTACTTCCCAATATAGTTGTTAGGAGTCTTCTACCCAAACTAATAAAATTCCTTAATATTCCATTCTAGTGGGTTTCAAGCTACCCAATACTGATCCTTATGATGGATTCTCTAATCTTTATGAGCATATCAATCATTATAAAATCATCATTCATATTCAACAACTTTCTGTTAGGTTTTGGTCTTGTTTTAGGTTAGTTGTTCCTTAGGATCATGTTGTTCTTTCTGTAGATTCTTCTTTGTGTAGCCTTGTATAGCCATTGATTGGAGTTGTTCATTAGTTTGTTTATAAATAAGTGTACAAGGCTGTAATAGTTGTGGAGCCAAGCAATAATATTGCAGTTCATTTTTGGTTCTCCCCTCTCTACTCTCCCTCTCTATACATTCAAGAAGCACAACTCATCCTCAAGAGGTAGAGGTAGTTGGGAGGTTGGGAGAAGCAGCGGGTGAGACTAAGGCTTAGTTTGATTGGACGTTTTTGGTGCTTATTCCTTTTTAAAGCAGTAAAATTTATTTTTCTTTAGTGTTTGGTTTGTCAAACCTCGTTCCCAATAACTCCATTTTTTTCATTTTTCTACTGTTTTGAAAAAGCTTTTCATATATGCTTCTCCGTTAGAAAACTCCTTTTTCTGAACCGATGTTTCTTAAAACTACCTTTTACAAAAGTACCAAATAACCAAACGAAGCCTAAGGAGTTAGTAGTTGGTGACGTTGAGGCTTGTGGGGAAGTAAATGTTGGTAAAACGGGGCTGTTAGGAGGTGAAGAAATTGTAGTAGGAGGAAAGAAAGAGGCAGCGAACGGGGTATTGGAGGTGTTGGTAGTTGCAGGTGGTGGAGAAATGATGGGAAAATTCGTTTCATCGAAAAGAACATGACATGATACATGAATTTTGCTAGAGGTAGGATTGTAGCATTTGTATCCATTTTGATGCATAGCATAGCCAAAGAAAATACATGGAGTGGATCGGGGAGCTAGCTTGTGAGGAGCATAAGGTCGAAGCTAGGGAAAGCAATGATAGCCAAAGGTTCAGAGTTGAGTGTAGGGAGGTGGGGTTCGATAAAGAAGCTCATATGGGGATTGGAGAGGGTGTTGGAAGAGGGGAGACAGCTTATGAGGTAGGCTGCAGTAATCAATGCTTTAGTCCATAATTGTGGATGGAGATGGGCATTTATGAGCAGTGTGCAAGCAGTGTCTAAAAGATGGCGATGCTTTCTTTCGGCAATTCCATTTTGTTGTGGAGTATGCGGGCAGGTGTACTAATGTGTGATGCCATGATGTGCAAGAAAGGAGCGTAGGGTGTTGTTGAGGAAGTCGCCCCCACCGTCAGTTCTGATGGTTCGAATAGGTAAGTTCAGGTATTTTTCAATGCTGCTCTTGAAGTGCATAATAGTCTGAGAGACCTCAAAATTTTGTTTTAGGACATAAACCCAAGAGTAACTAGTGAAGTCATCTATTAAAAGTAAATAATAGCGGAAAGCATCATAAGACAAAACAGGAGAAGGTCCCTACACATCAACATGTATTAATTCTAATGGAAACTTGGATACATGGTGAGAAGAAGAGAATGGAAGCCTTTGAATTTTTTCCATTACACAGGAACTACATAAGGTTTTAGAGAGGGAAATACATAAATTTGGAAACGATCTAGATAAAGTAACAAGAACGTTGGAATTAGGATGACCCAAATGTCTATGCCAGATGTGAGCGGGAGAGGTGTCTTTGACTATAGCTGCTGCGGCAAAGAGAGGAGGTGAGGATGGAGGGACCAGAACCGGATAGAGACAGTTAAGGCATGGGCCTCAAATAAGAGTTCGATTGTTCGTCCAATCCTTTACATAAAAACCAGATTTTTCAAATATAACGAAGCATCATTTATGAGTTTTGATAGAGAAAGAAGCCAGTGAGTAAGATTAGGAATGTGAAGTAAGGGTGTGAGTGAAAGCTTACATGTGCTAGTGTTGTATAGGAAGGGGAGTTCCATTGCCAACAAGTACATGATCTTTATCAGAGTAGGGTATAGGTTGCTATATTGGAAGGGGATGGAGTAAGGTGGACAGTAGCTTCGTTGTCTAAGTACCACGAGGTAGGATCAGAGTGAGCAAGCAGAGCAACATTAGAGGAGGAAGCTGGAGGAACATACTGGAAATTCCCCCTATGCCAACAGGTGAGCGTCGAGTGTCTGGGTTTGTCGCAGATTTGATAGTCACCAGTGAAGCAAGGAGCCTGAGCTAAACGAGTGTTGTTGTATGCACGACGACGACCACAGTTGGAGGAGAAGCGGCCCCTGCCGCGACCGCGGGTAGAGATGAGTACGAACTATGAATCAGTCGAAGATGGAGCAGTGAAAAATGAGAGCTCTTTGAAGGCATCCATTGTTTGATTGACCTCTTCGCTACAAAGAAGAGAGTATAAATCGTCCAGACTAATTGGATGAAGGGCAGTCTTGATCGTCGTTTTGAAAGATTGGTAAGAAGGTGGAAGACCATTTAAGATATAAAGCAAGATATCTTCGTTGTTTACAGAGCAACCAACGACATTGATGTTGTCTACCAAAGTTTTAACTGAAGCTAGATAATCAATCATAGATTTGTTATGCATAATTAGAAAATGTAGTTCACTCTTTAGCTGAATAACTCGGAAATGATTTGTAGAGAAAAATCGATGCTCAAGGGTCTTCCAAATCGATGCACTAGTGTCAAGATTGAGTATATAGGGAAGAATGGAAGAAGAGATGGTGGAGAAAAGGGCAACGGAGAGATTTTGATCCACAAAGGTCCAAGAAGAAAATTGTGAATTAAGGGTAAGTTGGCCAGTAGCAGTAAGCAAAAGTTTGGGTGGGCATGGCTGACTACCGTCAAGGTAACCAGAGAATTGTTCACAGCAAACAACTTCTGGATAGTTGAATGCCATGTGGGGTAATTGTCGGGGAGGAGTTAAACGTTGATGACGTTCTTGATGTTGGAGAGAAGAAATTTAAGAGTTGGATGGATTAGAACATCTGTGGAAGTTGGTGCATTGACGGTTACAGTCAGCGGTGTAGAAGGAGGTGACGCCGCTGTAGAATCTCCCATTGTCGAGAAAGAGAAGAGCCATTAGGCTAACGGCTCTGATACCATGTTGAAACTTAAGGATTAAGCTTCAGGCAACAGTGCATAATGAGGAACACAGAGGAGAAGATGATCTAGCAAAACATTTCATTGCATTTACTGTAGCATCAGTTGATTATATACAGGACTATAAGCAGAAAGCTGAAATGACTAAGATGCTCTGGTTAGTTATAAAAGGTATGAAGTATTGCTGCGGAGCAGGGAATGTGGCGGCTAGACTAGAGGTAGTGAAAATGGAGGCATTGTATGTCAGCTGGAGTGGAGAAGTGCTGATGGTGAAATATTCTGATCACTTTTACTTCGCACGCTCACATAATCCAGACACAACTCCGATCCAAACCCCACATGTAATAATCTCTCAAAAAAGGAGAGGGGAATTGAAATAGCCAAAAATGACTTTTGTCTTTCAATAGCTTAGTGGATTAGATCAGCTATTTTCTTTTGTACGAATTCATTGCCAATTAACAAAATTGTTTCAATGGAACAAAGATATAGACGCATGTTAGATCCATGCATTGTGCGTAAAATATTTAATTCCTGATATCTGAAGCCACATGTCTGTTAGAGCTCTAGCAAATTTTTAATTTTCACATCTAAGATTTTAATTTGCATCGCTTTTTCTTCAATGGTGGTTTGCCTCAGTGAAGCCACATGCACTATCCTTTTTGCATTAACGTTAGGTGTTGAGAAGTATAACCATGTAGGGGTGTCAAAATCGGGTTGCGGGTCGGGTTCGGGTCAGACCCGAACTGACCCGGTTTCAAACGGGTTGACCCTAACCCGACCCGGATATGTAAACGGGTCGAAAAGTCCAACCCGGACCCGACCCGGTCGGGTTACCGGGTTGACCCGACCCGACCCGGATGCCGAACTGCGGCGGCGGCCGGCGGAACGGCGGCAGGCGAGCGAGCGCACGCGGGGCGGAGCGGGGCAGCGCGGGCGAAGCGGGGCAGCGCGGGCGGAGCGGAGCGCGCGGGCAGCGAGCAGCGCTTGCGCGTGCTAGCGGGCAGCGCGGGCGGAGCGGAGCGCGCGGGCAGCAGGCAGCTCGTGCGCGAGGGCAGCGGGCAGCGCGGGCGCTGGCACGCGAGCGCCGGGCAGCTGGCGCGGGCAGCGGGCAGCGGGCGGGAATTTTGAAATTAATTGTTTTTTTTAAAACTAAACGGGTTATCGGGTTGACCCGGCAACCCGCCGGGTCAACCCGAACCCGACCCGTTTTTCAAACGGGTCGATTTTTGCAACCCGAACCCGACCCGTTTGAGAAACGGGTCGGGTCAAACCCGAAAAATTCGGGTCGGGTTCGAGTCGGGTTTTCGTGTCGTGTCAAAATTTGACACCCCTATAACCATGCAGTAAAACAAATTAGAAATGAAAACAACAAAAATGAATAACAAGATTTAATATGAAAAATCTGAAATCTTGAATAAACCATGGAGCCACACCATGCTAAAAAATTCACTATAAAAATAGGAAGAAAATTGTATAAATCTCTCTCTCCCGGTCTCTCCTTATCTCACTTCACTTCATAGAATAAACAAAGAGATGCACTTAAATTATATCATATCAAGGGATGCAACCATTCAAGTTAAGAATAGAAAACTAGAAAGAAAACTGCCCAACCTGACTCGCATTGCTTTATTCTCTATCTCTAGCCTAACTTGCAATATCGTAGTGCTGGCTCTAGAGTGTTGCAACCCTTCTATTTTTGTCTCCAAGTAAAGACAACAACCCTGTCACGCTGCAACCTATGGCGCTATACTGCACAAGTGTACAGAGTTGCAATGCTCTAATCTAGGAACTTTTATTAAGTTCGGACACCTGACGTAGCTCTACGTCCGGAATCAAATAAAATTAATACACATGGATCTGGCGACGTGACCCAACCCACTTATTCATTTAAAAATTATTTGTGCTTTTACACAACTATATCTTAGAAAAATTTTAAAATGAATAAATAGCAGCGGTACCTAGTGGTACCGAGTGGTACCTAGCAGTACCTAGCAGCGATACATAGCAGTACCTAGCGGTACCTAGTGGTACCTAGCAGTTTCATACAGCGGTACCTAGCAGCGATACCTAGCGGTTCCTAGCAGCGGTACCTAGCGATACCGAGTGGTACCTAGTGATACCTAGCAGTGATACACAGCAGTACCTAGCGATATAAAATGAATAAATATAATTTTTTAAAAATATAAAAAATGAGTGAGCTTGTGCGAATTTAAAATTTTCATAAGTGGATTGGGTCGCGTCGCCAGATCCACGTGTATTAATTTTATTCGACTCCGAACGTAGAACTACGTCAGGTGTCCGGACCTAATAATAGTTCCTAATCTAGAGCGTTGTATGATTGTATGGGAAAAAAATCTCTCCCCCCCATGAGCTTGATTGACAGAATTGATGTATTTTTTTTTTATATTTTTTATACAAAATTGAGGTATAAGCAAACAGTACAACCCGATTAATAAATGCAATAATTAGATTCCACACAAAACTAACAATAGACTTGTGCATAACTTCAAACCACCTAATTAAAATTGAACTCTTTTTTTATATTTTTTTTATATTTTTATTTTTTCCAATTAAAATTGAACTCACTGTGCACCTTCATCATCATGTTAGGGTCAGCAAAACCTTGCTTGCATCCAATCCAAACAACAAACATTTCCACCAAAATAGACCCCTAAACATTTTTTAAAATTCAAGCGCATGCTCAAAACATCATATTTAAGAGAATAAAAAAAGGTCACTGCACTGTATGTCAATGAAATCACATTTGCCCTCTTTTTTTAAAAAGCAAATAGTGTTTTGCTTTCTTAAGCAGGAAGCTAATTTGTTCTACTTCAAAATTGCTTTTTAATAAATAGTTATGACTGCTTACGAGAAAAAATAGATTTTACAATGCAGTTGATACTCTTTCTCATATTGTTAGTCAAATAATTAAATTACCTTGATATCACTCACTATGACGTAATATAAATTTCACAATCTATTTCAAACAATAAAAACTATATCCAACACACCAAATCCAATGAACCTCCTCGCCGATCAACTCACAATCGGACCCAGAAGCTCCACGTTAAAGATCTTGACTGATCTTTAGGGGCTGTTTGGTATCGGATTTACAACGGGATTTAAGTCGGATTTACGCTAAATCCAGCCAAACGGTTTTTGGGCACGCGTTAAATCCCGGGATTCCGTAAATCCCGGATTTACGGATTTACGGCTTAAATCCCGGATTTACTAAATCCCTCGGTTCGGTGGATTTAACGGGATTTAGCCGAAGAAGCGCGCGAAAGGGAGAAAGTTACCTTCACAGGCAGCGAGCTCCTGTTGTTGCTTCCGATCAAAATGTCGTAACTTCCGATCCGACAGGAAGGGAAAGTCGTCGAAGGAGTGAAGTCGAACAGCCACGAAGGAGCCGAAGAAGCGACGGAACAAGCGGTAAGGGGAGAAATATCGTTACCTTCGCGGCGAGCTCCCGGCGCGACTTCCGATCGGACAGAAACAACGTCGGACGAGCGAATCGTTCGAAGCTTCACCCCACGCGAGCCAGCGAAGACGAAGAGCTAAGCTCTACCTTACGCGAACGGCAACAGAGAAATCGAAGAGGAAAGCCAGCCCGCAGACGAGGATTAGATTAATTATGAATTTCTTAATTAAGTATTAATTTAATTACTTAATAGATTTAATTTAAAATATAACTATTAACTATTTAATTAAATGATTAGTGGTGTAAATTTAATTAAATAATTAATTATTAATAAAATATTTATGAAAATAATACCCTAATTATAGTATTCATAATTATAATTTATTAGTCTTAATTAAAATTAAAATTAATAAGTAACTCAAGTTTAAAACACAAATGTATGAACTCAAGTTGATTTTATTATGTTTTATGCAATGATCTTGATGATCTTGATTTCATAAATTTCTCCTTTAAATTTAAATCCCTAACCGTCATAAATCCTGATATATGTTACCAAACAGTTTTTAAGGATTTAACAGGATTTAATATTTGACATACCAAACAGTTTTTAGGATTTAACACATTTTGGATTTACTAAATCCGGATTTACAGGATTTATTAAATCCCACTAAAATTAAATCCCACTTGTTGCCAAACAGCCCCTTAATCAAGAAATGAAAGATCCTGCTTACAACCGGTCCTGCTGCCCTGTCAATGCCAGCCCGCAATCCACGGCCAAAGCCCCAAGACCAATCTTCGCGCCTGATTTTCGTATGCTCCGCTCTGCCTTGGCTTTGGACCCCCTTCGCCTTTTTCACTTGCAGCTTGCTCTATGTTCACTCAACTAGCGACCCCCTCCAAGTTCCCACACATCTACCTACACCGCACCCCCACGCGAACCTTCACCTGCCGGCTTTCACCCGAGTGAACCCTACACCCAGACGCATGCCCGCGCGCTGCTCCAGCGCCCTGAGAACACCGTCGCTTGCCTTTTTTTACCGGCATGATCTTGCGAGCATCGTACGAATCAGGGCTCTCGACCGCCTTTCCATCCTCCTGTGCAACAAAGCCCTCACTCAAGCATAACTGGGCTCTGCGCGTGTTCGGCCGATGGTGACAACGAGCCACTCAGCGTCCCTCACGTTCGGGCCGCCTACTCCCCCGCGCGTAAAGCCTCCTATGCCTTGAGGCTCGTCCTCCTGATTGATCCATGCCTCATGATCACCAACAGGCCACTTCACTTTGTACCACTTGAGCACGTCTTGCGAGCTAGAAGCTGCAGGTCTGCGTCCGCAAATACCAATTGCCTGTACCGAGTGCTTTCCTCAACGAACCCTTTCTTGATTCACCTCAAGAACACTTTCCTCCTTCCTCACACCTCAACAAGGCTCTCATGCCATTTGTTAGGAAATTGAGAGGAATTCTTGAGAGCTTCTTGAGCTTTTCTTGAGCTTCTTGCAAGAGAGGGAAGAGAGATTTTGGAGCAGTAAAATTTATTTTAAAGCTTTATTCAAATTTTTCCTAATTTAATACATCACATATGGCCTCTATTTATAGAGATTTACATGAGTGTGATAATATGCAGGAACAAAATAATCTAAAACTAAATCAATTCATAGCAATATTAATTAAAACAAAAAAAAAATTATATATGAAGAAAAAACTGAGTCTAAAACCGTGAAAATTTTAAATTACAAAAAATAATTTCTTTTAAATTTGTAGTTCAATTCAAATAATTTTAAAATTAAAGTATTTATTAATCATCTTACTTATTAGATTTCCTTTTTTTTTCAATACGATAGCAGATTTCATCATTTACAGAGCATGCGTCACACTTTCTATTTGTTTACCCAAAATATATAGCATTATTCTATCTTTAAATAGAAATAGTTTGGACAGGTGGAGGATCAATCGCCACATGGCAAAGAGATCAACTCGTGATACACCACCTAAACCACACTGTATGCCTGCCACGCGAAAATCCAATTGATGACTAATCGTCTCAGTATCCCTATAAAATTAGCAACTTTCCTCAGGTCCAAAGCAAAATAAGCATACCATTTTCATAAAACCTCTCCAACTGAAAGCCTGCGAAGAAGAAAGCTAACCGACCCCCACCAAACAGGATGCATAAGCTGAAGGACATGAGCAGCGAGGCCAAATATAAGTTGAAAGAAAGCAGCATAGCAACCCAGGAGAAGAAGGAGAAGGCTACTGCTAGAAACAGGCAGGAGAAAAAGATTGCGGAGGAGAGAGCTAAAGCTAAGAAGGCTCAGGCCAAGGCTGAGCTGCACCAGGAGAAGGCCGATCACGGGGCTACGTCAGCTGCTCATCATGCCGGCTTGCACCATGTTCCTCTCACTGGCCAACATCACCATCACCATCACCCACATGCTGGAACTGCTGCTCCTACAACTCACGCGTATTCCGGCGGGGCCTATCCATATGCTGGGAATTACTAATAGTTTGCATATACAAGTCTCTACTGTTTAATATGAGTGTGTAATGAAATAATTTGCATATATACCTTGTAAGTGCTGAACTTACATGTCATGCATGTGTATGTACTGTATCAGAATTCCATGGCTTGTAGTTTCTGGTTGATCTTATGACGGTTTATTTTGTGGAGACTACAGATCCTAGCATATATATATAACACGAAAAAAATCAACAAAAATATGTTGCATCAAAGTAAAATGGTGATACGAAGAGTAAAAATATGATGCAAGAGTTATAACAAGAATTGGATCATATAGATGCGAGAAGCATAGGTTTTCAAAAAAACGAATTGGAGTCATAATCAGTCACAGCATATAAATTAATGAATATTTTTAGGGCAAATTGAATATTTACCATGACTGACTTCTAATAGAAGTAGTATATTAATATATATTTATATGCAGACATTAACATTTGAAAGGGCATGTAAATTAAACCATATCTTCCTCTCTAAATCCACTTCTGACACGAGAGAACAACCTATTCAGTGTTAAGCAAAGACTACATGAATAGAAAAGAAGACGACGTCGTATTGAATCAAAGATTGCAAATGTTGGGGAAGTAAACCACACGACGAACACATACAAGAAAGAGAAAAGGCAGCGGAAAGAAAGTACATCAGGATTTAATGTGAACATATTTGAAATCGAGAAAAAATCATTGACCCACCCTACAATAAGAAATTCATAATTAAAATTTGGGAGAAATAGTACAGATCTCTCTTCTCTCTCGCTCTCTGCTTGCCTCTCTTCACCGTTGCTTTGTTATCTTAAAAACAAACAAAAAGAAAACATGAAAAATCATTAAGGGACACTACCCTTAATGAAAAATGAGAGAAAATTGTTTGCCCATCTCATAGCACCAGATTTGAAGCACCACAACGCTCAACTCTCTGCCTCTTATCTGCCTGATGGTGCCGAGCTCCGGAGGTCGCAACGCTAGGGTTTGAAGTGCCGCAATGCTTCGCTCTCTCTCTCCAAGTAAACTATATAGCGCCACAATGCTTTAGTGCACAGCGCTACATCACTGTACGGTTGTACGAAAAAGAAAATTTTAGGACATCCTGTAACCCTCAAACAAGCTTAATAGATAGAATAATTGAGATCAAAGACAACAGTATAATACGATTGATCGCACAATCAGATTACACACAACACAAATAGCAAAAGCTTGATTTCTCTTTCATGAGAACAAAACATGCATGAATAAAAAGGTAGAAGAAATCTTCCCTATTTGAGAGATTGCGTGCCTATTCCAAAGACAAGGAGATCAATAGTAACCAATTACACTAATCATGAAGACACTAAATAAAATTCTTTACAAATAGACGACTAAAATGAACAAAATTCACTTGGATAAACTCAATTTATCAAATACAACAACAACAACATGCTTTTATCCCACTATGTGGGGTCAGCTACATGAATCCTTTTTCTCTATTGTATTATGTTAAAAATCCAATTCTCATTTAAATCTAATAAAGAAAGGTCATTTGTAATATTTCTAACCAAGTCCTTTAGGTCTACATCTACCTTCTTAACATAAGCAAAATCTAATACATCTACTTTCCTAACCGGGTCATCGGAAGGCCGTCATTTTATGTGACCAAACCATCTAAGGCAACTCTCTCTAATATTATCTTTCACAGGTGTTGACTCCTACAACTACCCCAGGAATCATAAATTTGATAAAGAGCATTTAGTTTGAATGTTTATTGCATTGGATTTTATTATGTAGTGGCTGAAGAAGCAATCAAATGTGGAACATCAAGCTCTTGTTAATGGAATTAATTGGTACATAAATGTTTCTCTTATATCTATGGTGGGGCATGGTGGTATGGGAAAGAGAACTCTCTTGCAACATGTTTATGAAGATGAAATGACAGAGGAATTTGATCTTAAAATGAAATTTAAGGAGGAGGTGGTGTCCAAAAGGTTCTTACTAGTCCTTGATGACATTCGAGGTGAGAGGGAGAAACGACATAATAGTAAAGGGGAAAGTATGCTCGCCCCTCTGTCTTGTGAAAGTTTGGGAAGTAAAATTTTGGTAACAACTCGAAGGGACTCGGTTGCGCTAATGTTTGCAAAGGTAATTAAAAAGGGAGGAGGAAATAGTTAAATTAGCGGCGCTAGAAGAAGATGAGTGCTTGCAGCTCCTCAACTCTCATGCATTTGTTGGTGTAAAGAAGCCCCATGATAATCATAAAAAAAATTAAGAGCCATGACTGGAGAGATAATTAAGAAGGCTTTAAGGATCTCCATTGGCAGCTAAAGTCATTGGTGGTGTTCTGAAGGACAACTTGGATGAAAGTCATTGGAGGACAGTTCTAAAAAGTAATTTATTTGATCAGAATTCTATCAATTCCATCTTGGGACTGAGTTATATAGTTCTGCTAAAACATCTACAAAATTGTTTTGCATTTTGTTGCATGTTCCCACAAGATCATAAATTTGATAAAGACGACTTAGTCTGAATGCGGATCGCATTGGGTTTCATTCAGCCGTCTCAAGGAATGACTATGGAGGATATTGGAGGAAGGAATGCAGTGAACTTGTGGATGATGAAGAGTCATCTCTCAAAATTTCTGGGACTATTCGACACTTGTCTGTTCAAACTCCAAATCCAAACAAAAAAAGGGATTGGGAAGTTTAAATATTTGCATTCCCTTATCTTATTCAGTTACATGAAATTGCTCGAGTTTTGTATTTCAACGATACGTATCGGGAAGCTAAAAACTCTTTAAGAATTGGATATCTTTTATGTCAAGAATGAGTTCGATTATAAAATTGGGGAGTTGGAGCATATAAATGATTTCCGCCAGTTAAGAATCTAACTCCTTCAAAATGTGGAGGATGTTGAAGAGGCCTGCGGTGCCAAATTATGTGCCGAGAAGTGGAATTTTGATTGCACCAAGAACGTGTTTGACGACCTTTAACCATCAAAATGTCTAAGGAATACGAGCATAAAGAGATACATGGATGCAAGGTCTGCAATATGGATGAACAATGGCAATCCGGTTTTCAATCTAGAGAAAATCGAATTGACGAGTTGCTTGGAGTGTGAAAACTTTTTGGACAACTCCCCTTCTTAAAATCTCTAAAGCTTGTTCGGACGCCGGAAGTAAAATGGCTCGAAAGTAAATTTAATGGGAGTGACAAATGCCACGTCCTTCCATTACTAAAGGTGTCACATATTTTTGAATAATTTTTTTTTTTAATTTAGAGGACGGGTTCAAGGCAAGAATAACTACTGAAGATGAATGTTTGTTTCCTCGCTCAATTAAACTGGATTTATTTTACTGCCCGAAGTCAAAAGATAATTTGAATTTTATTCCCCTCGAGACGTTAACGGTCTTTGACTATCCAGATATTTCTTCTCTCCATCTAGTTGGTGAAATAGCAGGACGTGCAACACTATGATACTTGATAATTACGGATTGCCAAAAAAAAAAAGGAAAGAAAAATATTGAGCAGTGGAGACCATAAATAATTGCAATCTCATGCTCCGTAATCTCATTATAAGTAATCCTTAAGTGTTGCTAATGGCGATGGAAAAATTAATTAATGTGACAGGGCTTGAATTAAAAAAAAAAATTTATTTACAAATCAAATGAAATGTCTGATCGCATTTAAACCAAATACCTCCTTGAGTCGAAACCTCTGTGCAAATCTCCGGCTGAATCCCGCAAATCCCGCTGCCTTTCAATTCGCAATCAAATCCACTCAGAAGCTCGGCGAACGAAAATCAGGCTTCCTCATTCGTTAAAATGGAGACAACATAACCATTCATTCTCTCGGAACCTCTCAAGCCCTTGCGATAGAAGTCTTCCCGTCGTCGTTCATCCCGAACAGCAACTCCTCAACTGAGCCTTTCCGATTTTCCTCCACCTCACATAAAACCAGTCGAATAGATCCTTGTCCGTCTCTCTTACTGTATCCAACAACTGTTCATCTCTTTCGTCACTTCCCCTCACGTGAAAAGCTCCAACTGAGCAGGCCTTCTTCTGGTTGCAATACCGGAAGTCTGCTCCAGTTCAGACGAATCCCGTAAGCCAAACCGCCTCTACACAACCTCCCGTATCCAGCCTCCACGACTCCCGTTTCTGGAATCCCTCAACTCCCTTTCACATGAAACTTGTTTCGAGCTTCCTGCACTTCTCGTACTCCTGCCAACTCGTCTTTATTCAAAAGGAAAAGAGGTAAAAAACAAAAAAGAAAGAGAGGTTTTGTTGCCTATGCCAACGAAAAAAAAAAAAAAATCAGCAGCTTTTGTCATGCCTCACTTTATTATTTTTTTTGATGCTGTGAATTTGCCTTATCAATTCCTATGCAGGTGCAAAAAATTTTATAATCATTATGATAGTTCTTTTGCTGTTGTATATAAATTGGTTATATTATTTTCAGCAAATAAGGGTCCAACATCTTTTGTACTTTTAATCACTTTAACCTCTCATTGATAATCCAATATCTCTTTTCAACAAGCAGTTTGCTGTTCAAAGCCACTCATTACAAGTCTTCTTTTCCCTTACATCCCCATGTGAGATCATTCCTACTGGATATCAAAATAATCACCTTTATTGCTACAACTTTCGGTTTGCCATTTTACTTCGTTGATTATTATCTTGAGTTAGTAGTTTTGATTAAAATTATTAGTTACTGACATTTTATCTTAATAATATTAAGACTATTAGTTATTTACAACAAAAAAAAAAAGAGTCGGGTTGTTAGTTATTATTAAATCTTTTAAGTCTATTAGTAGTTATTGAATATTACTCATATTAAAATCGTCATTAGCAGTTTGTGCTAGCATAATATTGTAGTCAATTGAGGTAGCTGTTATTAGCTATTTATTCTAGTGCTGTTATATGATTAAGTTGATATTATTTAATGTTTGCATGAGTAAAGTTCCTAATTATATATATAATTATATATTGTTATGTGCATTAATTGAAATTGTTATATAAATAAATATATGTATATTTTCATTCGTATGTATGTTATTTATATATAAATTCTTAAAAAAAGGGGGAGGAAGATGATGGAGAAAATACAAAAAAAATGAGAAAGAGAAAATGAGGAAAAAAAAAGGAAAGGATAGATTCTTACAAAAAAAAAAGAGTTTATTTAAAAAAAAACAAAGAAATTAAAAAAAAGAGGAAGAAAGAAAAGAGAGAAAAAATTTTTGTAAAAAAAGAGAAAACGAGTCTCGGCGCTTGCAGCGCTGTGAACGACCATCCATACACATTTTTCTCTAGCGTGGTGGGAGGGAATTCATTGTGATGCTTGCGACGAGTCGGGTAATCTCCTTCATTCTCTCGACGTGTGTGTCGAGCCGGAAAATCGCCCATACACGCTTTTCTCTAGCGTGGTGGGATGAGAATCCGGAGCGACGCCTACGATGAGGCGGGTAGACCCTGTACACTCTTTTTTCTAGTGTGACGAGGACGAATATAAGTACCCGTAGGCGCTTCAGCACTTACGGGGAAAGAACTGCTTTTCTTTTGAAACAGGTGCCCGAGGACCCATACACTCCTTTATCTGGCGTGGTGGGATTAAAGACTTTACGGCCGCGATGTCATCTGACACCTACTGTACACGCTTTTCTCTAGCGTGACGGGTGGCCCAGTCGTAGTTTCCCCTAAATGGGGGAGACGTCGGGAGGCTGCCTAAATTTTATCTGAAAAAGACAAGGACTTGAACAAATTATGGACAGCAGGGGACTTTATTTGAACACTGATTTGAACATCAAATGACCAAGACTTGGACTCAAATCTAAATTGGACTCAAATGACATTACACTTAACTTGAATTAAAGATTTAATCAAATGAATAATCAATATAATAATTGATTTAAAATGTAATACTAAGCTTTCAATAAAAGAAAAAGTATCATTTCAATTTAAAAATGAGCACCAAATGAATTTGTGGAAAGTATTGAAAATAAATTTCAAAAATACAACCAGGAGACTCATGAAGGAAGACATCCAAACATGATCAACATACAAGTAAGAGTCAAGTGGAAGTGCAATGAATATAAATTCAACTCGAAGTCGAATATGGCTAAGATGAATGAGCAACAAAGAAACTTCATTTGAACAATAACAATCAATTTGTGGGGATCATCTCAACGGGAATGAAATATTAAGGAGCATGATATCAAACCCATCATGCATATAGTATCCTCTTTGAAGATAAATAGCTTACAAGTGATGTTTGTTTGCAAGCAATAAGAATATTGTAAGAGAGGCGTTTTGATTATAAAATCATGATCATTGATCTTGATTCATCCACAAGCAATAACTCATATGAATCGTAGGGGATGCGACAACCTACCTACAAGTATTCATGCAAGATATATGATGAATATCATAATTAATTCATAAGGGCCATGTTAGTTGAAGTGCAAATCTCCAATCGACAATGAGAATCATTTGTAAGTGACAATGAGAAATATGTAAATGACAAGTGCATGGAGAAAACTGGCGATAAATGCAACTCGACTAATGATCGAATGACAAATCACAGATGAACATAGTGACTTGCATACAAATGGAGACAAGAGTTACGTTACGGATCTAACAAGTCCCTAATACACATAGATATTCATATGAAGCATCAATTTGCAAGCAATGATGGAGGATCATTTGCACAAGAAATAACGTACATATAGGTGGCAACCATCAACTAACAAGCAGAGTATCAACCCTCTCATGAATGACAATAGTGGACAAAAATACAAATATGAAAACTTTCCAACGATTGATGTCAACCGTCTTTCAAGTATACACAACGATCCTTACAAACGCCGAAGGACATACGAGTAAAATGTGATGGTCCATCAGTTAAACATATTAATTTTCTACAAATAGAAGTGTTCAGTTGTAATGCAGGAGGCTTATCCCCACCTTAAACATGTTGGTTGTAACAAGGGAGATTCGATATGCAGTGAAAATGATGAGGTGACACATTTAGAGGCGTTCAAGTGAATGCTAATGCACACTGTAGTACATTCACCTGAGTTAATTGCCCATGCTTGACAAATGTGTTGTTGAAGATTAATGCGAAGTTTGGTGGCCCAAACTCACAACTATGAACAGAAAATACATCCGCCATTTCAATCATCTCAAGAGCTGCATCAATCATCTTAGGAATAAATGTCTCCTTCAATCGTTGCAAGGTTCACTCAAGGCAATGACCATTGACTTTGATGCACAAGATATTAGCAAGAAGACAGTCATCCAAGGTTGAAATGATTGATTCCTTATTTAAAGCCGACAACAGAAAATGATGATGATGGCATGATCAGGAATTTGCCTAATGATTTTTATACGAGTTTAGGGTAGAGAAAGCTAGATCAAATCATTATGGAATGAGTCTCAGTTCAACCAGGTTCCAAACACTAAGTTAGGTAAGACTATTGATGCTTGCAAACTCCTCGATGAACAGCGGTCGTGCATCCAACGTAGCATTCACATGCAAATGCTAAAAGACTACAACAATCATGAGCTTCCACAGGATGCTGTAGAGGAGCCATCATGCACTCAACATATCATCTACGGGAAACTATGGGAGAGCCACGATGAATACAAGCTTCTATGAATTATCATAAATAATCTATTAAATGTTCTAAAATACCCCCACACATGCACCGTAATCTGTATACACATAGGTACACAAAAGGGGGTATGTAATTAAAAACCCGTATGGGCCCTGGCGAGCGTATTAAAGGTACACACGTGACGTCTAGGGATGCTGCACGGGTCAATAAATTTGAACCTAATCCTCATAAGCGGGTAAATAGGAGTCGATAAAATTCAATAAATAATTATAAAATACCCCCAAACATTCGCATGGGCCCTAACGAGTGTGTTATTGGTACACATGTAACGTTTAGGGATGCTACGTGGGTTAATAAGTGAATTTAAGTTTGAGCCCGATCCTTCTATGTGGGTAGATATGAGTCGACATGGCTTGAACTATTAAATAAATATATGGTCGCGAGGTCGACCGAGATATTTATTTTATACATTCATATTAGGTCTTTAAGGTCTATAATCAAGAGAATTCACTTACAAAGGCATAAAGCCTACAGATTCCGATCCTTTGTCGACAGCTCGACAGAGTCGACAAGGTTCAATCAATAAAATGGAAATGACCCCAAATACCCCGATGATAGTCACGTTGAATGTTTAATCTCAACCGAAGGGGATCCTACCATTTCAAATACCTCCAAACTTCTACAAAGTTCAAATTTTCACAAAATCATTTGTTTTGAAATAACCCCACACCCCAATGATGACTGTATTGAATGCAAATCTCAACCAGAGGGGTCTATTCCAAATAATTCAAAATGCCTCCCAAACTCCCATAAAAATCTAAATCTCCAAAAATTTCAAAAATATTTAAAATTGAAATAAATCACCACCAAACACTTAAAACACAAAATCCATCCATCCTCCGCAACAATTTGCCGAGGTGAACAAATTAAAAATTACTTCATCTCACATGAAGGTAATGCCTAGTCGAAAATATCACTATGATATATTCTCAAACAATCTTCTGCCAACAAGGACGTGGTACGTGCCCTCTAACTGGCAGTTTCACCGCCAAATGAAATTGCAGGATAAACGGTTATGACCCAGGGCCCTCTGAACTGTGTGGTTTTGCCGCCAAATGGCACCACATGATACCAGTTATGACTAGAGCCAATATGTTTCTTATTGGCATCAAATCATTGAGATATGAACCAATAGGATATAATCGATAGGGCACAAAGCCCTCTGTTAGCTAAGGTGGATTCAAATTTGTCCTCTTAGGTAAATACCCATCCCAGGTCTATAAGATACCCTTGGACGAAGCAACTCATGCCTGCCGACAAAGATCATTCTGTCAGGTTGGGTCGACTACCTCCTCTGACTAAGTAGACCAGGGACCATGATGGCCCGGGACGACGGAACCATGGGATCTTGATCAGGTCCATCATCCATTCCCCCACTATCTGCTTTAAGTGCAAGATGGTGGAATTTCTAATTTTAAATATCAAATCCCTCAATTCCCAAACTCCAACCCGCTGCTGCTATATGCCAGATAATGCATATTTCTACGTATTTGATTGACGACTAGCCTTAATCGAAGTTTTCTCTTGTTACCGGGAGGGGTAATTAACTATAAAGGCTTGCGCCTATAGAAAATCAGAACTCAGATCATAAAGCCCTCGCAAAATGAGGGTGAAATCTCTGGGTAGTGTCTTATCTACAATACCATATGCCTTCTAAAATTTATCCCGGAACTTAATTCCATTAAAACTCCTCCCCGAAGAAAGCAAAAATGGGCGGAGGTCGGGGCTGAATTTTTGGAGCCCACAACAGGAGCTAGTCCAACCTTTTCCCGTATATGCATGTTTCCTGTCTCTAAGAGTAAAGCCACTCATCCACCTAGCTAAAAATCCTCCTCTTTGCAACAAATTAATAACTTAATATTATGCTTCTCTTTTAATAGCCAACATTCTGCACCATAAATCATTGCAAGTCTCACCACCATATTATAGAATTTTTCTTTAAATTTTAGGGAGATTTTTCTATCACACAACAAGCCCGATGCATTTCTCTACTTCAACCATCCAACTTGAATTCTACTAATAATATCCTCGTTTATTTTACCATCACTCTGAACAATAGATCCAAGATATCTAAAATGTGTACTTTATTAATGACTTGATTGCCTAAAGTAATAATCCCCCCACTAGATCTATTACTACTAAAATTATATTTAGTTTTAGATCTACTCAAATGAAAACTTTTAGACTCTAGTTTTATCAAAAAGAAGAATATCATCAGCAAAAAGTATACACCAGGGTACAATCTCTTACAAATGTCTAGTGAAAACATCCATGACTAAAGCAAGAGGATAAGGGGTTAAGGCTGATCATTGATGAAATCCAACTGAAATATGAAAATACTTGGTCAGACCACATTGTGTTTGAACACAAGTGACAACTCATGCATACATATCATGAATAACTTGAATATAAACATTATTAACCCCTTTTGTTTCTAGAACTCTCCATAACACTTCTCTTGAAACTTTATCATATGCTTTCTCTAAATTAATAAATATCATATGAATATCCTTCTCAATTTATCCTATAGGTGAACAAAAAATAGTGACCAAACTCTAAATTATAAAGCATTAGCAACTTTAACTACCTCTAGCAAGTTATCTTGGTTAGTTCAATTGTTGCGCGATTAATTTCAACATGAATTTATCAACTCCAGCGCTAGTATACTATGACAACCAAGCATCAATACACTCTGCCATCAATCCAACTTTTTACGAATAAACAGAACATATAAAGGTCCACTACCATTTTGTTCATAGCAAAATAATAGATGAACTCATCAAGATGTTGCCTACTCAACTAGAACATCAACCAGTCAACATCTCCACCAAAGCTTTGTTGCTCGGCCGTCTTATAGCTCTCTCCCATGTACATATATTGTAAAAGGCATTTTCTTTTTAGCCACAGAGGGGCGTACATGTTAACATCCCAAAAAATTTTACATATTCTTAAAGGGGTAAAATGCTCTCTAATACTCAAAGAGCTACAATAAAAATGTCAAAAAAGTCTAATGAGCTATTGAACACTACTACTTAGATTATATAAAAAAGAAAAAAATACAATGGGGGTCAGGAGCCACCACCCAAAAAAGGTCCACCTTATTCCAAGCTTGAAGCACATATTGTAAAAGCCCCTTTAATATGCTTGGAAGATAATAATAGAGTTTTGTTTTTCTTTTCCTTCTATCAGAAATATATTTTTCCCCTTCCTCGTTTCACAATAGAATTAGATGTTGCAAGCATGATATGAAGACACAAATATAGATAGAGATCAAGAGCCACAAATCGGCCAATCCTTCGCACTCGATATAAATAAATAAATAAATATATATATATATATATATATATATATATATATATATATATATATATATATATATATATATATATATATATATATATATATATATATATATATATATTCCACCGACAAAGAACATCCTCCACAACTTTGATTCTAATGGATCTAAACCGTTAATCCTGCTCTAGCCCAGAAACCACTTTATCAACAATCAGAGTTCGTTGTTTGCCTCTTTAATGGTTAAAGATGCAGACTATAGAACAAATCTTATTCAAGCAAGGTCGTATTTTCACATCTAAGGTTATTTATTTATATAGTTGTTATTTTTTTTACGGTGATTTACATCCATATGAGCTTCGATATTGAAGTTAAAAATAATACCACTAAAGCATTTTGTCTTATGCCATCCTTATTGTGCTAACTTATTAAGAACCTCTTCAACCTTTTCATTTGCTCCAACGTTTACTCTCTCTGGCGTGAAGGAACAACAGATGATTTGGGTATAATCATGGCCATGCAAAATTAGCCGCTAAACACCGCTACTAAAATGGATTATAGCAACGATTTTTAAACTGCCACTATGAATTGCTGCAAGTCAAATATTTTATGTAGTATGGCAATCAATCTTAAAAATAAAAAAATTATTAAATATCAAGAAATTCATGATACAATTCAGTGAGTATTTTGCTCTTTTGGGAGTTATTATTGGATGATGATGAATGTCAACCTCACCTTATCTATCCTGACCTTCCAAAAATCATGCAAAGCTTAAAAATCACAACAAATATCTTGGAAACATAAAGGGTCTAAAGCAAAATTTTCAAAACCTGGGCTCAAAATGTCTAAAATGTCATTAAAAAATAAGAAGCCACCCCTGATTGCTAAAAAGGTCATTCAAAGGGATGATGCAATATGGAAGGTTAAGATAGACAGTGGGGTTGACATTTAAGAGAAAATGAAATTTTGTTTGGGATAATTTTTTTACTGCTGTTTTATAAATTTTTTTTAGTACAAAAATTTTTTGAAAGCAACTAAAAAAATAGTGAAAAAAAATGGAACAAACAAAACCTAAGTCTAAAAACACATATTTAGGCTTCGTTTGGAACAACTTTCTTATTGCTTTTTAAAATAGTTCTTTTGTAAAAAAATTTTAATTAAAAAAACTTTTGTACGAAAAAAATGATTTAAAAAGCAGGAAGAAAGCTGCCCAAGCAAAATCTTAATTTAGAATTAGATCCCAAAAATTTGATGATAATTTTAAAAATAAATCAATAAATTAGCTGCCTCCAGCAAAATTTGATCGGGTACACATAAATTCATTGAGTTAGGACAGGTGGAGGATCAAATTTGGGGCAACCGCCATATGCAGATAAACTCACGAGACAACGCATAAACTATACTGCATGCCTGCCACGTTAAAAGCCAATCCTTAGAATTTATCTTCTCATTAGCCTTATAAGAACACATTCACCACAAGTCTGAGGCAGAAAATCTACTACTTATACCCTCTTAAGTCTTAACCCAACACATTTCAAACAAGATGCAAGCTGCGAAGGAGAAGGTGAAGGACGTGGGCAGCGCAGCCAAAGAGAAGTTGCGGATAGGCACAGCAGAAGCCGAGGAGAAGGCGGGGAAGGCAACTGCTACGAACAAGCAGGAGAAAGAAATGGCGAAAGAGACAGCCAAGGCTAAGAAGGCCGAGGCCAAGGCTAATCTGCACCAGGAGAAGGCTGATCACCAGGCGGAGTCCGCCGTTCATCATGACGGCGTACACCATGTACCCCTCACAGGTCCACATCACAACCATACAGTGGGGGAGGCGCCGCTCGGAACCGGTGCTACAACTTACCCGTCTTCCGGCGTCAATCCTAATGCCGGAAAATACTTATAGTTCTTCTAAATCTCTACTTTTGAATTTGGGAGTGCAAATAAATAGATTGCATGTATAACCTTGTTACTACTAAACTTACAGGTAATGCTTATCGCTGAACTTTATCCAAATTCCTCGAATAATAGTTTGACTGGTTGATCTTATGCCGATTAATCTTGCGGCGACCATTGTAAAAGACAACTGGGTTCCTTTGCTTTCGAGATTGATGTATTTTCTTTCTTGGTTTGATTGTTTGATAATTGTTTTCATTCTCTTTGCTACTCTTTTATTACCTTTGCTTACGAGGCCTTCTATACTGTGGGAACTTTTCAATTTGCTGCGGAGATTTCGACCTTCTTTATCGCTCAGAATTCTGAGAAATTATTATGTCCGGAGTCCGGACGCCCCGGACTGCATCCCGACTCCAATTAAAATAAGTTATGTTAACTATATTTGTGGATAATTAGTACAACGGTACACAAATTATATATAATATATATAAAATTTCGCATGTAATAATTTCTCCATAATTCTTCTATGCTTATGCTGTGGGAATCAGTCAAATAAAAGTAATATAAGTCATAATATGACTCAGTGGGATTGGGGAAAATTACATCTGGATAATTAATATTGAAAAGTGATGTTATGATACATGACGATTTGTACAATCAATCAAAGTTTACATTTTATCAATTAATAAAATAAGTGCGGAGTTAGTTCCAATTGAAGTAGTTGCTATGTGGACACTTCTTAAATGATGCAATCCACGATAAGCTATAGCTTAACTTGGTTTCTGATGTAGTGCAGCGAGGAAGAAATGTATTTCAGTATTTGCTAGAAGAAACACAAAATAGGAAATCAAAACAAGCTTAAAGGCTTTAAAATAATATAATAATTTTTACATGCTCCTTCTGGCTTACAGCAATTATATATAATCTAGTAATAGAAGATTCTAGAAACTAAAAGTAAAAATATATACTAGTTCTTAAGCTAATCGTAACTATGATGTTCCTACATCATATTTACCTTACGTTAGAAAAGTTGACTCCATCGAGATGATAGTTATTGTGTATCAGGAGTGAGGTAGGTGTAGAATGATAAGCAATTTTCTTGGGTTGAAGATTTCTCTAACTGGAACTTTGGCTAGGCATTAGCTTTCATTTCTGCAGGTAATCAATTGCTTGGCTCATGAGTTAAAGGGTTAGCAGCAGTTTGCAGGTTGTGTGAGTTTTGGTCAGCATTTGGCTCATGAGGCGATCTTTTGTGAGAACGCTCCCAAAAAAAAAAAAATCACTACTTAGAAGGAGGATATTATAGGCTTATAGAAAAAATCATTTCCCTTGACATCACACGCAACCAAATCCATATTGTGTATATTCATCTCCTCTCTCCACTTCCATACTTAAGCATTCATTATGGTACAACTCATTGTCATCTTTCATTTTATTTATTACAGGCTCTTTCCATTTCAAGTCTTCAATCCACCTTCTACTCGGACCATGCAATGCTTCAACTATAGAGGGAGAAAGACTAATGGGGTAAAATATTGAAAGAGAGGGAGGAATGACTTTCCATAAAATGATGAAAAGAGATTTTAACGCAGAGTTTCAGGGGAGGACTTAGCCTAAAAGGGCTTGAAGCTGATTATTTTAGTGGCTTACCAGAGCAACAAGTTCGCTAACGAGGAAACTTGCTCTAATTTTTGTAATTCTTTCTTTTAAAATTATTTATTAATCCAGAGAAGTCACCAACATCTTTTTTTGGACACATGAAAAGCAGCAATGATTTATTTTTCCATTTGCTTCTCTCTCGCGACTCGTGAGACTGTCCGTGGCAGATGTTTATATCTTCTAGGCTCTAAGGGCCATGTTATTTGCATTCTTAATTTTGATCTTAGGCTCCAATAATGAGACCACAAATGGAACTATTTTATTATATTCTGTGGGCTCCGAAAATTCAGCCCCGGCCTTCGCCCGCTTTTTGTTTTCTAAAGGAGGGGGGGGGGGAGTTTTAAACGATTTAAGTTCCGGGGTAAATTTTGGAAGGCAGATGAGTATTTTTAGATTAGACACTACCCAGAGATTTCGCCCTCATTTTGCGAGGACTTTATGATTTGAGTTCTGGTTCCCTATAGGCGCAAGCCCCTATAGTTAATTACCCCTCCCGATCACGAGAGAGAACTTTCGATTAAGGCTAGTCGTCAATCAGATGCGTAGAGATACGTGGATCTGGCATATAGTAGCAGCATGAGTTGTGAATTTGAAAATTAGGAGATTTAGTATTTAAAATTGGAAACTTCACCATCTCACACTTAAAGAGGATGGTGGGGGAATGGATGATAGACTCGATTAAGATCCCATGGTTCCGTCGTCCCGGGCCATCGTGGTCCCTGGTCTACTTAGTCAGAGGAGGTAGTCGACCCAACCTGACAGAAGGATCCTTGTCGGCAGCCATGGGTTGCTTCGTCCAAGGGTACCTTGTAGACCTGGGGTGGGTATTTGCCTAAGGGGACAAATTTGAATCCACCTTAGCTAACAGAGAGCTTTGTGTCCTATCGATCATATCCTATTGATTCATATCTCAAGGATTTGATGCCATTGGGGAGCATACGGGCTCTGGCCATAACCATAATATAATGGTGCCATTTGGCGGTGACCACCTGGTTCAGAGGGCCCCGAGTCAGAACCGTTTATCCTGCAGTGCTATTTGACGGCGAAAGTGCCGGTTAGAGGACTCATACCACGTCCTTGCTGGCAGAAGACTGTTTGAGAATGGATCCTAGTGATATTTTCGACTAGGCATTGTCTCTTTGTGAGCTGAAGTAAATCTTAACTTGTCCACCTCGGCAAACTGTTGCGGAGGGTGGATGGATTTTGCTTTAAGTGTTTGGATGGGTTTATTTCAATTTTTAAATATTTTTAGAGTTTTAGATTTTGAGAATTTTTCTGGAGTTTTGGAATTTTTTTGTGGAGTTTTGGAGTTTTGAGTATTTGTGGGAGTTTGGGAAGTATTATGAAAATACTTGAAATCCACCCCTCCGGTTGAGATCTGTGTTCAACATGGCCATCATCTGGGTGTTTGGGGTCATTTTTATTTATGAGTTGAACCTTGTCGACTCTATCGGGCTATCGATAGAGGATCGAGTTTCGTAGGCTTTGCGCATTTGTAAGTGAATTCTCTTGATTATAGGCCTTGAAGGCCTAATGTGAATGTATAAAATAAATATTCCAGTCAATCTGGCGATCGCATATTTATTTAATAGTTCGAGCCGTGTCAACTCCTATCTACTTGAATAGAAGGATCGAGCTCGAACATGAATTCACTTATTGACCCGCGCAGCATCCCTAGGCGTCACGTGTGTACCAATAACACGCTCGCCGGGGCCCATGCGGGTGTATGATTACACGTGTCCCTTTTATGTTCTTATGTGTATACAAATTAAGGTGCACGTGCGGGGGACATTAAAATATTTATAAACGCCTTCTGTCCACTTGCATGAATGTTGTGGATCCGGTGGCACGGCGTTGTAGCTTGTGGACTGAGTTGTTCGATGCTTTATACAGGTAGACTGTCGTGCACTACTTGCTTTCTGTAGGTGGATCATGGTGCACTAACTAATCTCCTTCTTTTGCTCATAGGAGCTTGTAGATGGCTTATCATTTGCACGATGAGTTTCTTACAGTAATTCGTAGTTGCTTGCACTTGATGTATTCACTTTGAGTTTTACTTGTGGATAGTAGATTGGGTGCACAACGGGTCTCTTTCTGCTACGGCAACTTGTAGTTGTGTATGCTATAGATAGATGTATTCATTCGCGAACTGAAATTGACTACATGATACTGCATTTACTGAAGTCTTTCTTCATCTACCCATAGGTGCCATGTGGTGCGCACATCTATATTCGTAGGAGACTTATATATCTTGCAGATCTTCTACATTTGCCCGTGGATAATAGGTAGAAGGTATAACAGGCTTCCTTCAATAACTTGTGGGAGCTTGCACTGGATATAGTCACTGTATATCTCGCTTATGGACACGCACAGGGTGTACTACGGGTCTTCTATAGCAACTTGTGGGAGCTCGTGTCTGTTGTGTATTGTCTTCCTCCATTTACAATGAATAGACGCATTTGCTGGCTCTTGAATGGTGGTTGGTTGTGGGAGTGTTGTAACACCCAAAACCGACTACTGATTGACACTTTTAAGTATGTCGATATGCATATAATGAGTCTTTTATTGTCGCCAATTGGTATTTATCTTCGTCACCATTGTACATGTGATAGATCATCTACTATCGCTTGCAAGTATTTCTCTTGTTTTACTTTAACATGCAAACAAGTGGCTGCATGCATGAAATATCTTCTATCATTATCTGCAGGCAATGTACGTGTTCTTCGCAGCGGACCAATATGTTTTCTTATAAGATTGACATGAAGTATGCTGTCAATTTCAATCTTTATTGCCTATAGGTTTGAATGCATTTGTTTGTGTCCTTTCTAATTATTGTAGTAATTGTCGCTTGCATCTTTAAGATATTATGAACTTTCTTCGGTGCTTGCAATATATGTGTTTGTAAGAGACTTGGTTGTTTGTAGAAAGGTTGATGTGCATTTAGTTGATTTGTTTATATCCCCTGTTGTTTAATGATGCCCTCTGCACTTTAACCGTTGCGTCCACTAAAAACTCCCATCATCAGTGCTTTCAATCTTTTGTACACAAGCTTGCTAATTGATTGATATGAACATTGTTGCTTATGAACAAATCATCAAGTCATGCCTTTTGAAATATAAATCTCTTATTTATTCATTGACCTTCATTTGTGAATAGATTGCATTCTTCGTGTATCCTCTACTTCAATTAACTCTATTCATTTTGTAAACATGAATAGTTTGAAACTAGCTCGTAGATGATTTAAGGGTCTTATAGCATCACTGGCGATCGACATCACGACGATATTCATTGAAGAGAACTTTTGGATCAACATTGGTAACCAAATCGTGTTTTCTGTCACTTCACTTTCATCGTTCGTAGGTGAGACATGTTCAACTTTCTCACTCGTATTTTTTGCTGTCTCACTAAGCTCATCAGCCTCAGTAATTCACAAAGGTTTGATGTGATTATTTACAAATCACCTTAATTTCATTGTTCATAAGTGACAAGTTAGGGATTCCTTACACATGAGTACTTGCTTGCTTGTATGAGATTTGAATGACATGAAACTTTTAATTGGCATTTAGCATTTGCATTCAAGTTCCTTATTGAAATTTTTTTTATATTCAAGTTAAGTTCAAATCCAAGCAAAGCCCCTTTTCATTTGGTCCAAGTCTTTGTCTTCAAGCTCAAATGCTTAAGTTCAAATTTAATTCATATTTTAGCTTATTTCATTTTGGCTCCAATCTTGATTAATCATTTGAGTTTTAAAGCATGTCCCCTGTTATCCAAAATTAGGTCCTTTGCTGTCCAAAATTTGTTCAAGTCCTTGCCCTTTTTGGATAAAATTTCGACAGCCTCCCGGCGTCTCCCCCGTTTAGGAGAAATTACGGGAAACTGCGCCTTTCCCACCACGCTACGAAAAGCATGTATGGTAGGTGTCTTTGGACACCGTGGCCATATTTTCTTCATCCCCCACCACGCTACGAAAAATGTGTATGGGTCTTTGGCAGTACCTGTTTGAAAAATACAGTTATTTCCCCACGAGCGGGTACTTATGAATATCCCCTTCTCGTCATAGGCGTTGCACCGGATTCCCATCCCACCACGCTACGAAAAGCGTGCATAGGCTGTTTGCCGGTGCACCGCAATATCGAAAAAGAGATTTTAGGTGATCACCCACTTCGTCGTAGGTGCCGCACCGGGTTCCCTTCCCACCACGCTATGAAAAGCGTGTATAGGAGGTTTGCCGGTGCACCGTGAACGATGAAATGAGCTCTCGAAGTGATTACCCGATTTGTCGAGAGCACCGCCATGAACTTCCTCCCACCACGCTACGAAAAGCGTGTATAGGTGGTCGTTTTGTCGCGCTAGAAACAACGAAATGAGCTCTCAAAGTTTGCAAAATATTTGTTTTCCCCTTTTTTTTTTACTTTTCTCTCTTCTATTTTTTTTTTTTTTTTTTTGCTATCTTCTTTTTTTTTTTGAAATCTTCTCCTTATCATCCTCCCAAATATCATCTAACACAAGAACTTCTTGGGCTTCGATCACTTCCGACTTGAGAGATTTTTTTTTTTGAAGTGTATCAAAATTCTGCAAATAAAACCCTCTTATTTTCAGAGATTCCAATATACTTGCAATGACTTGATTCACATCAAAGTTGTTGGATACAGAAATTCGCATTTTAAGATCAAATTCCTTTATCATTTCATATTCATAGACTCGCTGCAAGAGAGTTGTCTTCCTTATGCAACCATGACCCACTATGCATAGCAGGGAAACATTGATGTACATAGTAGTTTGATGTTCATTTGATGGATTCCTCAGCCACTTCATAACAAAGTCTCTGTTCAATTTCTGGAACATGCCTATGTTTAGAAATTCCATATGCATGCATGCCTTTAAAAATTCCTACGCATAGGTTGGTCTCCTTAGCTCCTCTTCCTGCTCCCTTATCCAAGCCACTAATGAATATCTAAGATTCTTTTCTTTCTTTTTTTTTTGTCCCTTTCAACAATGGAATGATGCAGATTTCGGAGGCGGAATCTCCACTAATCCCAACACTCACCGATCTCAAAAGGTTGGATTATCCCAACTTTCCCTCAACCGAAAACCTATAAATTTCATAAGAGTTACGGATGAACTTACTCCTCTCCTTCCTTGTATCATAGCTGCTTGTAGACTTCATGCAATTCGGCACTTCACCTGTAGCTTGTTGAGGAGATGTGCTAAGTGGATGTTGACAGGTATTGGCATGTGAAGGAGGTCCCTGAAGTCATTTTCTCCATGTGAGGATGAAGCTCAGTTGGCTTTGGAGGCGGAAGGTGGTCTAGCAGAGCAGGATGTTAGTGTGAAGAGATGAACGTATAGGAGACGGATGTAGAAAGTGAACTTCAGCTGTTGTGTGCATGAGGCCTGGCTACAGGAGTTTGAACAGGACTGTGGTTGGTTCAGGTCTTTGTTTGGGTGGAGAAATCTGAGACGAAGAAAAAGAAGTGGACAGGGAAGAGCTGCAGTGAACGGCGGTTGAAGGCGTCGAGGGGTTTGGAGTGTAGGATCGGAGCAGGTTTTCAAAACAAGAACTTCTTGGCTAAGTCAAGAAGCTTGCTGGAGATGGGTAGGAGATCTCTCCTTGTTTCCAGTTGAAGATAAAGGAGAAGAGCGCCTGGACGTGAAGAGGAGACGCAGGCAGTGTGGGAATTTTCGGACTTGTGTGAGATCTCTTGTATTCCAAAGAGCAAACTGAACGAATCAACTCTTCTTCGGTTTGAGGTGGGAGGATTGAAAACCAGCAGGAGCTCTCTATTCATTTTAGCCTTGTTTTAACGAAGAAGAGAGGGACTTCATCCGAGGCGTCGCAGGATTTACGGGATATAGCCAGAGATTCGAAGCAGGAAATTGGTTCAGAGCATACGACATAGCATTGAATGTGATTTCGATTTTTGCTTTGACTTGCCATTTTTGTTTAAATTTATAAGCAACATTAATAATGATTTGCTATAACTAGTATTCAAATTAATTAGAAATGCCAGCAACATATTATTTACTGAAATCATCTCATTTTGTGTGGAACTCCTCGATTTTCGTGCATTCTTATCTCGTTTAACGTGTTATTATATTAGAATCCTCATCGGTCGCGGCACAATTTCAATTTAGATAAATTGATAGTTAACTTAGAGTATTGAGAGTGTTCCGGACGCGGTGGCGAAGTCCGTTCGTCAATCAGAGATCATTTGGTCGACGCCGAGGGCTAAATTCCTTAGTATGCGCATCATTACCTTGTGATTTGTGCTTTTGCCTCGCAATGCATGTCAACTTTCTCATACGTCATTTAGTTCAATCAAATTAAAAGTCATTCTTAAGTATTTGGGATGTTCCGGACGCAGTGGCGAAGTCCGTTCATCGATCGGAGATCATTAGGTCGACGACGAGGTTGATTTTCTTGAACTGCGCACTACCGCATTTGAATCACTCCGGTCACGCCGCCAATCTGAATGCTTCGAATTGAGTAAACAAAATATAGTTTTTAAAGGTTGAAAGCATTCCGGACACTGTGACAAAGTCTGTTCGTCGATCGGAGATCATTTGGTCGACGACAAGGCTAATTTTCCTTGAAATGCGCGTTATCGCATTACATTAAGATTATTTTGATTTACGTGCCACCACCCCACTTGATCCAAATTAATTAAATAAAATATAGATCCTTGATTTTTGCGATGTTCCGGACATAACGAAGCAATCCGTTCTATAATCGGACGTCATTTGGGCGATGACGAGGCCAATTTTTCTTGAAATACGCGTTATCACATCGCATTAGGATTGTTTTGATTTGCGTGCCACCACCCCGGTTGATCCAAATTAATTAAATAAATATAGATATTTGATATTGATGACGTTCCGGATGCAACGATGTAATTCGTTTTGCAATCGGAGATCATTTGACCCTTCAAGTAAGGTGTCGGACCAACCCGCGCACTACTTGGTTCATCATTTTTGTCCTTTTATGCGTGGTTTTAGATAAAGGGGTCAACAAATGCCCCCAACAAATGTGGTACACGTCTAGAGTGAACCACATTTGTTGTAAGCTGATTGTTCCTGTAGATCTCTAGATATTTATTCTAGATGTCACACTAGAGCTTCCATTTAGTGGATTTCCAAAAGCATGCTTGGATGTCATGCTAAGTGTTTTGATTTTGCGAATCTCCAAAAACTTGTTTGGATGTCACACTAAGATTTTTATTTTGTAGATCTCCAAGAGTCTATCTTTGTGCCTTTTTAGGTCTTTAGATGTACGGGTATTCATTAAGATGATTTACATGTTGGTTCCTGTCGAGTAGAGATCCATAAGATAGCAACACATCACTTTATGCTCAGATCTCCAGAGTGTTACTTTGTAGGTTGACATTTGTGGATAGTATTGTCACCTCCCGTTCTTCTTTTGCCGTCGCTATCACATTAGTTTCTGAGCTTTGCAGATTCATCAGTTAGCGGGACTTTGCTGTCTCTAATACTAATTGTATCTTGCTCAGATTATACTTTTTTGTTGATGACATTCTCAATTTATGGAGGCTCTTCCATATTCTTCTCTCACCTGGTTGTATCTTGATAAAATTTTAACTATTTATTTAGGGATCTCAGCACGCAGCACGATGTCGACCCAAATAAATATTTAAAATGCCCCCAGTCTTTAGGGACACTTGTAGACATCATTCAGAATGATTCTTTTCATATTTTTAACTTGATTCCTGAGATTTTGGGTTCTTCTGTCTTGTGCTTTGTGCTGCGGACATTGATAGAGGATTACTTGATTTGTCTTTACTGACTTGTCAGGTAATTTTGTACCTTCTCCCTGTGCTTCTTACTTTGACGGGCTTGATGAAGGAGTAGATGTCGGTAACCTAAACCCTTTAGGCTTATACTAAGTCAGTGGTGAAAAGTCATCGGTCCAAGGCTTCGTGCATAACGGACTTGTTGATGACGGAATCCTTCTAGTTCAGCTTCGAACTTTGGGATAATTTCTTTGGTCCTTTGCTTTGTGCTTTGGTGGACTTGTTGAAGAAAAATTCCTTCGATCTTAGCTTTGTGTTTTATGGATTTATTGAAGGATTTGCAGGTTTTACATTCAGTTGATAGTACCAAGCATGAGTAGTATCTTGATCCTTAACCACTTGAGGAGACTTTAATCTGAGTCACTTGAGTTCATCAGATCGGGAGAGCTGGAATTTGACAGCTCTTTGTCCTCTGGTTGCTGAAATGGCGGTTTCTCTACTACGGCCTTTCTTGTGGCGTGTTGAGTAGATGGAGCTACCAGCGATCCGTCCATATTTGGGCTTGTTGGATCCGACCTTTTACACCCATTCAGGCTTCAGACTTGAGCTAGGGGAAATATGCTTCCCAATGCTGATTTTGCTGAAGTTGGTAGATTTGGAGTTCTCCTTTGTGGTTGAAGATTTGGAGCCTACGAACATTTAGTAGTTGCTCGAGATTTCTCCTTCTTTTTGATTCTCCGATCAATTAGGAGAATTTGGTAGACTACGAGCACTTGAACTCATCGAGTCGAATAAGCCTTCGTACTTCCTACAGTCCTTACTGACGAGTTGACGAAGTGGGGGTTCCGCTACTACGGCCTTTCTTATGGCGTGTTGAGTATACGGAGCTGCCAGCGATCCGGCCATATTTGGGCGTGTTGGGTCTGGCCTCTTACACCCATTCGGACCTAAAGCTTCAAACTGTTGGAAAACTTCAAGCTGTTTTGGCTCGACTTGTTAGAGTGTGTAGTCACAAAAGACTCTTTCCTTGACTTTTGAATTTTGGTAATTTGGAGAAGGTGATGTCCTGAACCTTTGGAAGATCACCTGCATATACTTTAAAAAAGAATTCGTTGTATTCTTCAGCATGAAAGAATATTTGCATTGATAATATTAAATATTTATTAGGGGATCTCGGCACACAGCGCGATGTCGACCCGAATAAATATTTAAAATGCCCCCTGTCTTGTAGGGACATTTCATAATGGAATAAATTTAGAATTTTGAGATTTTAAATATTTATTCAGGGATTTCGACACGCAGTGTGATGTCGACCCGAATAAATATTTAAAATGCCCCCTATATCGTAGGGACATTTCATAATGGAATAAATTTAGAATTTTGAGATTTTAAATATTTATTCGGGGATTTCGACACGCAGTGTGATGTCAACCCGAATAAATATTTAAAATGCCCCTAGTCTTATGGGGGATTTTGAAATGCATTCTTGCTACACAAGAGAATTTCAAAATGTAAAGTATATATGTTAATAATTATGTATAAAATACACAGTGCATTAAACATAACATTTTCTCGGGCAATTTCAGGCGTAGTACTTCTTTAATTCTCCTTGGAGCTTGTTTAATGGGTACTGCCTTTAGTTTAATTACCAATCTATGAACTGCTACATCAAGATATAAGCCGAGTATCTCAACATGTGTCTAGGAAAAGCAGTCCCTGAATTCACAGAGGAGTTCTTCTATCTCCTCTACTTGTTCTTCGAGCATAAGGGCACTGATGAAGGTCGGGCGAGGATCTTCTTCAGTCTAAGAGGATACAGTTGAAAAGCGATGGGATTTCTTGGAGAATTTTCCAATGTGTCGACCATCGAGAACATTTTCTATAGGGGGCATCTTTGAGACCCACTTTTGATGAATTTCTTTAATGATGGATCTCTAGGGATACACATTAGATGTCACATCATTCTTTTGCATATATTTTTCCTCTAGAGATGTTGGTCTCCAAATGTGCTTTCCTTTATGTCGAGACCTTTTGGCGGTGGATTATTGGATATGCATCCAATGTCACACCGCAATGCTCACCGTACATATCTTGATTTTTCTTTGCTCTACCATCATAATAAATGGTTGCTTTTACCTCTATCGGGACCTTTCAGTGATGGCTTTTTGGACCTAGGGACCAAGTGTCACATCTTGATGTTCACCACATAGAGTTCAATATTATTATTACTATTTTTTTGCTGCTACTATAGCACTTAGACGACTAGCCAAAGATGAAAAGAGAAACCAATCCCCAGCGGAGTCGCCAGAAATCTGTGGGCTCCGAAAATTCAGCCCCGGCCTCCGCCCGCTTTTTGTTTTCTAAAGGGGGGGAGTTTTAAATGATTTAAGTTCCAGGGTAAATTTTGGAAGGAAGATGAGTATTGTAGATTAGACACTACCCAGAGATTTCGCCCTCATTTTGCGAGGACTTTATGATCTGAGTTCTGGTTCCCTATAGGCGCAAGCCCCTATAGTTAATTACCCCTCCCGATCACGAGAGAGAACTTTCGATTAAGGCTAGTCGTCAATCAGATGCATAGAGATACGTGGAATTGGCATATAGTAGCAGCATGAGTTGGGAATTTGAAAATTGGGAGATTTAGTATTTAAAATTGGAAACTTCACCATCTCACACTTAAAGTAGATTGTGGGGGAATGGATGATAGACCCGATCAAGATCCCATGATTCCGTCATCCCGGGCCATCGTGGTCCCTGGTCTACTCAGTCAGAGGAGGTAGTCGACCTAACCTGACAGAAGGATCCTTGTCGGCAGCCATGGGTTGCTTCGTCCAAGGGTACCTTGTAGACCTGGGATGGGTATTTGCCTAAGGGGACAAATTTGAATCCACCTTAGCTAACAGAGGGCTTTGTGCCCTATCGATCATATCCTATTGATTCATATCTCAAGGATTTGATGCCATTCGGGAGCATACGGGCTCTGGCCATAACCATAATATAATGGTGCCATTTGGAGGCGACCACCTGGTTCAAAGGGCCCCGAGTCATAACCGTTTATCCTGCAGTACCATTTGGCGGCGAAACTGCCGGTTAGAGGACTCGTACCACGTCCTTGCTGGCAGGACATTATTTGAGAATGGATCCTAGTGATATTTTCGACTAAGTATTGGCTCTTTGTGAGCTGAAGTAAATCTTAACTTGTCCACCTCAGCAAACTGTTGCGGAGGGTGGATGGATTTTGCTTTAAGTGTTTGGATGGGTTTATTTCAATTTTTAAATATTTTTGGAGTTTTAGATTTTGAGAATTTTTCTGGAGTTTTGGAATTTTTTTGTGGAATTTTAGAGTTTTAAGTATTTGTGGGAGTTTTGGAAGTATTATGAAAATACTTGAAATCCACCCCTCCGGTTGAGATCTGTGTTCAACACCGCCATCATCGGGGTGTTTGGGGTCATTTTTATTTATGAGTTGAACCTTGTCGACTCTATCAGGCTATCGATAGAGGATCGGATTTCGTAGGCTTGCGTCTTTGTAAGTGAATTCTCTTGATTATAGGCCTTGAAGGCCTAATATGAATGTATAAATAAATATTCTGGTCAATCTCGCGATCACATATTTATTTAATAGTTCGAGCCGTGTCAACTCCTATCTACTTGAATAGAAGGATCGGGCTCAAACTTGAATTCACTTATTGACCCGCGCAGCATCCCTAGGCGTCACATGTGTACCAATAACACGCTCGTCGGGGCCCATGCGGGTGTATGATTACATGTGTCCCTTTTGTGTTCTTATGTGTATACAAATTAAGGTGCACGTGCGGGGGACATTGAAATATTTATAACGCCTTCTGTCCACTTGCATGAATGTTGTGGATCCAGTGACGCGGCGTTGTAGCTTGTGGACTGAGTTGTTCGATGCTTTATACAGGTAGACTGTCATGCACTACTTGCTTTCTGCAGGTGGATCATGGTGCACTAACTAATCTCCTGCTTTTTCTCATAGGAGCTTGTAGATGGCTTATCGTTTGCACGATGAGTTTCTTACAGTAATTCGTAGTCGCTTGCACTTGATGTAGTCACTTTGAGTTTTACTTGTGGATAGTAGATTGGGTGCACAACGAGTCTCTTTCTGCTACAGCAACTTGTAGTTGTGTCTGCTATAGGTAGATGTATTCATTCGCGAATTGAAATTGACTACATGATACTGCATTTACTGAAGTCTTTCTGCATCTACCCATAGGTGCCATGTGGTGCGCACATCTGTATTCGTAGGAGACTTATATATCTTGCAGATCTTCTACATTTGCCCGTGGATAATAGGTAGAAGGTATAACAGGCTTCCTTCGATAACTTGTGGGAGCTTGCACTGGATATAGTCACTGTATATCTCGCTTATGGACACGAACAGGGTGTACTACGGGTCTTCTATAGGAACTTGTGGGAGCTCGTGTCTGTTGTGTATTGTCTTCCTCCATTTACAATGAATTGACGCATTTGCTGGCTCTTGAATGGTGGTTGGTTATGGGAGTGTTGTAACACCCAAAACCCACTACTGATTGACACTTGTAAGCATGTCGATATGCATATAACGAGTCTTTTATTGTCGCCAATTGGTATTTATCTTCGTCACCATTGTACATGTGATAGATCATCTACTATCGCTTGCAAGTATTTCTCTTGTTTTACTTTAACATGCAAACAAGTGGCTGCATGCATGAAATATCTTCTATCATTATCTACAGGCAATGTACGTGTTCTTCGCAGCGGACCAATATGTTTTCTTATAAGATTGACATGAAGTCTGCTGTCAATTTCAATCTTTATTGCCTACAGGTTTGAATGCATTTGTTTGTGTCCTTTCTAATTATTGTAGTAATTGTCGCTTGCATCTTTAAGATATTATGAATTTTTGTCAGTGCTTGCAATGTATGTGTTTGTAAGAGACTTGGTTGTTTGTAGGAAGGTTGATGTGCATTTAGTTGATTTGTTTATATCCCCTATTGTTTAATGATGCCCTCTGCACTTTAACCGTTGCGTCCACTAAAAACTCCCATCATCAGTGCTTTCAATCTTCTGTACACAAGCTTGCTAGTTGATTGATATGAACATTGTTGCTTATGAACAAATCATCAAGTCATGCCTTTTGAAATATAAATCTCTTATTCATTCATTGACCTTCATTTGTGAATAGATTGCATTCTTCGTGTATCCTCTACTTCAATTAACTCTATTCATTTTGTAAACATGAATAGTTTGAAACTAGCTCGTAGATGATTTAAGGGTCTTATAGCATCACTGGCGATCGACATCACGATGATATTCATTGAAGAGAACTTTTGGATCAACATTGGTAATCAAATCGTGTTTTCTATCACTTCACTTTCATCGTTCGTAGGTGAGACATGTTCAACTTTCTCACTCGTATTTTTTGGTGTCTCACTAAGCTCATCAGCCTCAGTAATTCACAAAGGTTTGATGTGATTATTTACAAATCACCTTAATTTCATTGTTCATAAGTGACAAGTTAGGGATTCCTTACACATGAGTACTTGCTTGCTTGTATGAGATTTGAATGACATGAAACTTTTAATTGGCATTTAGCATTTGCATTCAAGTTCCTTATTGAAATTTTTTTTATATTCAAGTTAAGTTCAAATCCAAGCAAAGCCCCTTTTCATTTGGTCCAAGTCTTTGTCTTCAAGCTCAAATGCTTAAGTTCAAATTTAATTCATATTTGAGCTTATTTCATTTTGGCTCCAATCTTGATTAATCATTTGAGTTCTAAAGCATGTCCCCTGTTATCCAAAATTAGGTCCTTTGCTGTCCAAAATTTGTTCAAGTCCTTGCCCTTTTTGGACAAATTTTGGTAGCCTCCCGGCGTCTCCCCCGTTTAGGGGAAATTACGGGAAACTGGACCTTTCCCACCACGCTACGAAAAGCATGTATGGTAGGTGTCTTTGGACACTGCGGCCATATTTTTTTCATCCCCCACCACGCTACGAAAAGCGTGTATGGGTCTTTGGCAGTACCTGTTTGAAAAACACAGTTATTTCCCCATGAGCGGGTACTTATGAATATCCCCTTCTCGTCATAGGCATTGCACCGGATTCCCATCCCACAACGCTACGAAAAGCGTTTATAGGCGGTTTGCCGGTGCGCCGCAATATCGAAAAAGAGATTTTAGGTGATCACCCACTTCATCGTAGGTGTCGCACCGGGTTTCCTTCCCACCATGCTATGAAAAGCGTGTATAGGCGGTTTGCCGGTGCACCGCGAATGACGAAATGAGCTCTCGAAGTGATTACCCGATTTGTCGAGTGCACCGCGACGAACTTCCTCCCACCATGCTACGAAAAGCGTGTATAGGTGGTCGTTTTGTCGTGCTACAAACAACGAAATGAGCTCTCAAAGTTTGCAAAATATTTTTCTTTTTCCCTTTTTTTTTTTTGACTTTTCTCTCTTCTATTTTCTTTTTCTTTTTTTTTTCTATCTTCTTTTTTTTTATCCCCCACTCTTTCTTTTTTTTTTTGAAATCTTCTCCTTATCATCCTCCCAAATATCATCTAACACAAGTACTTCTTGGGCTTCGATCACTTCCGACTTGAGAGATTTCTTTTTTTGAAGTGTATCAAAATTCTGCAAACAAAACCCTCTTATTTTCAGAGATTCCAATATACTTGCAATGACTTGATTCACATCAAAGTTGTTGGAAATAGAAATTCGCATTTTAAGATCAAATTCCTTTATCATTTCATATTCATAGACTCGTTGCAAGAGAGTTGTCTTCCTTATGCAACTATGACCCACTATACATAGCAGGGAAACATTACTGTACAGAGTAGTTTGATGTTCATTTGATGGATTCCTCAGCCACTTCATAACAAAGTCTCTGTTCAATTTCTGGAACATGCCTATGTTTAGAAATTCCATATGCATGCATGCCTTTAAAAATTCCTACGCATAGGTTGGTCTCCTTAGCTCCTCTTCCTGCTCCCTTATCCAAGCCACCAATGAATATCTAAGATTCTTTTCTTTCTTTTTTTTTTGTCCCTTTAACCAGTGGAATGATGCAACTTCCGGAGGCGGAATCTCCACTAATCCCAACACTCACCGATCTCAAAAGGTTGGATTATCCCAACTTTCCCTCAACCGAAAACCTATAAATTTCATAAGAGTTACGGATGAACTTACTCCTCTCCTTCCTTGTATCATAGCTGCTTGTAGACTTCATGCAATTCGACACTTCACCTGTAGCTTGTTAAGGAGATGTGCCAAGTGGATGTTGACAGGTATTGGCATGTGAAGGAGGTCCCTGAAGTCATTTTCTCCATGTGAGGATGAAGCTCAGTTGGCTTTGGAGGCGGAAGGTGGTCTAGCAGAGCGGGATGTTGGTGTGAAGAGATGAACGTATAGGAGACGGATGTAGAAAGTGAACTTCTGCTGCTGTGTGCATGAGGCCTGGCTACAGGAGTTTGAACAGGACTGTGGTTGGTTCAGGTCTTTGTTTGGGTGGAGAAATCTGAGATGAAGAAGAAGAAGTGGACAGGGAAGAGCTGCAGTGAACGGCGGTTGAAGGCGTCGAGGGGTTTGGAGTGTAGGATCGGAGCAGGTTTTCAAAATAAGAACTTCTTGGCTAAGTCAAGAAGCTTGCTGGAGACGGGTAGGAGATCTCTCCTTATTTTCAGTTGAAGACAAAGGAGAAGAGGGCCTGGACGTGAAGAGGAGACGCAGACAGCGTGGGAATTTTTGGACTTGTGTGAGATCTCTTGTATTCCAAACAGCAAACTGAACGAATCAACTCTTCTTCGGTTTGAGGTGGGAGGATTGAAAACCAGCAGGAGCTCTCTATTCATTTTAGCCTTGTTTTAACGAAGAAGAGAGGGACTTCATCCGAGGCGTCGCGGGATTTACGGGATATAGCCAGAGATTCGAAGCAGGAAATTGGTTCAGAGCATACGAGATAGCATTGAATGTGATTTCGATTTTTGCTTTGACTTGCCATTTTTGTTTAAATTTATAAGCAACATTAATAATGATTTGCTATAACTAGTATTCAAATTAATTGGAAATGCCAGCAACATATTATTTATTGAAATCATCTCGTTTTGTGTGGAACTCCTCGATTTTCGTGCATTCTTGTCTCATTTCACATGTTATTATATTAGAATCCTCATCGGTCACGGCACAATTTCAATTTAGATAAATTGATAGGCAACTTAGGGTATTAAGAGTGTTCCGGACACGGTGGCGAAGTCCGTTCATTAATCAGAGATCATTTGGTCGACATCGAGGGCTAAATTCCTTAGCATGCGTATCATTACCTTGTGATTTGTGCTTTTGCCTCGCAATTCATGTCGACTTTCTCTTACGTCATTTAGTTCAATCAAATTAAAAGTCATTATTAAGTATTTGGGATGTTCCGGACGCAGTGACGAAGTCCGTTCGTCGATCGGAGATTATTAGGTTGACGACGAGGTTGATTTTCTTGAACTGCGCACTACCGCATTTGAATCACTCCGGTCGCGCCGCCAATCTGAATGCTTCGAATTGAGTAAACAAAATGTAGTTTTTAAAGGTTGAAAGCATTCCGGACACTGTGATGAAGTCCGTTCGTCGATCGGAGATCGTTTGGTCGACGACAAGGCCAATTTTCCTTGAAATGCGCGTTATCGCATTACATTAGGATTATTTTGATTTGCGTGCCACCACCCCACTTGATCCAAATTAATTAAATAAAATGTAGGTCCTTGATGTTTGCGATGTTCCAGACATAACAAAGCAATCCGTTCTACAATCGGACGTCATTTGGGCGACGATGAGGCCAATTTTTCTTGAAATACGCGTTATCACATCACATTAGGATTATTTTGATTTGCGTGCCACCACCCCGGTTTATCCAAATTAATTAAATAAATATAGATATTTGATATTGATGACGTTCCGGATGCAACGATGCAATCTGTTTTGCAATTGGAGATCATTTGACCCTTCAAGTAAGGTGTCGGACCAACCCGCGCACTACTTGGTTCATCATTTTTGTCCTTTTATGCGTGGTTTAGATATAGGGGTCAACATATTCTAACCTTCCAAATGAGACGACAAACAAAACTATTTTAATTTATCCCCCCCCCCCTCTTCCCCTGAATAACATTTCTGGCTTTGCTACTGGGTGTGAGCTATCTAAATCTGTGTAGTAATACCTCTTCTTTCCTTCGTTGAAGATGCTAAACTTGAATCCATAAGCGGCTACGAATATCAGACATGGTATTCTAATGAACACCTGGTCGTTCCATTGCCAGGAATGCCACCACGACTGGCTTCCATCTCATATAAAAATTTGCGCCGAGGGGTCGGCGCCAAGAGTGAAATGACATCGCAAAGGATCATCCACTGTCTTCCAAGAGGTGAACAATCTCCTAAAGTTGTTGCTGAGATCGAGCCCTATCTTCATACTAGCAAGGTATGTATTGCATGGATGGATGAAGCTCTCCCATACAATGGCACTGGAGATTTTGAGCATTAGATCGCCAAAATCTGATAGCTCGGTCGCCAATTTGTTAGATCGGAGTTTGGCATTCGATGACCGCAGGACTCGCTGGCCACCACCGAGGACTACAATATTTCCGTCTTTGATGATAGCGATAGAGCCAGAGCGTTTGGGGATAGGCATCTCTTTGTTGGAGACCCAGGTGACATTTTCAATAGAGAAATTGTCTTGTCAGATGCTGATTGATGGTTCCTTTATCCCCTCCTTCTACGCTTCCTTTTCATCATTCTTCTACTGCAGTTGAGTTTTAGAGGAATCTTCTTTAGATGTTTTATATTCAAATTGTATAGTAGACTCAACTAGGGATGACTTTGGTCTTTTGAGATCGAATCAGAAGGCTCGACAGTCGAAGGGGAGGGAAATGTTTGAGCAACGATGTGCGGGTTGATTGCGGATCTAATCATGCTTTGGAGAAGAGGAGAAGAGTGAAGGCATTAGTATGGTTGCCGGCTTGCATATTGGCTCCATGGAATGAGTGGAATTAGAAAATAAATCATCTAATCTATCAAATTATGCATTCACTTGAGCTGCCCAAAGGGCTTTATGGCTTCGATCATTGTTGACCGCCCATTTTCCTCGGTGTCGATCATCATCTTCTTCTTCGGCTTCGATCGTCGTCGACAACCCATCTTTCTCGACATCGATTGTCATCGATAACCCATCCCCTTCGACTTTGATCATCATCGACAGCCCATCTTCTTATGTAGTACGCATTCTTCGCAAGCTCCAGGCTTTGATATCAACTAATGTGGGGAGATCAACGAAGAAACATGAGCAAAAAGAGATAAATAGCTTTAAGAGTGAGAAAAATAGTAAAACTATTGTATTCCAAAAATATCATGCATTTCATTCTTCCTAAGGTAGCTTATATATATAATTGGCAATAGAAACTTCTTGAAAGGCCTAGAAAATAGCTATTAAATGATAAATTATTCCTAAGACTTATTTTAGTTAAAAGATGCTCTGCATCAGTTTCGATGCTATCTCAACATTGAAGGTTGTAACCCAACTACTAAGACACGGTTGGAGTTGCCCTTCCGACAGGAAATTTATTGAACACTCTACTGACCATGCAAAAACCCAATTCTCTTGTCCTGCATCTGAAACTCAATAACTACAACATGCGGATACCAAAACCCCAAATCAAATGAAGACACCTATTAGAGATAATCAAGACAACAAACCGACAACATTAAAATGTTTTAGATGTTTTAAGCTCAATCATAAATCTAATTAATGCCCCAATTGCCAATAGTTGTAGATACTCGAAGGAGGTAGTCCTAGTTAGTGAGGAGCATGTTGTATCAGAACAAAAATTACAATTAGGCGTCAAGGACCTACTTAGCGATGAGGGAGAATTTGTAGGCTTCATTTGGGACAACTTTCTTACTAGTTTTTAAAATAATTTTTAGTATAAAATAATTTTGAATTAAAAATTTCTTTCACAAGCATTATATATAAGAAGTGTCACAACCCAACCTATCAAGACCTACTAATGGGACATGTCGTATCATGTTGGCTTACGATGGAAAAAATACTAAGATCTAGTTTTGAAAATTTTTTAGATTTCTTTCAATGAAAATTTTAAAATAAACAATGGACTACATAACTACTAATAATGTCCAATACACAGAATAAACTCATCCACAAAATCTAATCCATTTCATCATCAAAATATGTATACAGTAATTACAATATAATATATGGATACAAAACATAGAGCAGAGCAAAATATAATGAAAGCTAGTCATGACTACAAAATAAAAGAAGAATATCTATACAGACTTAGATCAGATCCTGAAGAGCTACTCAACTGGGTAATTCCTTTTCTTGAACCATGAAAATAGAATTTAAAAATCACAGTGAGCTAAGACAGCTCAGTAGACCACAAATACCAATCTAAATTTCCAAAATATTTCATTTATTAAATATTTTTCAAAATTATTAAATGCAACATAACGATTCACTGTGCAGAATTAAGTAATAAAAGTATTATATTTATCCAAAGATTTAAATAATAATACCAAGCAATTAAATAAATTGAATATCATATTCCCTCTATTTCACAGGAAATAATGCAATAGATTCTCCCCTCTTTCAGATAGAATCTAAGATTATTGTCCCTTATTAATCCCAACAGAATTCACCTTCTTTCAAACAAAATTCAAAATCTTGGCCCCATTTTGACTCCCAACATGTAAAATTTTAGATATTTTCAAATTCAAATTCCTATTCTCAAACAGAATCTTAAAAACTTTTGGCCCCTTATATCTCCCAGCAGATATTTTTCATATCAAAACTCACTTAATTCAATCAATATAACACATATTTTTCTTTCAGGATAACCATTAAAGCATAAAGAAATTTAGTGCAAAATTTTTTAACTTGCTATAACAGTAGGCAGCGAAATACACTACTGAGTAGAAATTCATATTTTCAAAACATAATCAAATTATCATGATTGTGTATAAAAATAATTTAAGACTATCGTACTACAATACTATTTTTTGGAGTTTTGATTATTTTATTTTTAATTAAAAAGGTGCATATTTCAAAATATGTGGTATAAAATTTTCAGAAAATATGCAAAATATTCAGAATCTCAGTCTTTGTAATTGTTGACCTTGTTTTTCCCCAAACCATTGGTCAAATTGGCCAAGCCAGGCCCCAAGACCTCTCCCATTCAATTCAGTAGGTCAAACCAAATCTACTGAGCCCAAAACCAGGCCCTAGGTCAACCTAGTTGACCAGGTCAACCCAGGTTGACCCAATTGACCTAAATCCCCTTCTCCTGATTCCAAAACCATTTCAAACCTTTCTTGGCTCAATCCCTCACCTCCCTTGGGTTCTATGGGTAAAACCTGACCTATTGGGCCCAGACCCATGCCTTGGGTCAACCTGGTTGACCAGGTCAACCCAAGTTGACCTAATTAGCCTAAATGACCCTCTTTTAATTTTATATCAATTTCAAACATTCCTTGGACTCAACCCCTCGCCCACTTGGGTCTATTTGACCAAGTTGGCTGAGTCATGCTTTGACTTGGTCAACCCAATGCTCCCTTGGTCAAATTTGACCTATTTAGTTCAAATTAATCCCATTTAAAGCATTTAAATCATTCCAATTCATCCTTAGAGCCAAATCACAGCCAAATAACTTGGTTTCCCTCCTAATTAGCCCTAGGATCAATCTTGTCCATTAATCATAAGCCTAGTCCAATAAATATGCTCTTTAGGGTTCCAAATAGGGGACCTTTTTGCCCTTTCTCTTTCTCCAAGCCTCCATAGCCCGAGAGATTTTGTGTGAGAGCCCTCCTAAACTCCCTCCACTTCCCCTAAGCTAAAGACCACCTGTTAAGGTCGTCGGTAATCGATTTCCGGCCACCCTTGCTTGAAAACCCTCCAAGGCTTCTCAAACCCAGGTTCCTGAAGGAAGATCAATCGTGGATAGTCTATAAGTTCAGATATTTAAAATCCAGAAGATCTAACGATAAGAACTCCTTGAAACTTAGGATTTAGGCCACTACACTTATAGTTATATAACTTTCTAATAGGATATTTTTAGATCTTCCAAATCATCCCCAAAGAATTCTTTTCATGCATATAATCTGTGTTTAAAATTTCAAGTGGTTTGATCCAGTCATTTGTGAGAACGAAGCAAAAAATGATTTAGGGTTTCGGGTTACACTCTCGTTCGTTGGGGGAAGATCAAGACTGTTGATCTCGCGATCAACAGTTACAATCTCATTATTCAGTGGTTCATATCAACTGTAGCCGAACCCATTCCGCGGTCTGCTTGTCCACTGATTCGGTCATCTAGCTTGATCACGGCCATCTGCTCAAAACAGCGGAGGATCGGACATTCCATAATCCATGCCTACGTAGATTAGTGAGATAACGCCGCGGGCGATCATCCCGCAATCATACGGTAATGATTGCACGGCGGAACAATCATTGCCCATGATTAAAAACAACGTCAGCGGTTTGGGGAACCAATCTGTGAGCACCATGTGTCACCCGCCACAGATTTAATTCAATTTTTATTTTTTAAAATCTATTTTAATTATTTTTAAACCTAGCTTTCTTCAAATAATTATTCAAAATTATTTTTAAATTAGAAAAATTAATATAATATATCAATATTTTTAGAACATTATTATCTCTAATTTAAAAATATAATTAGATTAAAATATTAAATATATTTCAGGTTATTTTAATCACTAAATATTTTGTATTTTTAATTAATAATTAATTTTAAATAGTAAAAAATATTTTATAAAAATTTAAAATTCCATTTTAAAATAATATTTTATTATTTCAGTGAAATATTTGATATATTTTAATTTAATATTTAATTTAATTTGATATTTAATTATTTTAAATAATTACTATACACTATTATATAATTAATATTTAAGTATGCATAGATTATTAATAATTATTTTTAAAAATAAAAATATATAATGAAAATAATATTTTATTTTCCTTAAAATTAGATATCTTTTTGTAATAATTTTAGAATTATGTTTAATATTATTATTTTAAGTAGTTTTTAATTAGTTAAATAATTAAATACTTATATACTTGATTAATAATTAATTAAATATAAATTCAAAATACTTTCAGATAATTTTATAATTACTATTTTTAAATTATTTTAAATTTTAAAAACTGTGATACTTAATTTAATATAATTTAATAATTATTTTTAAATGCTAATTATTTTAAATTATTTTAAAATAGCTTATAATTGTTTTAAACTTTAATAATTCATAGCAAATTCATTTTTAAATCATAAAAATATGTATGATACTTAAATTTATTAGAAAATTATGTACTTTAATTTAAAATTATTTTTAGATATCAAAACTTATTGTTTTGAATTATTTATATATTATTTAATTATTTTCACTACTTAAATATCATTTATTAAATATTATATTAAGTATTTTAAAATTAAAAATTATTTTTGAAATTATTTTGAAACCTTCCCTTGGGTGACCAGTGGATCTCTCATATATTTATGTATATATATATATATATATATATTAAATTCCCTAAATTTTGAGAGATCTACTTTGTAAAATTTTAAATATAGGCTATGCATATGAAAAGCATTCATGGGGGAAGGATTAGTGAGTGATTGAGCTTCTATCATTCACTAATCACATCGTTGAGCACACTTAATTACTATTTAGTATTCTTTTGCATATGTAGGACGTATGAGCACCTAGTTTAGGCTCTCCTATATCTAAGGACTTGATGTTTTTGTTGTGTTACATTCCCCTTTATGTTATCCTGAGGGTTAGTCATTAAACAGTTGATTTAAACCTACTTAACGTAGCGACAACCTAAGTACAATAACTAAGGACTCGTCTAGCGAACTTAGAGAAATTATAGGAGCTAGGATACACCTCTAATTGAAATGAAACTTAAAACACTTAAACTTAGTGACATCCTAAACCTCCAGAATTTTTTAAAAATTTTTAGGGCTCCTTAAACCCCTTAATTAACAAACCTAATTTAACCCCCTTAATTAACCCCCGATAACTTCAGAAAATTCTAATAAATATAAATTAAATCCAAAAATTATTCATAATATATAAAATTATTTATCATTTAACCCTTAATCTCAAAAAGTTAAAATCCCTTTAATTGGACTTCAATTTGAGCTTTAATTTAATTTTGACTAAAAATTACTCTTTTAATTAAATTAAATAATTAAAAATTATTTAAAATCCTAAATTTTCTCCAAACACTTGGGAATCCTTCCTTGGTTCATTCCTAACCTTTGGAGGTGATTCGAAGAGGTTTGGAGCAGATTTGGATCAAAATTCCTAAAAATCCCTTAATTAGATCATTTTAATAATTCATTAAATACCTAAACTTTGAAAAATCATAACTAATTCTAGAAAAATCCAAATCAAGCAAAATAAAAGGCTTTCAACTCTAATTAAAATCTAATATTTATTAAAAATATTAGGTATTTAGAAATCAACCTAATTTGAAAATTCAACTCTTCGGTCAACCGTAGTCCGACAACTAGGGCCCAAAACTTCTAAAATTTATAACTGTGCCTAGAGAACTCTAAATCCAGCAAACTCAAAGTCTAATTACTCCTTGTAAGGTCTAATATTTAATAAAAATGCTAGAACTCTGAAGCCTAGTCTGTTTCTAGAAGTGGCCTTTTGGACCCTCTTAACCTAGCGGATAGGATGACCCTGAACTTTCTAAAATCCGCTAATTCAACTTAAACTCCAAAAAACATCACCCTAAGTGTTAAAAATGAACAACCAACTTAACTAATTAAAATGAACCATAATGCACTAATATTTAAACCTCAATCAAAATCCATTTTTAACCTCCAATAAATTAGAACACAAAATAACTTGAACTAATTACCCGACATAGGACCTATCCAAAGCCACACAGCCTACTACACACACATAGAATTGCTTATTAGGGAATCACTTTTAGCTCTAGGTTAGGCCAGTGCTTTACTTCTCTATTTATGTGATGTAATGCTTTTGCATGTGGCATGTATACTGGTTGACTTGATTTATTATGATTGTTATGATGTTTCTTTTATTGCTGTACTTTCTTTATATGATGTGATGTGGACGATAGATTACCCATAGGTTAGGGGCAATCTTGATACTGATGATATTTTCTATAGGTGATCATGCTCATGCAGCACTATAATAAAGGGGCCTAAAATAAAATCATAATAAATATACATATCATATATTGCTTGCTACAGGTGCTCCAGATGCTTAGCCCCCAAAAATAAATAAGAGCATGGCCAAGTGTGACGGGCAATGCGTAATTCACTTTTTATATATAACTGCATGGGATTTTCTATTTAACTGTTTAGGATAACCATGCATGAGAGTCTAGATTTTTTTAAAATGATATAATTTATAATTTGTAAAGTATTGAGTTGTGAAAGTCTTCAACAGTGAGGCATTTTAAACATCGGGTACCTAAAGGGAAAAAGAAAGGCCCTTCATAGAAAATTTCTTATTTATTTGGGTACTCATCTAAAGGATGAATCCTATGAATTTCGGATGAAGATGATCCGAAGAGGAAGAACCCCATGAAGATCGAAGGAAGATGATCTGTAGAAGACTTGAAGACGAAGACTTAAAGACGAAATGTCTTGCTTTTAAGACTTGCGTCATTCAGTAGGACTAGAATCCAGATTATTGTCGGTGGGGTCTGGCCACAATTACTTTTCTGCAGACCCTGGGTTGTACTATATATGACACTTGCCATAGACTTTTTTTTACTCTAGTGATTTATTTTATATTGATGTGTTTATTTTGATTGCGCAGTAGAAATTGCATATTTTTTTAGGTTTTTTTATGCATGTGTCTGGCCTGATTTCGCTAGGCTCTCTAAGGACTAAAACTTTTTTTACTCATCATTAAAATTTAATATTTCAAAAATTAAATAATATAAAAACCTAACGATCTAATGAATTGTCGGAATCGTCCGGGGTCGCATGCATATTATTACATTTCTCTTCTTCTTTGCTTAAGATACTTCCCAGCCTGCGGGTAAAGTCCAGATAATACGACCTATGAGGATGAGGTGCTAGATCTAGGGAAGTCTAGTCTTTCTAAAAAATTATTTTATAAGCCTTTTTTAACTTTCAAGCATTCATGATTTGGATATCTTCCAACCATCATGTACTACATTAGAAACTAATTAAATTAAAACTTAATTACATTAGTTTTAGAAGCATTCTATCCTTCATAAGTCCAAGACCACTTAGGAACCTCTCTGGATGTCGGCCTTACTTTTCAAAAACTGAGCCACCCACCCATCTTTCATAAAGACTGAACAATATGGATTTTATATGATTAGGTGGTTAGCTGGCTTACCTTTTCTGGCAGGATAAAAGTCTAGAATGTATTAGTCAGAACACGGTGTTAGTGTTATGTGTAGAACACTAAACTCACTCTGGATTTAGGATTCAATGATACTACTATCGGTGTCTCGTAGTATGCCTCATCGGTGGGTAAGTCCCCTTATCCGTTAGGGGCTATAAATCCTATTTATCTGCGTCACATGGATGACGCCACCTTCATCTTTCTCTCTTGTATGTTCTGAGTGTTGGTTTATTTCTTTTCTCCAATTTCTTCTCATTACCTTAGTCTCTCTGGGTGTTGATGTGAGCCATGTGTGTTGACTAAACCAAATTGAACCATTCTTCCCCTTTAGTAGGAACTTTTTAGCTTCTTCTCTATGTGCCAATCCCATATGAAAGTATGATGTAGGATCCTTAATTGAGAGTTTCTCAGGCCCCGGCTTGAGATATAATTAATCATGGGGGCTTGTGCCCGTGAGAAACCGAATCCCCCAATCAAATAAACTTCACTCAAGCTAATGTATCGGGTGGGGGAAACCTCGTAACTTCGATCAGGTCATGCATATTATTACCCATCGAGGTGTGTAGGCGAGAGCTGCTATCCTCATTGGTTAATCGTATGTGTGATCTAATCTTCCATCTCATTGGCAGCTTGAGAAGAGCTCGAAGGCCTGTGATCATCTCGTCCTTCAGGGTGGTGCGGTCGTACCCTTCTATATTCTGTCCCCCGCATCGCGATGTCCTTCCGAAGGTCCACAGTAATATATTAAAAGTTACACAGTGAAAGTTTTATCAGTGCAAAGTTATTCTCTTTTTTTGGTAATGAAAAATATGAATTTAATTAAAAAATTTAGAAAATTTTCATATTTTTGAAAACTAAGATCGGCATAGTATGACCTACCTCAATTCGAATAACTTTCAGAATTAGCCTGATGACAAAGTGACCTGAAGTGACTCAAATCTCTTTTCATTCTCTCCAAAATCCTCCTTTCTCTCTCATGCTCGGCTGCCAAAATGATCAAATGAATAGAATAGTGGATTTTAATATATTTAAGTGCAGAAAATGGCCAGCACCTAGGTGCTACTGTTTGATTGCCACAACACTAGTTCAAATTCCTAAAATCAAAGAGCACAACACTAAGGCGCCATAACACCCAACACTTGGGCACTCTAGGGGAAAAATATAGATTTTACTAATATGCATTCAGACCTCTGGAACTCACTTTAGAACACAAGCATGCCTTTTTCATGCATACAAAATACTTCCAAACCCATGCAAAAGTGTTTAAAATACATAAATTAAAGCATTTATCTCTTTCAAATTGGGTCACAACAGGTTGAACTGAATACTGAATTTGGAGGTGTCACAAGAAGTGCACTATGCAGATTTTGAATGCTTGATGCCAGCCTTGTACAAACTCCCATTGCTACCCATTTCAAACTAAGTACTGTTGATGCACCAAAATATGAAACAAAAAAAAAACATGGAAAAGGTTCCATATGAAAATGTTGTTGAAAGCTTAATGTATGGAATGATGTGTACTAGATCGGATCTTGCTTATTCTATTAGCATGGTTAGTCGATTTATGGCAAATCCAAGAAAAATGCATTGGCTTGTTGTCAAATGGATATTTAGATATATTAATGACTCATTGAATCAAGGCTTGTTATTTACAAATAATAAGTTGAGTAGCAGTATTATATAAGACTACACTGATTCAGATTTTGCAGTATATTTGGACATGAGGCATTCAATATCAGGATACATGTTTACTGTATTTGGCAATCTGATAAGTTGGAATTGTTCTTTGTAACAAGTTGTTGCATTGTTGTTTGTAGTTTGAAAGCGGGTTTTGAAAAATTTAGTCTTCTTTGAGAAATTCAGAATTAAAATTAAAATATAATTCTAAAATCAAACATCCCATCAAAAATATTACACCACCTTAGGAGGTGGAAATAAAATTTCAGAATGGGGTTCAAATTTAGAATTATAAGTCCCATCTTGAATATCGTAACCAGATTTAAAAGAGAACTTCATATGGCCCCGAAGGGTCAAAATGGAGTTCAGTCAAATATCGAGCTACGATAATCAAGAGGAGTGATCGTTAATTTTATATTCGAATTCATTTTAACAAAAGATATATCTCCTTGAAGGGAGAATATATCAATTGTAAATAATCATTCGAACATAATGATAACGATCATTAGTGATTTAACTTTCCCAAAGATGACTAATTGAGTTTTAAAAATTAGTTTTGAAAAATCAGATGTATGTTCTAAATCTCTTATGAGCGCAAGCCCCCGTAGTTAATTACATCGGAGGAGACCGAAGTCTCATACGAAAACTCTCAATTAAAATAATGGCAGAAATTTTATTTAAAGGATTTTCTAGGAATAATATCAAAGAGATGAAATTGAAATTTCAAATGGGATTGGAGTAAGGTTGAACACTTATTTTTGAATCAAAGGAAGAAGAATAGGAGACACTTTAGGATTCTAAAAATAATTCAGAAGTGTCTCATCCTAGGCTAAGTGTTGGGTTTAAATTTTGGATTGAGAGAAGATTTAATTTAATTGCATATTTTATTAAAAGTTTAGGATTATATTCCTAGAGGTTGGGGTCTTATGACTCAAAAGAAAATCTGCCAGAGATCCTAAATCTAAATTTGGACACTGGAACAAAGTAGTCCGAGCCTAGCTAATGCAGGGTAAAACCTGGACTTACCCCGGCCTGGATTGGAGAGCCAGCTAAATCACCTAAGCGCTTTAAAACCATGAGTCCGGTCTTTTGATGACGAGTGATCGGGGACGTTGTTTAAGATAGGTTGAAAGAGTTGGGGTCAACATCTAGAATAGGCTCCTAATTGACCCCTTGACTTATGTTGGGTGAAATGCTTAGACTAAAAATGCAATTAAAGATTTAGACATATTTTTTAATTGAGTTCTAATACGATGCATGCTGATTGACTCGATTAAAATGCATAAAATGGGATGAAGCAGTTTTAAAAAGGCTTAAAATAGATTTTATCCTAAAGATGCATAGATCTCCTTGGACAGAACTCACCCTCATAGGCCAGGTGGTCTGCCAGAACCCGCAGACAGGGAGGTGCCTAACAAAAAAAAAAGAATAATGCAGCAATTATGAAATGGGAACTCCCGACGGTCCCGGGCTTACTTCTTAAAAGCGTTAGAGTTTCTATGTTATCCTAATTTTTTTTATAAAAGTTTAAGTAGAAAAATTTTTTCATACCATCACGAGCCTCCGCGTATCCAGGCTAAATCAAAAAGAATGACATGCGATCGCCAAAAAAAACTAAGAAAAGAAGGAAATCCTATACGCAATCAAATCAAATCAAAACACATTGAATAATTAAACTAATTAAGTAAATGTCAATAGGTAAATTGCCTTGCTTATTCCAATCCAGATTTACATAAATTAAAAGTGGCTAGGCACCACCGACAATAACCAGGATTCTAATCCTAATACAGACATAAGTGACTTTGAGTGGGATACTCTCTATCTTCAACTCCTCGGTCTTCTTCTCCTCGAGCTCCTTGGATTTCATGATCGGATACCCAAATGGAAAAGAGAACTCTTCCCTTGAGGGGTAGGTTACTCTTTCCACTTTGGGTAGTAAAATGATCTAAATTTGGAGTTTCAAATGGATAAGGACTATCCCCTAAAGGGGTATCCTTTCCTCTTTGGAATCCAACCTTTGGATCTATGTATCCTAAACTTAAAGTGCCACTTTCACAACTCAATACTCAAACAAATTACATGAATGTAAAAATAAAAATTCTAGACTCTCCTGCAGGGTTATCCTAAGCATTTAAATATTAAAATACATCCTAAGCAGTTATATATATGTGTATATAAAAGTAAATATACTTGGCCACACTCTTTTTTTATTTGGGGGCTAAGCAGCTGAAGCACCTGTAGCATTTATATTTATAATTTATCTAACCCTCTTTATTGCCCTGCACGAGCTTGGCCACCTACAGAAAATCCAGTGAGCATCCAGATCATTCTTAACCTAAGGGTAATCTAGTCGCCCATCACATCAATCTACAGAGTGCAGTAAAAGTAAACAAACACATCAATCAATTTCAATCACAATATACAATGAAAACTCAGAAAATCCGGCACACAGCAGAAAAGTAAACACCGGCCTAGCTTAGATCTAGAGTCGGTTGTCCTAGCAAACCATCTAAAGTATGTGTAGTAGGTCGTGTGGATGGGGTAGATCCTAAGCTGGGTAATCTGTTGAAGTTGTTTAATGTTTGAGTTTATTGAAGGCTAAAAGAGAACTTTATGTTCGAGTTTAAGTATTAATGAGTTAAAGTTTGATTTAAATGTATTTTAATTATTAAATGATTGATACCTTTATTTCTCACCGAGGCCATGAAGTTTATTTCACCTTCCTTGGGGCTAAGTTAATAGCCACGTAGGCCTGGGTTATCCAGTAGCAATCGGGGTTGATTAAGTTATTTTAATTTATTAAAAATTAAGGATCAATTAATATTAATTAATTCAATTAATTACTAATTTTAAAATTTAAATTGGTTTATATTTTCCATCAACAGGTTCGTGGCGTAGTGCCACCAGGCTCAAGGAACCAGACCTCCTTAGGACACTTAACCCTGCAGCCCGGAGTAGTCCATCCTAAAAACCTTGCTGATGTAGTTAAATTAAGGGTTTAAATTTAGTTAAGAAATTAAAAGTAACTTAATTTTTATGTTTAACACTCCATTGAATCCATTCGTGGTGTTGTGCCACCAGGCTCGAGGAACCAGGCCTCCTTAGGACATTTAGCCCTGCAGCCCGGAGTAGTCCATCCAATAAACTTCATCTTTGGAGTAGTTTTTATGTATTTGAGTATAGGTTGAGTGTTTTATTAATCGAATCAAAATTTTTTGGAATTTTAATGAATTATTGGACTTTTAGGATTTATTAGAATTATTTAATTATGTTAATTAAGGGTCAAAAGTTGACTTTTTAAATTAAAGTTAGTTTTACAAGTTTTAGATTTTTAATAAATATTAGATCTTATGATGAGTTGTTAGACTGTTAGTATGCTCAATTTAGAGTTTTCTATAATAAGTTATGATTTTTTGAAGTTCAGGCCTAAATTTGAACTATGGTTGACCAAAAGGTTGACTTTTTGACTTTGACAAAATTTTGGAGGTTTGACATTTTTGAAAAATACTAGACCTTAATTGGAGTTGATTGACACTAAGTTTGTTCAATTTGAATTTTTCTGTAATTAGTTATGCATTTTCAAAGTTTCACTAATTATTGGAATTTTAAAAATTATTTAATTAGGATGGTTTTGATTATTTTGATCCAAACTCATCCCAAACTGCATGGAATCACTCCCAAAGGTCAGGTAAGACCCATGGGAGCATTTCCAAGTGTTTGAAAATTATTTGGGATTTTTAATTATTTTTAATTAATTAATTAATAATTTTCATTAAAAGTCAAATTAAAGTTGAATTAAGAGTCCAGTTATAGGGATTTTATTTTTCCTAGGTAGAGGGATAAGTTCTAGTCAGTTTGGAGTATTATTTGTATTTTTTGGAGTTGATTTGGATTTATTACATTTTTTTGAAGTTTTTGGGCCCTTAAAAGGGCTGAAACTTTGGGTAATTAATTTTCTGACCTAGTGACCTTCAAATTCAATGAAATTTAAACCTAAGGTTCATCATGCCACTAAGTTTTCTATGTTCAAGTTTTACCCCTATTGGGTGTGTGTACAATCCCCTAGGAATTTTCTATGTTTTCTAGATTTTTCTTTAATTATTTTCCCTAGGTGTCTCTACTGTTCAAATAGGCTTGAAATTTGGTTTGTCTAACCCTTATACATATGAAATCACACCACAAAAGTTATGCAGCCTAATTCTACAGAAAAATAGAGTTATGAATTTTCAAAATTTTGGGTCCAAAATGGACCCATTACCTTAAAAATTCACATCACAGCAATTCAATAGGTATCTGAACCTAAGAAAATTATAGTGCATGTGTATTATACTCAAATACCTTCCACCAAAATTTGGGGCTCAATTGACCACTGGATTGTGAGAAAATCACAAAAAACCGATTTCAAAGAAATAGAAATATCTCACAATCCAGTAATCAAATCAACTCAAAATTAATTTTAATAAATACTAGGCTAAATTATCTTTCCAAGAAGCCTAAAAACACTTAATTTGGTGGAGAAATAAATTTTAAAAGTTATGACTATTTTTTTGAATTTTTTAGTCCATTAATAACCGGCGCCAATTATTGGCAATGATCGGTGCCAAAATGGAGGCGGTGTGTGGCATTTTGACATGTAAAGTGTTGTTTATCAACCACCTATCCATGCCATCACTAACCTTGAGTCGTCCGATCGAGAAAGATAGAAAATCGGACGGCCGAGATCGATCAAGGCCGTTTTAGTTCAAAATGAACTAGAAAATTGAAATACTCATAACTTTCAAAATACTTATCAAAATTTAATGAAATTTGAAACATAGGCTCATGGGAACATGAACTTTCTTTGCCTAGAGTTTAGAGACCCCATGCAATGAAATTTTTGAGCAGTTTCAAATTGAAATTTAAACTTAAAATGTATATAACTTACAATCCAATTGTCATATTTTTGAGATCTTAGGCTCATTAAAAAGCTGCCGTGATCCTCTACAAATTTGATGAAGACACCAAGAGCTAGATCTTTTTGGATCAAAAGTTGTGTTAAAAAATCCTCTTTCTCTCTCTAAAACTCTCTCCTAACTAAAATAGTGATTTGAGGCTTGGAAATAATGGGAAGAAGCTTCGGAAAGCCTTAGAGATAGATGGAGAGGATGGGGAAGGCTCTAGGAAGGTTGGAGGCTGGAGGAGAGTTGAGGGAGAGTGAATAATGAAGATTCTCTCTCTTAGGTTAGGTTTTTCCCACCTTAACACTTGGCTTTTGGATTGGATGGTCTTGATTTGTTTGGAGGGTGTTTTGATGCATGACAAGTGTCCCCTAAGCTGCCCAAAGCTAGGGAATAGGGTTGGTGGTGAGTGTGACCTCTCTTGGTCCATGGGAAAGGGGACCACATGCCTTTTCTCCCATTTGGATGATCCAATGCTTGGCTTGGTTTAGGGTGTTGGATTAGGGCTTCTTAAGATAGAAAATGGGTCACTTTCTATCAGGTTTGAGCAGCCATGGATTGCCAAGGTGGCTTGGTGATGTGGCCATGATTTGGGCTCTTTCTATAGGCTTAAAGGGGTTTGGAGAGGGTTTTGACTCCTCCAAATGGGTTGACCAAGTCAACCCAAGGGGGAGCTTGAATTGGAAAGCTTTGGACATGCCAAGGGTGTCCAATTGAATGATTTTGAGAGATTGATTTGATTTAAATGAGTTCAAGCATTGAAATTGACCTTAATGTGGGTTAAGGGTTGATTTGGTCAACCATGATTGACTTGGTCAACCTGGTCAAACCATGGGTTGACTTTGGGTCAAAAGGTTCAAATGAGTATTTTGAGATCAATGGAGGTGGTTTCATACATTGGTAAGACCCTTTGGATTGAAATTGACATTTGAAATCTTAAGGGACATTTTTGGTCAACCTTGGTTGACTTGGTCAACCAGGTCAAACCAAGACTTGAGTTTGGGTCCAATGTATTCCTAATGATATTTAGGATCCATTGAAATAGGTTTTGAATATTGATATGGGAAGGTCATATTGAACTTTGGGGAAAAGACCAAAAATCTCTATAAAGGGCATTTTGGTCATTTTGACCATTGGTCAACACTGGGTCAAACTGGGTCTGGAAAAGTGCAATTTACTGGTCAAACAATCATAGCAAAAGTCATGACTGTGATTAGAGGGTTTGGAGAGGGTCCCAAGGTCAAATTTCTCTTGATGGCAAGTCTAATGGTATAAGTTGTAAATAAAAGAAGGTTTTGCAGCCTTTGGGAAAAGATTCAGTTTGAGGGGCTAGGAGTGTTGGATTGAGCTCAAATTTAGAGGGTTGGCCATAGAGACATGTATGATCAATATACAATAGATAGATCACTTGACTGGGTTTCTAGGCGAAAGAAAGTTCACCCAGAAATGGTTTCAGGAACTAGGTCCTTAACCTTGAAGGTTTGATTTGAAATGTTGGATTTGGGTTGGATTTGAGAGTTAAATGATTGACCTTGAACCATTCATATCAATGGAAATCAAATGAAGGATTGAAATTAATTGGATATGATTTGGAATTTGATTGAATGTTGATTGAAGGCTAGATTAAAGATTGAGCTGAAAGGTAGAGCTGGGTTTAATTGGGATTGAATTGAGTCTTTATTAGGACCTTCATGACTAAAGGGTTGACACCTCCCCATCATTAGGTCACTAAAAAGAAATCCAAGTGGGTCCTAGTGACCTCATAGAAAAATGAGGTCAATAATTTTCTACCATAGAAGCAGAGTTTACTGCTGCCACTGAAGCAATTAAATAAGGCATTTGGTTGCATGGATTCATTAGAGAGCTTGGGTTTTCTCAAGACAAACTCATGGTATTTTGTGACAATCAAGGTGTTATACAACTAATAAAAAATCATGTTTTTCATGAAAGATCAAATCATATAGATATATTTCTACATTTTATTAGAGATATTATTGCAACTGAAAAAGTTGAATTGGAGAAAATTACATCAGAAGAAAATCCAGATGCTCTGACAAAATACTCACTGATAGCAAAGTTTAAAAACTATTTAAATTTGGGGAAATTTTTGAAAGCAGCTTGTATATCTAGGTATTTAGCAGAAGAAGCCGGGAGAAGAAATTTAAGTAGCAGCGAACTCGCTGTCGTGATTGGCGCATTGAGAATGCGCGGTTAAGGATGGCGCATTCAAAGAATGCGCCGAACTAAATGGCGCATTCTTTGAATGCGCTGAAATGTTCGGCGCATTCAAAGAATGCGCCATTTGGTTCGGCTCATTCTTTAAATGCGCCGACCGAGCTGAAACGTTTCCCTAAATTTGTTTAAACCCAAAACCCGAAAATTTAGAGCAGATTTCCCAATCATTTGGAACTGAAATGTGTGCGAATAACATAAGAGCTATATATATATATATATATATATATATATATATATATATATATATATATATATATATATATATATATAAATTATTGAAGTTGCTTATAAATTATCATATAAAATAATAAGGTGATTTTTATGTTCATTTAATTGGGTAACATTTAATTTGGATGAATAATTAAAGAAGTATAAAATTAGGCAATTATTCAAGGTAAAAAATAAGTTTTTTTGTAATTAAAATTTGAAATATCGTAATAGAATATTTAGTTGTAAGTTGAAGAATAAGAGATTAATTAAAATTTTAAATAATTTAAATTTAACATTATATTTCTTTTAATATAAAGTAAATTATAATAGTAACAATTATTTCTTATAAGTATTGGTAATAGTTTAAATAACTATAAAAAATATTTATCTAACTAAAAGAGCAAATAAAAATGTAAAATTATTAATTTTAAATAGATTTGTTAAAAATAGTATAGTTATAGTATTATTTAAAAAAATTTAAATATATTAAAATAGCATTAATGATGAGTAAAAATCTCAATAATTAATAAGTAACATTAAAAATGAATAAATAATAGAATTATTTAATTTTGTAGAATTTTAATTTCTTAAAAACAGTAAAAATTGCTTTTCTGAAATGTAGCAAGATAGACATAAATATTTTTTAGATAAATAGCAGCGTAGCCATATATAGCAATACGTACCCTTGATATAAGCTCACATTATGTCATATATTCCTAAGTACATATCGTACACGAGCTTGGAGCTGTGTTTGGGTAGGACAACATTTGAAATTAAACTCAAATTCATATTGAAGCTCCTTCCAGTCTTGTCGATCTAAAAATTATTTCTCCTTTCCATGTTTAGAACGTTACAGTAGCATTTTATAGTACTCTAAAAGCCATTGATCATGTTTGTGGCACCAAGAATGGTATAGAATACAGTGATCTATATCAAGCATAGACCTTCCCATCCCTGGCTCAACTACACCCTCTTTGTCACGTCCAAGTTCCAGAATACGACCCTTTAAAAAATTTAATGGTATGAGGTGACCCCCCATGTCACAAAATCTATCTTGTAGAAATTTCCAACCAACGTCTCGAAGTTCAAAGCCAGACCTATATTGCCTTATTTTCATAACATCATGATTTTCATGCCACAGAATGCAATCCTCATCTTTCCCCCAAGTATACATAACACATCTAAAAATTTCATTAGATGTTGCCTTCGCTTCTAAGATCTCATATGTATTGTAAGCCAAACTTTCATGCAAACGGCTACTTCCTTCTTCAATCAGTTGTTGTGTCGGTACGGCTCTCATTTTATCCATGATAGAAGAGTACATTTTTTACAAATGCAGTTGAAGTGGTAGATTTGGTAAAGCTGTCAAGTAGTTGATCCTTTTTAGGTTACGTATTCCTATGTACCCTGGGAAAAAATGATGTTATATGACAAAAAAGTGGATCTTTAAAAAGAAAAATATTTTAAACAATTACATATTGGATATTAAGTTATAGGTAATTTTAAATAGAAATATAATACTACATGTAGTACTTTAATATTAAGATACAATCCTTAACGTCATATTATGAAATACAAGAGAACTTTTTAAGTAAATTTTATATTAATTTAAATAGGTATTCATTATAATATTGTGTATATTGTCTTATTGTATTAGTTAAGGTAAGCATTAAAATTGAGAGCAGCATAAAGCAAACTTAAATTAATTAACATATTTTACAACATCTATCCATCATACATTCACTACATATAAAATTGAGAGCAGGATATAGAAAATACTTTATCATAACTCTACTAGCGATGACGCGGAAGAGCCCTACTACCAGGAGTATATCTAACTGGGGCCTTCCTTCTTCGTCGTTGCAGTTGTTGCTCCTCAATAAATTCCTCTTCTTGCTCTATAACTTCAGGTTGATGATGCGTTATCTCAGTGTGCTGTTGTGAAGGTTGTCCTCCCATCAATAGTATATCTTGCTGCGAGGGGGAGGTCGGCAACCCAACACTTGACATCCAGTCTGGTATTGCAATGGGAAAAAATGAACGTGTTATGGGTTGTTGAGATGGTGTGCATCGTATGGGCTCCAACGTTGCATGGATGGTCCTGCCCCAGTCATGTCGTAGACGGTCGATGGAGTATGCATTGAAAGTCTAGGTGGTTCCCTCTCAGTACTTTGATGGTGGCGGCTTCCCGTGGATCTAGATGGAGCATCAGAGGTTGACCGTCTTGCTCCATGAACTCTATGAGAACTTGATGGTTGTTCCCTCATTTGGTTCCTCTCCTCAGTTCTAGTGTCAAAAGTAGTGTAGTCGATGTAAATTGAACGCTGAACTCTAGCAGAAAGTTCTGTGACCTGGTCAACTGTGAACTGTAATGAACTCGTATTTTGGCCATGCCCCTTGGCCAACAGCTCTAGAATTGCAGTTGAACGTATGTAGTAGTCCGCCTACAAGATGTGATTTTCCTGTCAAATTAAAATCTTTTAAACATCTAAGAAATTTGCATAATAATAACACATACCACCAATTGTTCCCCTGGAGATCGAGGTAAGAAAGTTTCGGGTGGTGCCGTCTATGGCTGTAAGAGATAAATCGATGCCCATGACCTGTATCAGCGTAGGTATGTGCCTAATTCCCTTTTACCTATGCCTTCTGGTGGAGATATTGACACCACATATGCTCTCATTTCTTCCCACATCTGAAGGTATTCTCGATATTGTACTGTCCAATCTAAATCTGCTCTGCCTCGTCCATCAATCCTTCTGAAATTTTGTTCCATTGGTGGAATATCTGTGAACTGTATCCCCCCCCCCCCGAATTGTCGCATGACACGGTCTCGAAGATGCCACTCGGCACGCTTCCAGCTAATGAGTGGGACTCGAGCAGGCCAAATGTCCCTCCCCTCCTGACATTGGATAGGCAGAGCTGCAAGAATCTCATCTGTGTATGGAGTCATGCTCACCTGACATTAATGATGTTAAATATTATTAGTGATGCTTGGTATTTAATAAATGTATGAGGATATAGGATAATGAATTATGTCGTACCTGACTAACCCTTAAACCGTCCAAATCATCATGATATGTCATCGTGTTTCCGGATGGGAGCTCGCGTATCTGATCTTCTGCCCACCTGTATATGACACAAATTAATATTATCACATGGCATATGAATATAATTAACTGCTGTAATTATATGTTTGTACCTGCAGCCAAGAGGTCTGCTGCTGAGATCGAATATATGTGGTACACGTAGTGTGGGTCTCCCAACGTATAATCGCTCCCAGGACCAGACTTGTAGTAATGCCACACATCCAGCAATGTAAGTACCTGTGGGCCTAGTTGAATTACATAGCTCTTTGTATAGATGCGCAAGTACAGCATTACCAATAGACAGCCGCGCAAAAAATTCCACGTCCATAAGTAAGGGCAACCACTGCAATGACACATGCGATCACGATGTGTCTGGTATTAAAAAGCACCCTATCATGAAAAGGATGTAGGCTCGAACATGCTGAATAAATGGACCAGGAGCTAACTCTTCGTATGAATCCCTATAGAATGTCCATCTGAGCCACCGCAACGGGAGCATCGACTCAACCTATGCACTACCCATTTTGAACGTGTCGATATCATCTTCATCACCAGGTGCATGATATACCGTACCCCTGCCTAGATGTGTACCAAGGAGTTCATCACAGCATTCCGGCCAGGACTCCCAACGATGGCCAATGCCCACCACATTTGACCCCACTACAGAAGGCCCATCAATTCTCAGACCAAGTATAACCTGCACATCCTGGAGCGTAATTATCATCTCTCCAACCATGAAATGAAAGGTGTTCGTTAGTGGACACCATCTCTCTACAAGTGCTGTTATCAGGTTATAATCCAAATGTATAAATTGTAGATGCCGGATGTTTTCAAGCCCAAGGTTTCTCAGAATATATATCATGCGGGGGCACTCCACCGGCCACTCACGCGCCATTCTTAAATGTGTTGAAGCAACCAATGGAGATGCCTGCTGGAAAGGAAAATCAGATTAATATAATAGAAATTACACGTGAAAAAAAAATTTTATACTTGATAGATGTAGTAATAACCTGATCAGGGTCGTGGGCCCTATGTGATGCTCACAGAGATGCTATGCTGATCTGAGTTGGTTGAATGTCTTCCTCGCGCACCTCATGGGCGGTTCGCCGCCCACCACGTCGCCGCCTCGATCTATTAGCCATATCTATATATGCAAAATTATATTTTTTAAATTTAAATACTCATGTCAGTAAAAAATTTGTTTTAATTATTTTTATAGAGTTTAGGGTCTTTTTAAATATAATTTATAATTTTTTTATTTTTTTATATAATAATTTTTAAAGATTATTTTGAATTATATTTTATAAATTTTGCTTAAAGAATATTTTGAATATAAAAAAATTATTCAAATCATTTGGCTATTTTGACCCTTTTTTATTTTTTCTTTACATACGCTCCTTTAACTAATTTTAGCAAATAATATGCTCATTTCTATAATTTGGCCAATATCTAATAAATATTTTCGTGTTGACCTTTCGACATAAGACATGACATATCACTAACTTCAAATTCATTTCAAAAAATTTTAATATGTCAATGCAAGGAGCTCATTTTAAAAAATTTTAAAATGCTTATTGGAACACATAAGCAATATTGAAACTACTAGAAATATAGATTGAGAAACAAAATAAAACATACATAAACTAACAAATCATTAAGACATACATAGCTAACATGAAGATTATTTACATCAAATCTAAACTAAAAAGGAAGTACGAGCTCTTTTAGAAGATATACAACCATAATAAATTCATCGTTTACTCAGCACGATGCGGGTACGAGCTTGGAGTTGGGTTTGTGTTGGGCAGCACCCAAATTTTTGTCGAAACCAATGCTGGACGCATTGCCAATCCGACGCATCGAGAAACTGCTTCCGCTTTTTTCCAGGCCAATAAATCAGATTGTCATATGTGCTAGCAAGGAATGCATCAGCCATAGAATCCCATTTTTTATAAAGAATGCAACGATTTATATCGGCAGTTGGGTTGTTTACAATCAGCTCAACTGATCCATCTTGACGCCTTCTTGTTTCAGCATATCTTGCCTTCAAAAAACTTATCGGAGCTATATGTCCTAACATTTTCATACCCTTACTTTGCACATATTGCCAACCTTCTTTGTTCAAACCGTCTTCTTCCCTGTAAGAGCGAATCGTCATAGCTATGCTGTGCCTCTCCCATAATATGCTGTCTTCCTTGTTAGACCACGAATGTATACAGCAACGATAGAACTCATTTAATATGGCCTTCTCCTCTAACGCATCATCACTGGTATGTGCTAAACATTCCTTTAACCTACTGCTTCCCTCCATAATCAAGGTCTTCAAAGGGATTCTATCTTTGCGGTACATTGCACACGAATATAAAATAAAGTGAAAGTAATCTATAGAAGAAGTTTGTAATAAAGGGAACAAGATGCAAACATCAATTTAGAGGCATTGTCCATCAGTTAACATGATCAATTATGAAATGCTTAACGATAAATAAAATACGCTGGCTACTTTAATACCATAAGATATTTTATCTTGAACAAACAAAACTTGATTTGATAACACATGATGACTTGACAACACACGCTAAGTTGATGGTAGTTATTGATTTCATAATATTTCCAAATTTTATAGATAAAATTTTTATATAATTAAAGAGCGTAACCAAGCGTAGTAGCACTGTGATGATCATTGCACCTGCCAGAACAAGCACGCCTATATCGGTCGACGATGTCTGTGGATAACATAATATAATTTAGTATATTGTAATTTCAAAATAATTATAATCCATATATTATTAGGTATGAAAATTATATGTCATGATTAATACCTGGATGATGCCGGATAATATGGACATGTAGCCCTATTGTGACCCTTATTCTTGCAATTTCCACAAGTCCTATTTGAGGTTGAGGGCACCTCATCCATAGTATTACGAAATCTATTTGATCGGGGTCTACCCACATGCCTCCTGAAAGCCAGTGCAATCAAGGGGATGATTCGTTCTTGTTCGTTGAAGATTGGCCAAATATCCTTTGGTGGGACAACATGGAATAATCCGTAGTACGTTGCCTTGTACGAGTTTAGGGTAAAGTATTTTGATACGAAGTTATTATGATTCCACCTCCTATTATCGGCAACTGCTATCATATGAATGCATGGCACATGATATAATTGTGGTTTCATGCATGTGCAAGTGCAAGTGTTTGGTGTCAGTACCTCAACTTTATGTGGTCGACATGATGTATCCACAACTTCAAATTCTTTTCTGTTAATGGTTACTGGTTCTGGGCATCTTCGTGCTTCACGTTCAGCTTGTTGTAACGTAGTCATTGTACGGGGAACAAATTCAGACTCCCCCACCTCTAGCCACTTCTCAACATCTGTGGATCGCCTCATGAACAATGAGACTAGGTTGTAGTATATGGCCATAATCAAGCCTTGTATTGGAAGGCCACGAGCACGTTTAAGAACTCCGTTAAAACATTCTGAGGCGTTGGTTGTCATAATGCTATATCGACAGCCATTGTCGAACAATAATGACCACTTACTAACATCACGCTGTATTAACCACTCATATGCTTCTTACTTAGCAGTTCTAATGTGGTTCATCATTCGATTGAAGTAGGATATATCCTCCGTAATCCTGGCTAAGTACATATTATTACAAAGGCCCTCACTATCAGGAATAGCTTGCCGATGTATAAATTTTTTGAAGTTCTCATGCAAGTGACGAAGATAATGTCTATGAACTGCATTAGGGAAAATTTCTCATCAACCTCTTACAAGGCCTGGATGCTTATTAGATATTATGCACAAATTAGGATGCTCAGTTACTACTCTAACCAAATCATGTAGGTTTTGAAGGAACCACAACCAAGAATCATTGCTCTTTGATGCAATAATTGTAAAAGCCAATGGGAATAATCCACCATTTCCATCAATCCCTACAGCTGCAAGGAGTGTCCCACGTTACTTTCGTAGGAGGAAAGTCCCATCGAGGCTAAGGACAGGCCGACACTCTTCCCAGCCTGAAATTGATGGCCCAAATGCCCAGAATAGTGCCTTGAATCTTGAACTGGCGACAAGTTGAACATTGTACACAGTTTCTGGTTGTGATAGACGTATAACTTCCATAAAACGTAGTAGAGATCAGTACGAATCTTCGTAGCTACCAAATATTACTTCAATTGCCTTTCTTCGAGCGTCCCAAGCCTTCATGTATGAAATCTTCATTTCGAACTTCGACTCCATCCTTGCAATTATCTCCTTCGGCTTCATATCGAGTTGTTGCCTTATGATTGGCATGATGTGCCTACATATAAACTTGGAGGTACAATTGTGATGCCCAACAGCCATTACCGGTTGGGTGCATGTATGTGGAGGACCTGAATTTCATACTTTCCAAAGCCCACCTAGTCGTTTACTTCGTGATGCATGTAATCGCCATAGACAAGGCCTATGTGGATTGTTATGTTGGGTACAGATAATACTGAGACGACTCTTATTTGAAGTTGAATTAATGTATTGAACATTTTGTGTAATTGACCATCCATTAATTGCAGCCTGAAGGTCTTCCTTACTATGAAAAATCTGACCTTTATACATTTCAGAAGGAATATTTACTTCTGTTGAGCTAACTATATTTACGACTGGAGCATCACAATGATCATCACCATCCCATTCTTGGGTTGTTTAAATTGTTTCTGTGAACTCATTATTTGCGACCATCCCTTCTAAACCACTTCGATTTTGTCTTGCATGTACTTCAATATATTCAACACCATTATTTTCATCGTTATCATAATTTTGCATTGATTCATTCGTATCTATTTCTGGTTGACCACCACCATGTGATGAATTAGTACTACCACTATCCATAGTTTTGTATGAATCTACTTCGTCATTATCCATCACATATCCCTCTGGCATTATATTTTCATTTTCACATGGCTCCTGCATGTATGAGCCTGAGGCTTGGTAGTCTGCACATGCACTAAAAATTGGTCTAACACAACTTGGATGTTCACTAACACTAGGCCGTGATGCCACGTGTTGTTGTACAAATGTTGGTCGATCCGACAAACTAAGGCGGCCATGAAAGTCATTCTGAACATCTACCGTATTTGCTCTTCCACCATACCGCATTTTAGGACTAGTAAAATTTATATTTTTCAATCAGCATGAATTAATTAAAAATGCTAACACCAATATAATATATGGTTCTTAATACTCACATATGCACTTCGGTTGATGGACCACCAACATCGACGTAATTTAATTCTTCAACCTCGACGTACAGAATAATAGTATGAGTCCTACCTTCCAGCAACATGAACTCACAAATCTCATCATCAGTAACATGTGTCGTGCAGTACCCACCATTGTCACGAAAGCGACATGTTAGATTAATAGTATTTGTTCTTGAATTTATCTTAAGTGCGCGCATAATTCTTTGTTTTAGCATTGCAAGTGAGATGTCCTCATTGACGAGAAGTGGCTGATTTTGTCCACCAATATATGTCGGTGTGAACTCATCCCCAATACGCAACTCTCCCCCAAAATATAGCATTAATCGTGACATCTATCATAAATACATGATTGTTGATGGTCAATGACAAGAATGTAATATATTCTATAATTCTTATTATTGATAATCAATGTCACTTAATAATTTAAATCCTTTATTTTTTTAAGATTGTTAGGTCCAATAATACCATCATCAGCAACTATAATTTGCTTTTGTCTGATGATAGAACATGATCCTAATGTTCTCTATCACATATAAATTCTTTTCACCATGATCCGACTAACTTGTTAGTGTTCATCATGTGACCATTCCTTATGTAGAAATAAATCATATAATAGCTTCAATAATTAAACTATAACTACCCACACATAAATCATTAGCAGATTAAATGATCAATGTATAAGAATTTAAGTAGGTTTATTAAGTTTCATGTGGACCGTTCTATTTGACACCTTTATGGCTGAACTCCTAGACCATGAGTGATTCACCTACATTCATGTTTAACTATTAGGGGAGGATGATGTGTATATTCACCATATTTGAATTAAGAAAGAGAATTGAGCAAAAGAGACCTTTTGAGATATTAACTCAAAGAAAGAAAGGGATTATGTTAATTACGACCTTGTAAATCTCCTAATTATAACCCTTAAGTTATACATTTTGTTTCTCAATAGTATACATAGGTTAAAGTGACTGAAGTAACTAAAAAAATGCTCGTATAGATTATTTCTCAATAGTATAATTTTACAATTAAGGTATACATTTTGATTCTCAATAGTAATGTAAAGATTATTGATGATCAATGCCAAGAATTTTAATCATTACATATTATTTACTTGAAAATTTATTTCTTATTACATTTTTTAATTGCACATGACTCAAATGCAATTCTTATATTTCCTAAAGTTTAATAAAGTTTGACATATATTATATTATCTTCGTAAATTAACTAATACTTGATGTTAAAGTTTAATCTTTTATAATTGATTTTAAATTTCCATTATAATAAATATATTTCATAAACTTTATTATCTTATTTTTTAGTCCTAATTTTTTTTTAATTTAATGTTATTTTATGTTATTCAATATTAATATTTGAAATTATAATATTATATTTTATTCCAATATTATTATATATGTTCACATTTATCACCATTATAATACATTACATTAACATTAATATTAAACAAATTGAATAATTTTATTATTGGCTTAAATAATTGCTCCTTTATTTTAATTTTCTTTAAACAAATTACATTATTATAAGAATGTCATAAACTAAAAAAAACATTAGATTTTTTAAATTGTGATATTTTATGGTTTATAATAATTAAGTAATCAATCTTTTCTTAACAATTTAATTAATCTTTATTAATTTTTTTCGTCACTATGCCAACGCTTCATTTCTAGTATAGAAGTTTTTACTAATAAATATGTTTATTCTCATTGTCAATAAGAGTATTACATTAAATTTATAACATTATTAAACTAAACTCTCTCATTAAAAAGTATTTAAAAAAATAAATAGCATTTCCAAAGCAACTCTTAAAGCCTTATTTTTTACTCTTCAAATATTTATTAACGTTATATTATCAAAACTTTTGTTACATTATTAATACCTATAAATAAATCAAATAAAAAAAATTATGCTAATTCTTTTTTAAAACTATTGTAGATGAGTATTTACATATTATTTATATTTTAGAGGAGTATTTACATATTATTTATATTTTAGAGGAGTATTTACATAATATTTATATTTTTTTATATATAAATAAATTTAGGCCACATTTAATTACTTTGTATTAACGATAAAGTTATTAGTTAAAAATTTACATTAACATACTATCTATAAACTATAGGTTCATAGTTCAAAATACTATAAATTTTTAAAAAGAAGGTCAAATATATAAATTTAAATAAATATTTCCTATAACTAAAAATTTCATTTGTTTAACATGAGTCATATTTTGTATGTTTACAATGTCTTACTTAATGATTTCTTCCAAGTTCCTTTCATGTTAGTTAATATGTTGGTTTTTTATGAAAAAATTCCAGTAATTTTTATCCTTTCACAAGCTACTTCTAACTTCACTAATAATTCGTTCAATGAGAACGACAAGAATTTCAAAAGCGGGTTTTAGAAATCCTATTGAAAGCTAAAATTGAGAAGTTTTAATATATTATAGTTACTAAAATTAGGGTTAAACTTTAATATAAATAATAAAGTTTTAAAAACTAACTGTTAACAATTATAATTTATTTTATTGAATAATATATATATATATATATATATATATATATATATATATATATATATATATATTAAAAAATTCAGATAATAAATTATAACTTAAATTAATCAGTTTAAATTATTCATATTTTTAATCTACTGATTGCAATTATTTTTAAATCAAAAAATTTTCAATAATATAAATTATATAAAATTCAATTATATAAATTATTTAAACGACATAATTAATTAAATAAAATATTCAATATTTCTTATTTTTTCTCATTTTAATAGTTTGTTTTCTTACCTCATTTTGCAATTTTGATACATGTTTGGCATAAATTTTTAGTATGATAAAACTTATTCATGTTCCTCTTTTGCATTTTTCTAGGTTTGCAAATGCTTTTGAGAATAACATTAGATTAGCTGTGGAAAATGCTATAACAAAAAAAATTTTTGAGGGGGCGGGAAAGCTAGACTTTTTGCAGTCTCTACCCAAGCAAACTGATATGAATAATATTGCAGCATTAAATGTAACTTTTGTCGATAACCCTATGGTTGGAAATTCTTCTATTGAGTTCGATGTTAATGGCTTGTTTGTTCAATCAACTAGAGACTTGGCAGCGAGCTATCTGCTTGACCACAAAACCAAAAAAAAAAATTTTCTAGTCCAAACAATTATTTTCCAGTGAGCTATCTACTTTCACTTTAAAAAGTTTTTCTAGTCCAAACAATTATTTTCCTAAACACAAATTAAATAAATTAATTATAATTTGTCTGCTTGACCACAAAACCAAAAAAAAAAAATTTCTCTCTCAGTAAGGCCACTTCTTATTTCTAAAACTCTAAAATACAAATTAACCATATTTACAACAACAACAAAATTTACAAACTAATTATTAAGAAATACATTAATGCTTGGCAAAAAAATTAAAAATACACCACCTAAATAACCAACCAATGAAAATAAATTATTAACATCAATCACCGCATTAAACAAAATTCAAATATCTACATAAAAAAAACTAAAGAAATTATGTACCAAACAATTAACTCAGATTAAACAAAATTCAAGGATTTAATAAGTTAAACAAACTTACCTTACACGAGCTGCGGAGAGCTTCAGAAATACAATCTAAAGAAGAACTTAAGTTTATATCAAAAGTTGTGTGAGGATGTCTGTGTGAGGGAGAGGCTATTTATAAACTTTTTACTCAGCTAACCTCCAACCACCGCATTCAGACTGCGGCACTAAAATCCACATTCCGCCCGCGATAAGCGGATCTGGTCCCCGCTACAGCCAAATTTTTCCGGAAATTGGTGCAGGCGTGAGCTGGGCGGATAAAATGCGCCATGTGGGTTGGCGTATTCTTAAGAATACGCCATATTGGTCAGCGCATTCTTTAGAATGCGCCACCTTGGTTGGCGCATTCTAAAGTGCGCTATCTTAATTGGCGTAATCCTCATTCCGAGCAAATTACGCTGTGATGTATGGCGTATTCTTTAAATACGCTACAACTTTTGGCTGCTTTGCTCCTTTCTAAATTCTCCACCATTCGCGCTTCTCCCGCTAATTTACACGCACAACCTGCTCCTTAAAATTTGGCCTTTAAATTTGATTAATTGCATTGATATATATATCATTTATTAAAATTAGATCAAGGTGAAGATTGTTAGTTATTGTGATTCAATTTCTTTATCACAGTTTTATTTTTCCTGCTTTTCCTATAGCTGTAAGTTGTGTTAGCATTTTAGAGAGCTTCTTTAGATTCTTGTGTTGCCATTTTCCCTACATAGTTTGATTTCTTTTTATAATTGATGTACAAATAGAAGAACAAGTTCTAATTGCTAGTGTTAAATAAAATTCCTCATTTACATGGTTTCGAGAGTTTCGGGCTAAGAGATTTAGCAGAGTTTCTTTGTTGTACTTGTATGTTGTTTTTCAGATTCTGGCTTCTTGAATGTGCATTCTTTGGCTTCAAGCACATGCTTGAGCGTGGTTCTGTTCTCCGGCTTCAGGCTTACGTTGGGGCGAATTTTCACATCTCTGGCTTCTGATACAAGACAAGCACCTAACCGATTTCGTGGCTTGTAGCAGAAGTCAAATTTCTGGTTTGTTGATTTTTTTTTTTCAACATATAAAAATCTGAAAATTCACTACAATTAGCCTGAACCTTCTTAATCTAAAAGATTGTTGCATCCTAAATCTATTGTTCCATAGTCGTAACATGCATCATTATTGAATCTTGAATGAAACAATGATATCTTGATGGATTGGCTTGCAAAATACGGTGCTGGTGCTGATTGGCTTCTTGAAGGTGAAGATTGTTAGTGCTGATTGGCTTGCAAAATACGGTTGTAAGCTTGACAGTTTTAAGGAATTTAATATCATAAATCTGCCCCATATGCTTAAGGGTATTACTCTTCTAGATAAAACTGGCTTGCCTTACATTCGGATTGGTTGACGTTGGGTTTATTCTTTGCTTTCTCGTTATTTTGCTGGGTGGTTATCTTTTAAGTTGGATGTTGGGGTTTTCTTATCGTGGGCTATCTGGTTACACTTGGACTCTATGACGTTGTTGGTGAGCAATATTGGCTTTGAATTTGTTATCCTCTACAGGTGCTGCACTACTCTATCTGGGTGTTGTTTCTTACTGCTGGTTGTTGGCTGGGGGTTTGAGTATTACGGAACTTTAACTTTTATGGTTTGGATTATTAAGATTTGTGTTAATATTCTTTACTGTGAGCAGTTATATGGCTGTTTTCTTCATTGCGGCTGCACTATTTCGTGTTATCAGTATGGTTATTTGATTCTGAGAAATTTTGGAGACTTTGTTGGGTATTGGAATAGTACCCTGGAACCGTTTATCCTTGCTAAGGATCATCTAGGCTGGGAGTGTCACAGCATTTTATTCCTTATTCCTTTCAAGAAGGAGGTTATTTTCCTGACTCTTTTTTGCTGTTATTACTATACTTTTTTGACTTCCACATTATACTTTTATTATAATCATTTGTCGTGTTGGAAGGTGTTCTCTTTTGCAGGTGGCCGGATCGAGTTTTTGTTTCCTGGCTTGATCAATTTTAGTGTTTGGCTGACCTTTATTTCCTTTTTGTTTAGCCTTCTTTTTTGGGCGCGGTCTCCTAGCCGCCCTAGAATGTTCTTAGGTTCTCATGTATTTTGGAGTAGTTGGGGAACTTCGGCTCGTAAGGTTTTACTTTTCTTTTTGATTGTACCTCTTCGGAGCAGTAGTGAGCTGAATGTCCTCTTAAGGACCTTCTAATCTTTTTTTATATATTAACACGAAAGTCCTGTCGGGGTTTTAACCAAAAAAATAAAAAAAATGATATCTTGATGGATGACACAAATGTATTGGTCCTTGGGCATTTTTTTTTTATTTTTTTTATTTATTGGTCCTTGGGCATTACTTGGACATTATAACATAATGATGTTATTGAATATTATTTAATATGCTTCAATCATGTTAGGATCATCCTCGACCTCTTCCACCATTGAAGGGATTATTTTTATTGGTACTAATGTTTGACAAATCTTTTAAATGCAATTGTTGATAAATGAAATGACGAAACACCGTTAATATTAAGATTTTATGTTATTGTTCTTCCTTGTTAATCAATACTTGCCATGTGAATTTGAAAATTGAAATCTTTCAATAATGTTCTTTAAGGCTACGACTTCAATACCTGTTTTATTATGGCAATCATGACCATGATTATTTAATTGTTGTTGTATTCGAAATGGTGAGCGAAATTTTTCCTTCCGCACGGCTCATATTCGAATTCCTAACTATCCCAAAAACAAAAAAAATTCGAAACGAACTTGAATGAAATGAACCTGTCAGCGCTGCCTGCAACTTCAAACAATAAATGATTGAGAAATTAACTACAAAACATTAAAAATTGTTTCTCAAGGAACTCAAACATGGCGCAGCTCTATTGTTTTCTTTCTTGAAATCTTCTCATTGATTTGCATTACCCTTAAGCCAGCTTGCTTTTCCAACAAATTCAAATTTTCGCCTTCTTCTCCCATTACCCTGCTCGATCTAATGCCATACCTGCTTAAAGAGCGAAATGATGTCGAAGGAACAACCACGGTAGAGCAGCACAAACCATGCGAAGGCCGGGAAGACTGTCAGCTCGCACACGAAGGGAATGAGTTCCTTTGCACCTATCCTCCTCCCGCTGTAAATCTGTAAAAAGATATTACAGGCGAAGGCCACGAGGAGGGAGATTAGCGCCAGAACGAATGATAAAACTGCGAAGAAGAACTTGGTCGGGATAGAACGCCGGAATTCGCGCTCTCTGTAAGATGAGGTAACCAAAGACAAGAACAGAACCAGCGCCGTTGCGGCGCAGGATAACCCGAATACGAATGCGTTCTTGAACACAATAAATGCCGCCTTGCCGTAGATATTGCCGCCGCCTCCGCTGCCGTCGGAACTAGGAATGGAAAAACTCGAAGCGAAGACGAATGCTGCCACGAGGCTGGCGCAAGTCTGCCCCAGCTTGGTGAGCTCTTTCTTGCCTGTCCTCGCCATCTTCTGGTGGTTCGTTGAGAAGCACTCTTGCGCCGTCATCTCCTCCGCGTTGCGGCTGTACTGAAGGTCCTTGGGCATCAATTTCTTTACTTTCTCAAACCACTGCAGATCTTTCTGCATCTGGAGACCGCCGGCCACTTCCTCATCGACGGTCACTTTGGCAGCGTAGTGGAGAATGGTGTTGCTCTTGCTGTCTCTGGCGTACAGTAGTCGCGAAGGAAGCACGGGATTTCTGCCGGTAAGTTTCGATGCCACCAACTCAAAAATCTTCTTGCTTCCGAGCAGAGTGGCCACCTGAATTATATTCTTTCCTTGGACGTCCAGGATGTTGACGGACTGTGGGTAGACTTCCAAGATCTTGTCGACAAATTCGTGGAGCCCCAGCTTGGCGCCGGTTATCAGCGGCGAGTCGTTCCAGCGCTGAAGTGCAGCATCAACTATAGGTGGCTTGCCATCCACTATAGGGGGTTTGTGGGCGCTGAAACTTCTGCTTTCATCAACTGTAGGTGGCTTGTCGTCCACTATAGGGGGTTCGTCGGCGCTGAAACTTCTGCTTTCATCAACTATAGGTGGCTTGCCATCCACTATAGGGGGTTTGTGGGCGCTGAAACTTCTGCTTTCATCAACTGTAGGTGGCTTGTCGTCCACTATAGGGGGTTCGTCGGCGCTGAAACTTCTGCTTTCATCAACTATAGGTGGCTTGCCGTCCACTATAGGGGGTTTGTGGGCGCTGAAACTTCTGCTTTCATCAACTATAGGTGGCTTGTCGTCCACTATAGGGGGTTTGTCGGGGCTGAAACTTCTGCTTTCATCAACTATAGGTGGCTTGTCGTCCACTATAGGTGGCTTGTCGTCCACTATAGGGGGTTTTTGGGCGCTGAAACTTCTGCTTCCTGTCTTCCCCTTACTGATAAAATCCCAGTACCCGAAATCCCCTGCCAAACAGCCGATGAGCGCCATGGTTTCTTTATGGTTTCTTTTTTGCTGCTCCAAGTACTTTATTGTAGGGAAAACTGCATCAGCATACACAAATTTATCATACTTGTCAATGAAATACTGAATAGAACTTAAATTAGTTGGAACTCACGTTGCTTTAAGATCCTGAAAATATGCAGTATCGCCCATTCCGCTGCAGGACAAAACTAACTTCATTAATTAATTACCACTTGTGGTGATTGCAAATTTTAGAGAACACATTCAAAACCTATCAAAATACAAGAGATTATTCCTTTCAGCCACTAGATCAACATGTTTTTCACATATCATTAAAATATAATTTATACAGATTACAAGGAAATATAATGACATTAGTCTTGCATTCCCTCTTATATTAGATTTAAAAGATAAAGTAAGCATTACTCGTCAGTATATTACTTGCCTGGAAATTTAGTCAATTTTAACAGGTTAAACATGGTGGCGTAATTGGGAGGAAAGCTTTTTGTCCTTTGAATCTGTGGGTTCTCCTCGTCGTGTTGGTTCTCAGTTATAGGCTGCACGCCATCAATCGCCTAAAACAAATTGAAGGATCAGTATATGATGAACAAATTTTAAGGATGAGCATTATAAATATTTAAAATTAACTGTAGGTGCATAATATAAAAAAAAATTAGAAAGAAATAAATTAGTCAAATCATTTGGTGCATTCTATTGAATGCATCAAACAATTTGGCGCTTTCAAAATGTACCAAAATGTTTGGTGCATTCTTTGTATTCTGAAAACGTCAAATTAGTCATAATTTAAAATTTTTAGAATCCGGTTTGCTTATTTTTTATTTTAAATTTTAAATTTTTTTAAAATGTAAATTATTTTGTTTTAAAAAAATATTATATATTAATTTTAATAATTTAAATTAGAAAAATAAAATCTTTAAAAAAATTAAGTACCTATAAATATTATAAAATAAATTATATAGTTTATATAAATTTTATAATTTTAATTTTATAGTATTTTTTAAATGTAAATCATTTCATTTTTAAAAAATATTATATATAAATTTTATAATTTAGTTCTTTAATTATATTATATATAAATTTTATTTAGAATTTTAAAATATAAATCTTAAGTTTGCAAATTAATATTAAATGCACTAAACAATTTAATTATTAATTATTCTATAAATTTATTTTCATTATCATTTTATATATTAAACGAGTCATTAAATTATATATTAAAACTTACACTACATTTTAAATATAAAGACAAATTAATTTTTTCACATTATTCATTAATTAAATTACAAGTATTTTAATTAATTAATAATTCAAAATCAACTCAAATTTTAACTAATAAACTAATATAATGTCATCAAAATCAATAAATTAATCATTAAATAATTATTTTTTAATTTTAATAAATTTTTAATCATTAATAAATTAATTAAATTTTATTTAATCAATAATCTTTTTATTACTCATTTCATATAATAAATGAGTCATTAATTATTATCACTTGACAAAGTTTTTTAAATATAACAAATTTTTTTAAGACTTAAATTAAAAATAAATTTTATTAAAAAAATTTAATTTCTAAATTAAATTCATAAAAATTTGCAAACTTGCGATTTATATTTTAAAATTCTAAATAAAATTTATATATAATATAATTAAAGAACTAAATTATAAAATTTATATAATTTTTTTAAAAACTAAATGATTTATATTTAAAAAAATACTATAAAATTAAAATTATAAAATTTATATAAACCAGATAATTTATTTTATAATATTTATAGGTACTTAATTTTTTAAAAGATTTTATTTTCTAATTTAAATTATTAAATTTATATATAATACTTTTTTAAAACAAAATGATTTACATTTTAAAAAAATTAAAAATTTTAAATAAAAAATAAGCAATCCGAATTATATGAAATTTAAATTATAACCAATTTGACATTTTCAGAATTCACTAAACTATTTGGTGCATTTCATAGAATGCACCAAACAGTTTTGTGCATTCTGAAAATACCAAATTATTTGGTGCATTCAATAGAACGCGCCAAATGATTTGACTAATTTGCTCCTTTCTAATTTTTTTTATATTATACTCCTACAACTAATTTAAATATTTATAATGCTCCTTCTTAAAATTTGCTCTATTAACAAATCGTTGCTTTCTTTCTCTTTTTTTTACTCCAGAAGGAAAAATAAAGCAATGTTTTCTTCTTCTTTTTTCTGAAAAAAATTGGATATCATCAAATTTTGATGAAGATGGATCCCAATTTTTTTAATAAAATTTTTATGTATTAATTTTAAAGAAAATCCAATAATTTTAAACTCGCCATGATTAGAAATTTTGATTAGCCAGTTTTTTTTTTTTTTTTCAGTTCACTATGACATTTTTTAGCAGACATGTAATTTCATTTTACCAGGCCCGGGTCATAATTGTCTTTGATAGCGAAGGACGCAGCCTGCTCTCCCTTGTCTCCATCATCATAAAGAGGGATACCTGAGGACTTTCAACTCTTTAGTATTACTTACAGTAAAGAGTAAATTCATTCAATGGCTATGATTCTTCAGTAGGTGGGTGTGAATATTAATTTGTTCTCACACTTATAGATGAAGGATTCCAACAGTCCAAATTCCATTTCACTCTTGAATGATCCTGGAATTGTCACCATAAGTTGCAGGGGAGTCACAGCAGCTATGTTTCTCCTTGTTCTTAGATGTGGAAATCTCTCAGCTATATCCAATGCCAGTCCTGCCACTTAGAAGCATTATGAACTTTTTGTTGTAGGTATTCATAACGCATCAGCAATTTCTGTATTCCTCTAATACCTCGTAGAGGCATAATCCTTACATTTACTTAATTTAATATGTTTTAAGCATTATTTCTATGTACATATATTATTCATATACATAATATATATATATATATATATATATATATATATATATATATATATATATATATATATATATATATATATATATATTTATAATAAATATATATTTATATTCTTATTAATGATTAATCATACTTCTTATCTTGCTTCATATCTTTTTAATTGAGCTTGTTCAAAAGTCCTAATTGAGGCAATTATATATTCATTTTTAAAATTTTCATTATTTATATAATTTATTCAGTTATTCAGTTTAACCTCGATCAAACTATTGAACCTAAAACTTTTTTTTTTTCTTTCGATTATATGTCCGATGTGATTTTCACAATTTTAATTTTTTTTTTAATTTTTTCGAATTAAATTTGTTTTTTATATAATTTATATAATGTTCTTTTTTAAAATTTATCCTATAAAACCTCTTTTTTAGTGACAGCAAAAAATGTTATAACGCACATGATAAATATTTTTATCGTTATTATTAATATTCTTGCTAAATTATGAAATGAAAACTAAGTACGAAACTCACGGGGAGCGTTGCCCATGATCGCGCAATGCAAAACGTTGGCTCCATCCATCCTTTTAAAATCTATAATGGCCTTATCATCGCTGCGGTCATAGAGCTTCCAAAACATTTTTTGCTGCCCATACAACGCAGCTCTCAGGAGCGGCGTCTCGTTGTTCTCATTCCCCGTATTGAGCAGCGACTTATTCTTAGCGATGAGCTTGTCGGCAATGTCCATCACCTTATCGCCGACGGCCGCCGCGACATGGAGGGCGGTGTTCCCTTGCAGATTGGCTTCTAGAAGGCTCTCCTCATCCATGTATTTAAGCAGCTTCTGGGCCAGCTTGGTCTTCTCATAGGAGATGATGACACTGAGGAGGGGGTCCCCGGATAGGTTCACGGCGTAGTATTGGCCTTCGAGCTTCTGCGAACTCGCTTTCTTTTGCGCGAGCTCTTCAAGGTGCCTACGAAGGTACAACTCATCGTCGCGACGGATAGCGTTGTCGATGCCTTGATATGTTCTCGTGAAGCTTTCCTGGTGGCAGAAGAAGGGGATGGGGGTGATGTCGACTGACGCGTTGGGATCGCCCATTCTCTGAGCTCCAGATTATTTGCTTATCTCTAAGTAGCTAAATGAGATGTTATATTGACATAATCGAGAGGGTATCAGGTACTTAGCAATCAGTGTCAAGTTTGCTTAATTCACTTAACTAAAAAGCAAAGTATTTTGCTTGGCAGAGATACTCTTATCACCCACCCACTCAATATTTTAACAGCTTTTTTGAATGTATGGATTCAAATCTAACTCTTGGATGTGAAAATTAAAATGATAGCCATTCAATGTACGTTAGAAAGAATGACCTTCACGAATGAATAGTATTGAACTGGATTAGGGTTTTATTTTACGACCGGTCGATTCTTTAAAATATTTAAATTTATTTTAATTGAATTTAAATAATATGTTTTAATATATTAAATCCTTTTAAAATTTTAAATATTATATTTAATATGTAGATGAATTCAACCATAATATAAAGACAACTACCTTAAACTCCACCATAATATGAGATTAAAAAATAGAATGAATACTATATGAGTTAGAATGCGAATTTGGGCTCTACTGGATTGGGTTGGGTTGCAAAGTTGGGCTAACAATTTGGGATGGTTGGTCTATAAATTTTTTAATATGTATTATAACTAACTAACTAAATAAATAAATAAATATAATTTATTATAATGTGTATTATCAAAATTAATAATATAATTTTTTTAAAATTATAAATTTATATTATATTAAATATTATTCTTATTATAAATTATATTTATATTATATATTTTATTTAAATTATATATATATATATATATATATATATATATATATATATAATACTTATATATTTATATTTATAATACATATACTTATATTCTTATTAATGATTAATCATGCTTCTTATTTTGCTTTATATCTTTTTAATCGAGTTTGTTCAAACGTCTTAATTGAGATAATTATATATTCACTTTTAAAACTTTCATTTATTATATAATTTATCTTATAATTAAATAATTTTAATATTTATTATAATTTCCGATTCAACTCCGATCAAACTATTGAATGTTAAATTTTTTTTTCTTTCGGTTATATGGTATGATCGGATTTTCAATATCTTAATTAAAGCTTTTTTTCTCCGAATTATTATTTTTTATATAATTTTATATAATATTCTTTTATAAAATTTATCCTATAAACTGTCATTTTTATTGACATAGATAAAAAAGTTATTGCGCACATGAAAAATATTTTTATCGTTTTTATTAATGTACTTGCTAAATTATGAAATGAAAACTAAGTACGGAGCTCACGGGGAGCATTGCCCATGATCACGCAACGCAAAACGTTGGCTCCATCTTTCCTTTTAAAATCTAGAATGGTGTTATCATCGTCGCGGTTGTAGAGCATCCAAAATAATTTTCATTGCCCATACAACGAGAAATTATTAGGTGTAGCTTTAGGTCCGGAGTCCAATAAAATCGTGACACGTGGCTTGTACACATGGCAATTAATTTCTATTTCATTTTTTGTATTTTGTATTTTGTTTTTTTTTTGCAAGCCCGACCGACCCAGCCCAAAATATTCCTGTAAAAATTTAGGGTTTTGAAATTGGCGCTCTTTTTTTAAATGAAATACTTCAAAACATCTATATTTTTTTAGGATTTTCGCTAAAAGAAAATATTTCATAGCTGTTGAGAAAGAAGAAAATAGGAAAAGCCGGTGAAAATGACGACTGGTTTGAAGGAGGAAAAGCCGATGAAGATGACGACTGGTTTGGAAGAGGAAAAGCAGGTGAAGATGAAGATGAAGATGAAAATTGGTTTGGAGGTGGAGAAGCCGCAGTACTGCTAGATACCGCTCAGTACCAATGCTCAATACTGCTCAGTACGGTTCGGTATCGCTCGGTACTACTCGGTATTTAAAAATAACTATGTATTTCTTAATCAGACTTCTTACATTTGAATCAATATGATTGTTTCTTACATCTGAATCAATATGATTGATACACAGCGGTACCGAACATAATTTTTCCTTTAATATCAATTGAATGTTTATACCGATGAACTCTCCGTACCAATGCTCGGTACCACTCGGTACTGCTCGGTACTGCCCGGTATTTCTAAATAACTGTGTTTCTTAATCAGATTTCTTACATCAGAATCAATATGATTGTTTCTTACATCTGAATCAATATGATTGATACACAGCAGTACCGAACATAATTTTTCCCTTAATATCATTTCAATGTTTATACCGATGAACTCTCAGTACCAATGCTCGGTACCGCTCGGTACTACCCAATATTTCTTAATAAATACTGCTCGGTACTTCAAAATAACTATGTATTTCTTAATCAGATTTCTTACATCTGAATCAATATGATTGTTTCTTACATCTGAATCAACATGACTGGTACACAACATATAAACAAGCAGAGAAAACTTTAAAGTTTCTGTAACACTTATTTGTGAAAAAGCTGAGAATGCTTTAAAATGAACATAAATATTACAGAAGCATGTGTTCTCCCTATAGGTCATATAAATCACGGAGTACAAAAAACTTACAAATTTTGAAAACAAACAGGACTTCAAAATAACTCTTACAATAAAAAGTGTGTTCCGGTGGCGCTGCCCCCTTGCACCCCCGCCAGGGGGCGCTGCCACCTTGGACCCCTGCCACGGGGCGCTGCCCCCTTGGAACCCCCAACATATTTCCTAAATTACATAAAAAAACTATCATTCATGCAAGCTGTTCTTCTTTCAACTTTAGCTATTCCTCTTCCTCTTCCTAGATGTCTGCAGAGCATCATATTCATTGCCTTTCCCTCCTCCAAACCAGTCGTCATCTTCATTAGCTTTCCTCGTTTCATCTTTCTCAGCAGCTATGAAAATATATTTTGAGCTTAAATCCTAAAAAATATAAAAGTTTCTTAGTATTTCATTTAAAATAAGTGCGCCATTTTAAAACCCTAAATTTGAACAGGAATATTTTTGGTCAGGTCGGTTGGGCTTGCAAGAAAAAAACCAAAAATGAAATAGAAAGTAATTATCATGTATACAGGCTATGTGTCACAATTTTATTGGACTCTGAACGTAAAGCTGTGTCCAAGCTGTGTCACAATTTTATTATAAGCGATGAGCTTATCGGCAATTTCCATCACCTTACTGACAGTGACCGCCGCGACATGTAAAGCATTGTTCCCTTACATATTGGCTTCAAGAAGCCTCTCCTCATCTATGTATTTAAGCATCTTCTGGCCCAGCTTGGTCTTCTCATATGAGATGAGGAAACTAAGGAGGGGGTCCCCGAATAGGTTCATGACATATTATAGGCCCTCGAGCTTCTGCAAACTCTGTAAGGTCTCAGCTTTCTTTTAAACATGTTCTTCAAGGTGCCTACGAAGGTACAAATCATCTTCAGGACGGATAGCATTGTCGATGGCCTGATATGTTCTCCTGAAGCTTTCCTTGCCGTAGAAGGAGGGGATGGGGGTAATGTCGACTAACGCGTAGGGATCACCCATTCTTTGCGCTCCAGATTATTTACTTATATCTAAGTAGCTAAATGAGGTTTTATATTGACATAACCGAGAGGGTATCAAGTAACTAACAATTAGTGTCAAGTTTGCTTAATTCACTTGTTGACCTCATTTTTGTATGAGGTCATTAGGACCCATCTGGATTTACTTTTGGTGACCTAATGATCGATAGGTGCTCACTTGTCATCATATTGGTCCCTATCAAACCCCAATTCAATTCTTAATCAAGTTCCAATCCAATCGTCAATCAACCTTCAATCATTTTCCAATCAAATTTCGATCACACTCCAATCCAGTCTGCAATATACACTTTAATCAAATCTTCAATCACACTTCAGTCCAGCTTTAATTCAAGCTTCAAACATATAATTTTTAATCAATCGTAAATCAAAACTCGTTTGATTTTTATCAAACAAATTCAATCAAGTGATATAGAATTGAGTCGACCAGTTTGTATTTAATTTAAAGCTTGATGGCTTTCATCGACACAATCTAACCTATTTCGGCTCAATATAAATCAAAATGGCGTTATTTAATTTGAATACTTTCAATCAAATTAATGTGAATCTAAGACTTAATTAGTTTAACTTATTTGATTCAACTATTTCATTCTAAACATTTTAATTATGACTTTAATATTATCCTTTGGTGTCATGATCAAAGAAGAGTAACAACCCATCTTTTCCAAGCCTTGGATCAAGGCTTCCAAGGGCTAGATTGTCAATTGATGAAAGATTTCATCTTCAGGTTTTTATGAGGGCTTTTAGGGCTGGTCATCGCGGGCTCTCATTCCACGACTGTGGGCTCCGAAAATTCGGCCTCGGCCTCCACCCACTTTTTCTTTTGCTTTTCGGGGGGAGTTTTAACGAACTAAGTTTCGGGGTAAATTTTGGAAGGCAGATGGGTTTGTAGATAAGACACTACCCAGAGATTTCACCCTTATTTTGCGAGGACTTTATGATCTGAGTTCTGGTTTCCTATAGGCGCAAGCCCCTATAGTTAATTACCCCTCCCAGTAATGAGAGAGAACTTTCGATTAAGGCTAGTCGTCAATCAGATACGTAGAAATACGTGCATCTGGCATATAGTAGCAGCGATGGGTTTAGGGTGTTAAAATCGGGAGAATTTGGGAATTTGGAAGATTGGGAGATTTGGAGATTTGATATTTAAAATAGAAATTTCACCATCTTGCACTTAAAGCAGATGGTGGGGGAATGGATGATAGACCCGATCAAGATCCCTTGGTTCCGTCGTCCCGGGCCAACGTGGTCCCTGGTCTACTTAGTCAGAGGAGGTAGTCGACCCAACCTGACAGAAGGATCCTTGTCAGCAGCCATGGGTTGCTTCGTCCAAGGGTACCTTGTAGACCTGGGGGGAGTGTTTGTCTAAGGGGATAAATTTGAATCCACCTTAGCTAACAGAGGGCTTTGTGCCCTATCGATCATATCCTATTGATTCATATCTCAAGGATTTGATGCCATTGGGGAGCATACGGGCTCTGGCCATAACCATAATATAATGGTGTCATTTGGCGGCGACCATCTGGTTCAGAGGGCCCCGAGTCATAACCGTTTATCCTGCAGTACCATTTGGTGGTGAAACTGCCGGTTAGAGGACTCGTACCACGTCCTTGTTGGCAGGAGATTATTTGAGAATGGATCCTAGTGATATTTTCAACTAGGCATTAGCTCTATGTGAGCTGAAGTATTCTTCAATTTATCCACCTTGGCAAACTGTTGTGGAGGGTGGATGGATTTGCTTTATGTGATTGATGATTGGATTTCAGTTTTAAATATTTTTAGGATTTTGATGATTTTTGGATTTTTTTGGATTTTGGAGTATTTGGGTGGTATTTTGAAATATTTAAAATGGACCCCTCCGGTTGATATTTTCATTCAACACAGCCATCATTGGGGTGCATAAGATCACTTATATTTTATTTATTGGACCCTGTCGACACTATCTACTGGTCGATGAAGGATCGGATTTCATAGGCTTTGGATCTTTGTTAGGGAATTCTCTTGATTATGGACCTTGAAGGCCTAATATGAACTATAAAATAAACATCCCAGTCGATCTCACAACCGCATATTTATTTAATGGTTCAAGTTGTGTCGACTCCTATCTACCCGTATAGAAGGATCGGGCTCGAACTAGAATTCACTGATTGCCCCGCGCAGCATCCCTAGACGTCACGTGTGTCCCAATAACACGCTCGTCGGGGCCCATACGGGTGTTTGGGGGTATTTTATGACTATTTGTTAAACCTTGTCAACTCCTATTCACTTGCTTTAGGAGGATCGGGTTCAAATTCATTGACCCGTGCAGCATCCCTAAACATCACGTGTGTACCAATAACACGCTCGTTGGGGCCCATGCGGGTTATGATTGTACTTACCCCTTTGTGTTCCTATGTGTATACAAATTAAGGTGCACATGTGCCTTTTAGAATATTTGTAAATACCTTATGTCTGCTTGCACAGATGTTGCAGATCCGGTGGCGTAGAGTTACAGCTTGTGGACGCCTTCTGTCTGCTTGTACGAAGGTTGCAGATCCATTGGCGATGTAATGTAGCTTCATTTGATGACTCGTACGCCTTCTATCTGCTTTTATAGATGTTGCATATCCGGTGGCGTGGCGTTGAGATTTCATTTGGGGATTTGTACGCCTTCTGTCTGCTCGCATGTGTATTGTAGATCCGGTGGCATAGAGTTACAGCTTGTGGACGCCTTCTATCTGCTTGTACGAAGGCTGCAGATCTGGTGGCGTGGCATTGGAATTTTATTTGGGGATTTATACGCCTTCTGTCTGCTCGCATGGGTATTGCAGATCTGGTGGCAATGACGCAGTCCGTTTCGTGATCGGATGTCATTTGGTTAGCACCGAGCATTAATTTTCTTGAAATAAGCGTTACTGTATTAGAACTCTCGTCGGTCACGACACAATTTTAACTTGGACAAATTGATAGTCAACTTAAAGTATTGATAATGTTTCGGACATGGTGGCGAAGTCCATTCGTCAATCGGAGATCATTTGGTCGACGCCGAGGGCTAAATTCCTTAGCATGCGCATCATTACCTTGTGATTTGTGTTCTACCTCGAAATTTATGCCAACCTTCTTATATTTCATTTAATTCAATCAAATTAAAATTCATTCTTAAGTATTTAGGATATTCTAGATGCAGTGGTGAAGTCCGTTCATTGATCGGAGATCATTAGGTCGACGACGAGGCCGATTTCCTTGAACTGCGCGCTGCTACATTTGAATCACTCCGATTGCGCCGCCAATCTGAATGCTTTGAATTGAATAAACAAAATATAGTTTTTAAAGGTTGAAAGCATTCCAAACACGTTAGAAAAGTCTGTTCGTCGATCCGAGATCGTTTGGTCGACGCCGAGGGCTAATTTTCCTTGAAATGCACGTTATCGCATTGCATTAGGATTGTTTTGATTTGCGTGCCATCACCCCAGTTGATCCAAATTAATTAAATAAAATATAGATCTTTGATGTTGATGATGTTTGGGACGTAATGGCATAGTCCGTTCGTCGATCGGAGCTCATTTGGGCGACGACGAGGCCAATTTTCCTTGAAATGCGCGTTATCTTGTCGCATTAGGATCGCTTTGATTTGCATGCCACCACCCCGATTGATCCAAATTAATTAAATAAGATGTAGATCTTTGATGTTGATGACATTCTGAACGCAACGACGTAATTCGTTCATCAATCCGACGTCATTTGATTGGCCTCGCGCTGCTTAGTTCGTTATTTTTGTAGATTTCTTTTGAGCACAATTGCTTTTTGATATATTTTCATTTTCTCCTCGTGCAGGAGATGTTTAGTTGGCGGAGACCCAACGACCTGCCTCCAGGCGAGCCCAGTGAGGATGTTGACGTACGAGACCGGCTAGAGCAGCACCAGTGCATGCTGCAGGGGCGCGACATTTTCCACGACTTCTTTGTTCATTCCCCTCATCTCCCGAAGCTTCCAAAGGACTTTGTTACTTTTGAGGACTCGGATAGGTGGGTCACTAGTCTCAGGTTACAGTACGGGGAGTTCCACCCGTTAGAGAGTTCTGTTGTACAGATTGGCTGGGGCACCTGCGACGTTTTAGTGCCTACCGCAGACGTAGTTGAGCCAGTTGGGCAGTCCGGTCTTCTTAGTCACCGCCAGTTACAGCCGTCACCTCCACAGTGGCCGAGGGACTCAGCAGTTGGTCGGGTTCAGAGCCCGGTCAGCGGGTATGTTTACTGGGCCCGTTACGTTCTTCAGGCGCACAGGGAGACTCTTCAGGCGGCAGGGATTTACGAGGCAGTGCACGCCTCACTGTTTGACTACGGACACCTTCCTACTTCTTGGGCCCAAGGTTTGGTTGAGTTCTGGGATTCAGGCAGAGGCACATGCTGGATCGGGGCAGAGGAGCTCACGATTACCCTTTCAGACTTGCAGACGGTCTCCGGGCTTCCTATTTTTGGACACAGTTTTGAGGAGTGTGTGCCTCCGGATAGGTAGCTTTTTCACCGAGTACCTTCAGTAGACGGTGGCAGGAGAGGGAGACTGCTACTGCCAGAGGTTTACCCCACCGCTTTATAGCACTACCGATAGACCTTCAGAGCTTCAGGCTTGTCAGGACGTTCCAAGACTTCGATGCCCACAGATGTTTGGGTTCGCAGCTTTCTCCAGGGGAGGTACCTTTCTACCGTTCGAGTTTCACTGCACGACCCGTTCGGACTTGGTTTGCAGCGTAGTACTCCGTTGTCAGAGGAGACCGCCGAGCCTTCTTCTTCAGCTGGTTACACTTCCCCAGGTTTGGTAGGGATCGATGAGGGTCTGCTTTTGACGGGTTTCTTAGCACTCTGGCTCAGTACCTTCGTACTTCCACTTCGGGCAGACTCTTTGAGGTACAGTGTTTTGTTGGCAGCCAGTCAGTTGGCACAGGGACAGAGGCTCGCCTTAGCTCCAGCTGTTCTTGCCAGAGTGTACAGGGTCCTGTGGACCATTTCTGAGGCTAGCTCTTTAGAGGTGCGGGATTCAGTTCTACCGTGGCAGTACTTGTACGCCTGGGTCCACCTATACGTCAGGGGTGCCTTTTCCTGCTTAGAGACTCCTGCTTACTTTCTTTAGAGAGGGTACCCTACAATTCTTCAGCTATCTCAGGCGTCTTCCACCTTCGAGTTAGAGAGGATCCGCCTCTTCTTCTTTGCTCCACAGCTAATTTCAGACCAGCAGTCAGATGTTTTTGGTTTGCCGCCTCATCAGAGAGGCACTGTTGTGGTGGATGGGGTCGACCACAGAGGGAGGCGAACTTTACTGCACAGGAGATGGAGTTTGCCTGTCGGTGAGTACTTCATCAGCATGCGCCCGGGTTGGTTGTGCTACAGGGCAGGCACCACAGTGAATTTGGAGGGCTACCAGCCCAACAAGGTGGCCAGGCAGTTTGGACTCTCCCAGGCCACACCTTACGGCGGACGACCACTTGTCCCCGGTGTTTCAGACACATGACACATGGGCACAGTTCCACTAGATACCCGCTTCTTCGCTGCAGCTTTTACTTGGTCACACTTACTGAGGCTCGGGATTGGTTCTAGTTTTCTCTTGGCATAGTCATCTGCGAGTACGGGGGTAAGTTACACCAGACTATCTTGGGTACGACAGTCTTTCAGAGCCGCTTTAGAGCATGGTGCGAGGAGGTACGAGTGCCGGGTACAGGAGCTCGGGCTACCGAGGGGACAGCGGTTTCGTCAGGGTTTTCCAAAGGCTGTAGGTAGCAGAGGTACTTCCTTACCCTTCACTCTTTCTTTTCTACTAGTGCTTAATTCAATATAATTGTGGTAATTTAATTTATCATTTTGTGCAGGGACACGTGTTGAGGCCCATACTGTTACTGGGGCCATTGTTCCTTCTCCTTCTAGAGTTTCGGATGTGCCACCTGCGCCGCACCACACTGAGGTTTCCCAGCCCTCTCGCCGGCGGACCAGCTCTCAGCGTGTCACACCTTCCAGACGGTCTGTGGACGCTCGTCTTTCTTCTAGGGACCACGGGGAGAGCACACAGGAGCCGAGGAGGTCAGACTTCACTGGGTACGGTACACTAGGACCCTCCGACGACTTCTCTTTTTCGGTGGACCCCTACGGGTCATTCTGTCCAGGTGAGTCTTCGGGGACCGGCACTGTGTTACTTACAGAGCTGTTTGTGGGGGGCATCGTACACGCAACCGTCGTCAGACCTTGTTCCGTCAGAGTTCTTCTTCCCTACGGGCTACCCAGCTGACTTCGCAGGCCCCTCCTCTGTCCCAGCCAGCCACCCAGCTGACTCAGTGGGCCCTTTCGTAGGTACGCGTTAATTTATTTTCAATGTATTATTATGATATCTGTGATTATATTAATTATTTATAATCTTTTGTGCAGTGGCTCAGGGAGTTGACTACACGTCAGAGATTTTTTGCTACGTTCCCCGACCTCCGGACTCCATGACTACTGACAGGTGCAGCCACCTAGTGGAGGTTCTGAGGAGCTTAGTTTTCAGGTCGATCCGAGCACTCCAGAGTCTTGGGCCAGTTTTACCTCTTCTGCTGACCGGATCCTAGGCCTGCTTACTGAGTTTGGGGTGGACACCACCGAGTTACATTTTTGGGAGGCGGTGTGTCGTGAGACAGAGTTCTGCATCCAGCGGCTGATGTCACTTTTTGTTACCCGGGCCAGCGTTACACTTCTGCAGTTAGATGAGATAGTTGCTAGCCGCAGGGCACTGGCTGACGACGCTCACGACAGAGTAGACAGTAGTGTAGAGGCTCTGAGGAGACACCGCCAGAGTTCTTCTGGCATGACTCAGGAGATGGACAGATTGACGACGCGCATGCAGGCTCTTTGGGGGGACATCAGGCAGATGTTATCCAGGATGCGTCACCTACAGGAGGGGCGTTACAGACGGGACAGCCTTACTAGGAGGGAGGAGCAGCGGCATCGAGCCTTATAGCAGGAGATGATGGAGGCCGACTCTTCACTAGCACTGGCCGTGGAGCAGTTCCAGAGAGCTTAGTCAGAGTTTTAGACCTTGGCCAAGGTTACCGGACAGTTAGAGAGCTTACAGGCCCGCCTCTACTGACGTGTCCTTGTCCTTTTCTTTTTAGTATGTACTCCTGTAGTGTCTTGAGTCTTGGTGTACTTGTACCTCATGTTGATTATATATATATATATATATATATATATATATGGAGAGTTTTTTTTATGTTGCTTCTTGAGCTAGTTTCTGTGTCGTATTCTGGACTGTTTCATACTTTATACTATAGTCTGAGCTGTCTCGTGCTTTATTTGACTTATTTTGGTGCCACGGGGGATTTTAAATATCTATTTGGGGATTTCGGCACACAGCGCGATGTCGACCCAAATAGATATTTAAAATGCCCCCTGTCTTTGAGAGCAGTTGTGAGCGTCACTTTAGCCACTAGATGGGGCCAATGGTTGTAACTTCAAATTTTAGGGATTTTAGCTTTTTCCTGTCCTATTCTTTGTGCGACGGACTTGATGGAAAGTTTGCAGGTTTCGAATTTGATTGATAGTACCAAATGTAGGTAGTATCCTGATTCTTAACCAATCGAGGAGACTTCAATCTGAATCACTTTAGTTCATCAGATTAGGTGAGCTATGATTTGATAGCTCTTTATCCTCTGTTTGCTGAAATAAAAGTTCCTCTACTATGGCCGTTCTTATGGCGTGTTGAGTAGACAGAATTGCCAGTGATTCGGTCATATTTGGGCGTGTTAGATCCGACCTCTTGCATTCATTCAGGCTTCAGACTTGAGCTATGGGCAATGTGCTTCCCAATGCTGAATCTATTGAAGTTGGTAGATTTAAAGTCATCATTTGTGGTTGCAGATTTAGAGTCTACGGACATTTGGTAGTTGTTCGCGACTCATCGTTCCCATTGGAACTTTGATTCTCCGATCAATCGGGAGAGTTTTGTGGACTACGACTAATGAAACTTGTCGAGCAAATCAGCCTTCGTTCTTCCTATAGTCCTTACTAACGGGTTGACGAAGTGGGAGTTCCGCTACTACGGCCTTTCTTCTGGCGTGTTGAGTAGACAGAGTTGCCAGCGATCCGGCCATATTTGGGCGTGTTGGATCCGGCCTTTTATACCCATCCGAACCTTAAGCTTCAGGCTGTTGGAAAACTTCAAGCTTTTTGCCTCAATCTGTTGGAGCGTGTAGTTACAAAAGTCTCTTTCTTGACTTTCAAAATCTTGGTACACTGGAGGAGAATAATGTCCCAAACTTTGAGGAAAATCACCTGTGTACGTGTGTTAACAATGGAATTCATCGTATCCATATTCAAAGGAACATAAGGCTTAAAGATTTGAATATTTATTTGGGGATTCCGGCGCGTAGCACGGTGTCGACCCAAACAAACACTTGAGTACCCCCCGTATCGTAGGGAGGTTTTAAAATAGGTTGAATTTGAAAATTTTGAGCTTCTCTTTTTTTTTTATATTCACTTAGGGATCTCGGCACGTAGCACGATGTCGACCCAAATGAGTATTCCGATGTCTTCTACCTCGTAGGGGTATCTTCAAGGTGGGAGAAGCTTAGACTTTGAATATTTTAAATATTTATTCTGGTATTTCGGCACACGGCGCGATGTTGACCTGAATAAATATTTAAAATGCCCCCTGTCTAGTAAGGGTTTTTTTTGGGCAAACTTAATAGTTTAAGATTTTAAATATTTATTCGGGGATCTCGGCACGCCGCGCGATGTCGACACGGATAAATATTTAAAATGCCCCGGTTTGACAATAAGTTTTTTTTTTGGATACATTCTTGTATTACAAGAGAATTTCAAAAAACGAGTCATGCATAAGTGGATAAGTACATTTGAAGTATAAAATACTTTAAGTACATCATTATCCCTATGCATAGTATTTCTTCAAGTATCGACCATTAATCAGCGGCATAGGTCTTTGACCCTTCAGGTCAATCAACTGATAGGCTCCTCCTTGATACACTTTCTCAATAATAAAGGGGCCCTCCCAATTGGATACGAACTTACCACCAATTTTTCGGTGAGGGATGATTGGCCTTCTCAGCACCAGGACCAATTCCCCTTCTTGAAATGATCGATGACGCACCATTCGATCAAATAATTTCGCTATCCTTGCTCGATAGATCTCTAAGTTTTGTTGGGCTTGTAACATGGTTTCATCAAGTGCATCAAGCTCTTCCATTCTTAATCGAGCATTTTGATCCTGAGTTAAATCATGCTGGATAGCTACTCAAAGCGACGGCAGTTCAATCTCTTGTGGCAACACTGCTTCAACTTCGAATACTAATGAATAGGGAGTGGCTTTGGTTGGCATCTTGTAGGTTATACGGTATGTCCATAGCGCTTCTACCATCTTTGTGTGCCACTCTTTCTTATTTTTGGTGAGGATCTTCTTCAACAACTTCACCAGCGTCTTGTTAAATGCCTCTGCCAGGCCATTGGCCCTTGGGTTATATATGAAAGAATATCACCAATCAATCTTATGTCGATCAACAAAGTTGTAGATTTTTGTACTTTTGAATGCTGTGCCGTTGTTTGAGATCATGCGGTGTGGTACACCGAATCTGTAGAGAACATTGTGGGTGAAGAAGTTGATCACGTGCTCAGACGTGACTTCCCTGAATGGTGCCGCTTCTGCCCACTTAGAAAAATAGTCTGTTGCTGCCAGTATAAAGCGGTGTCCTGCCGAAGATGGCGGATCTATTTGCCCAATTATGTCTGTGCCCCAACATTCAAATGGCTAAGACGCTATCGTTGGATGTAGTGAATTTGGTGATTGATGTATAACATCACCGTGGATTTAACACTCGTGACACCTTTTAGCGTGGTCAATACAATCTATCACCATTGTTGGCCAATAATAATCCATTATCTTGATTTTAGCAGCTATCTTGGGACCTGACTGATGTGCTCCGCAGAGTCCTTCATGTACTTCTGCTACTACTTTATCAGCTTTCTTGGTCCCTAGGTACCTTAGCCACATTTGGTGAAAAGCCCATCGATACAGTGTGTCATTGACAAACACATACCGTAATGCTCTTTTCCTGATTTGTGAGGCCAGAGATTTATCCGTTGGGAGTTTGCTTTCTTTGAAGTAATCGATGAATAGTCGCCTCCAATCATCTTCGATTTTAACATCTAAGCAATACCACCATGATTCTGAAGCTAGACTGGCCTTACGCCTTCTCTTAGGAGCTTGATTTTCTTCATGTCGATATTCAAGATTGACTGGTTGAGGATGTCGGGGATCAACTGAGGTTATGTCCTGTTGGCCTGAATCTAGTACTCCCTCTGCCCGTGGGAATTATAAGATTGCTGGCTCTAAGACCCGGTGATTTTCAACTGCGATAAATATGGGTATCTTCTTATCATCATTTGCCATCTCCTTGGCCAATTTGGCCAAACAATCTGCTTTTACATTTTTCCCTCGAGGGATTCGAGCTATCTTAACATTTGACACTTGCTTTAGAAGCTCGAAAGTCCGCCGGTGATAGTCGGCTAACTCAAGTTTGCAAATCTTATAAATACCCAAGACTTAATTTATTACGAGTTGAGAATCGTCGAAAATTTGAAGATTTATGATTTGGATACCAATCGCGATTTCCAGTCCCGCTATCAAAGCTTTATATTCGGCTTCATTATTGGTCCGAGGTTCAGGTAAACTGAATGAGAATCTCATGATGCCTCCCTCGGGTTCTATAAAGACTAGACCGATGCCAGCTTGGGCCTTTGCAAGATTCGGAGGTCTGGGTAACTTGATAGACGATGCCCCATCAAAATATATCTCCCAAAATGGTAGCTTTCTTCTTCATCAACCTGCATGATTTGTTCATCGGGCAAATCATTGTTGAGCGGAGAGTCTGTTGGAATTGGATGCACGGCAAGAAAATCTGCCAAAGCTTATCCCTTTACAGCCTTCTATGGAATGTACACGATATCGAACTGCAGTAATATCACTGTCCACCTTACTAAACGACCTGTCAACGCTGGTCTTGTCATCAAGAACTTCAGCGAATCGATCTTTGATATCAAGGTGATTTTGTGGGAGAGCATATAGTGGTGGAGTTTCTGAACTGTGAAAATCAGCGCTAGATAATGCTTTTCAATCGGAGAATAACGTATCTCTGCTCTGATTAATCTCCGACTGATATAATAAAGTGCATTCTCTTTACCTTCTTCATTGTGTTGGGCCAAAAATGCTCCGAGGGACTCTTCTAGTGCTGTTGTATACAGTATAAGAGGCTTCCCCGGAATTGGCGCTGCGAGAATGGGCGGATTTAACAGATATCTTTTGATGCTGTCAAACGCTTCCTGACATTCTGCATCCCATTTGAATCGGACATCTTTCTTCATCAACTTCGAAAATGGCTGGCATCTACATGATAGATTTGATATGAACCGTCGAATGAATGCCAGCTGTCCTTGCAACGAGCAAAGCTGACGGAGGTTTTTAGGCGGCGGCATCTCTATGATCGCCTTAATCTTATTGGGATCAACTTCTATGCCTCGGTGGCGAACGACGTACCCAAGGAATTTATCGGAGGAGACCCCGAAAGTACATTTGAGAGGATTCATTTTCAGATCAAACTTTCTGATTCTTTAAATACAATCCTCAGGTCATCTAGATGATCTTTCCAGTCCATGCTCTTGACGACAAGGTCATCTACATAGCACTCAACCTTCTGATGTATTAATTCATCAAAAATATGTGTCATCGCTCGTTGGTAGGTGGCACCAGTATTTTTAAGGCCAAAGGGCATGACTGTGTAGCAAAATATACCGATGGGCATTCTGAATGATGTGTGCTTCTCATCTTCAGGTGCCATTTTAATTTGATTGTATCCCGATGACCTGTCCATAAAGGAGAACATGTCATAGTTGGACGTATTATCCACTAAGAGTTCTGACACAGGGAGCAGGAAATCATGTTTTGGACATGCCTTGTTGAGGTCCCGAAAATCGATGCAGACACGAATCTGGCCGTTCTTCTTCTTGACAGGGACAATATTGGCAATCCAATCAGTGTATTTTTCTTCTCGGATAAAGCCCGCCTCTATGAGTTTCTTTGTCTCTGCAATTACCTGTTCTTCAATCTCCAACCTCATTCTCCTTGGAGCTTGTTTGACGGGTGCTGTATCTGGTTTGATTGCCAGTCTATGAACTACTACATCAGGGGATAAGCCAGACATTTCAGCATATGTCCAGGCAAATCAGTCCCTGAATTCACAGAGGAGTTCTTTTACTTCTTCCACTTGGTCTTCTGGCAGAAGGGAACTAATGAAGGTTGGGCGAGGGTCTTCCTCGATTCCTAAGTTGACTTCTTTTAATTCATCCATAGTAGCCGCTTGTCCGCCATCTTCAAGTTCTTCAGGTGCAGGCTCGGCTTCTACAGGCTGCTCCTCATAGTCATTAACTTCATAAATTTCTCCATCAGACTCGTCATTGGGTTCAACTTCCTTGCAAGTGATGACTTGGCATGTCTCCTTTTGAGGGTGCTTATGTACGACGAATCTGAGGCCCCTCCTTACGAGAATATCCTTTCTTCGCATCGCATGGGGATTTCTTCGATACCAGAGTTTTAAACAGGTACGGAGTTGTTATACGGGAGTGCAAATTCTGGCCTGTTTTCACAACATCCTTTGGATATTTTCAGTGTTAAATTTAGGCATTCTCGTGACTACCAACTCCTGACGTTCGATGGGTCTGTAGAGCCAGTCTCTACTCCCCTCTTCCTCACGCTCTCCTGATTTATAAAACAGGGTTCCCGGCCCATCCCTTTTTCTTAGGGGAGGCACATAAAATGTTACAAGTTCCTCAACGTTATGCACCTCTCGGGGAATGATTTCTTTGAAGTGTTGTGGGGGAACGCATGTGACAACACATTCATTATTTGAAATCGTCAGATTATCTATTCTTCTTGAGAGTACACGTACATTATTCATGTAGGTAGACTCATAGCCGTAGTCATCGTCTGAATATTTCATCTTCTTCTTCCCCCAGCTGTTGATTGGCGTATTTCCTTGGATTTAGACGAGGTGGCCTCATCCTCGTCTGTGACACTCCCTAGGTGAGGCACATATTTTCTCGATCTAGGAGTGATCGCTGCCTTGGGAAAAGTTGGCGTCGCCTTCTTTCTCCCCGCTTGCTTCTTTTCAGCTACCTTTTCTGGCTGCCTTGTATTCTTCAGGTTGGCTACCTTAGTCTCGAGAGAACTCGACGGCTTTGGCTCCTTATGGATGAAGTATCTGGCATCTTCATAGATTTTTACCTTGTGGACTGCAAATGACTGAATATCACCAGAGATTCTGAACTCCTCTCCATCCCTAATATATTTCATACACTGATGTAGTGTTGACGGGACCATGCCGTAATCGTGCAACCACGGGCGACCTAGAAGCGCCCTAAATGAGGTGTCTGCGTCAATCACATGAAACTTTGCCTTAGTATGAAGTTCCCTGAATATTAGGGAGAGCATGAATGATCCTAGGGTCTTTTGCCCTTTCTCATTGAAACCATGCAACATCAATTTATCTGGCCTGAGATGCTGCATGTCGAGACATAACGATCTTAGTGCTTTTAAACTCATAAGGTTAATAGAAGAACCAGGATCAATTAGAATCCGGCTGATCATCATTCCGTCACTCTCCGCAGTAACATACAGAGGTTGATTGTGGTCTGCCGTTCCAAGCATCATATCATCCTCAGCAAAAGTGATCATGGGTTCATTTCGGGCCTGTAAGACTTCTGTCAAATTACGTTCAGTAAAATATACCTCATATCTTTCGGGGTCCTTGAGAGCCTGAATCAAGGTCTCCCGCAGGTCTTTAGACATCACAAGAGCATCGTATATACTGAGCTGTGCTGGGATTTTTCTCAGATGGGATATGATATTATAATCTATCCCTTTGGTTGATGCATCTTTCTTTTTCGTATCCTTGGGGATAATATCTTCGTTTATAATTATCTCCTTCCCTTTGTCATTATTAGGGATTCCTTTCTTGGGCGGAGAGGGTAGCATTTTACCACTTCTCAGTTACACCTGGGTGATCTCCTCTTGTTCAGACTCATTTGATAGTGCATTTCCCTCAGAGTCAGCCATTATCGTGTCTGGAGATTTCTCCGTTGATTCTGAATCATTGCCCAAGTTCACTTGCTCCATCTGCAAAGCGATATCAGGTTCGGATCCATCTTCTTCTGGAAAATACAAATCTTCCTCCGATCTGTGATCCATTGGCGATACCATCAAACATGATTCAAAGGGTGTTTCTTTTTTCCTTACTGATTGCAGCCACTGGTGTCATCGAAATGACCCGACAAGTTTCCACGGGGAATGGCTCTTCGTCAGCTTCTTTTGCCTCCTCAATCTTGAGTTTTGCCATAAAATCAGCAAGCTTAATGGGGCGCATCACAGTTTGATAGTATTCATCCAAACTATCGATAACCCTTTAGGTTGCTGTCTTTTTCTCCTTGGGCTTCTTCAGCTTGGTCTTCTTCTTAGAGGATTTTACTTTCTCAGACTTTGAAGTGCCAGCTTGGTTAAGAAACTGTTTAGAAGTGGAAGCTCGCACCGCAGGCAGTGCCTTGAGATCTATCACCAGCTCTGTAGGAGATTTCCACTTTACACCTGGAACCCCCTCCAATTGTTTCAACATTTTTACAGTCTTCTTATAGACCGCGGTCTTCCACTATTCTTCTCGAGCTGGCTTCTTCTTACTTTTCCTTTCTTCAACTGGGGGTACGGGAGAAGTCGTAACTACCCGAGTTGATTCCTTTTTGGGATGGGATAACACATTATCTGACAATGTGAGCTTTCCCCCCCGGTATTTTCTTTCGAGCCAATCCTTAAAGATATAACAATCTTCAATGAGATGGCCAAGCACTCGGTGATATGGGCAGTAATTCGGGTCACCAGTTTCTTTCGACTCTTCTGGCCTCTTGCACTCCGGTAGTTCTAGGCCTGCCTTTACCGCCTGTCGAAATAATTTGGCGGCACTCTCCCTTTTGAATGAATATTCTTTATTCATCTTATCTTTGAGAGATATGAACATTCTATCACCAGTTCCCGTTGCTTGCCTAGGGCGATCCCCTCCGCCCTGGAAAGTACGTGGCCTATTATTCCCTCCGAGTACCAGCTTCAGCTGAGGGTTAGGGTTGTAGACTTGTTTCGGCTTCTCTTCATACTGCATTGGCTGCTTGCCTTTGTCTACATTGTAAACCACTTGCTTCCCCCTGTTTGGTCTGAGGGAGGATGTAGAGTAGATTTCACTCTACTTAGCATCTGGGGCTTTAGCCCTTTTGAACTTGTCAAAGTTTCCTTCTGATCTGGATAAATTTAACTTCTCAAATTTGGCCACCCTATCCAGCAGGTCCTGAAATGTGGTAATTATAGCCATGCACAAAAATGGTTACATCTTATCATCGATGTTTCCCATCAGTAATTACACGGCATGTTCTTCTTTGAGCTATTGCTCACATTTCATGCTCAGGTTGCGCCAACGAGTGATATATTTTGACACTGACTCCTCTTTCTTTTGCTTATCTAAGGCGAGGTCAGCGATCGTGATTTTCTCAGTTGCACTAGCAAACCTTTTCATGAACATAGCCTCTAACTCCTTAAATGTCTTTACAGAATCGTTTGGCAATTCGGCGTACCATTCGAAGGCAGTTACTGTTAAACTACTGACGAATTATCTGAAGAGTAAAGCGTCATTTCTCCTTGTGTTGCCGCAGGTGGCCTTGAATTGCGCCAAGTGCTTCCTGGGATTGTTAGTACCGTTAAAGATATGGAACTTTGGGACTGAGTACCCCTTTGGGTACGGCACTTGGTCGTATTCTACCGGATATGGACGACCTTTGCCCACCAGCTTTTCAGCCTGGTCAACAACTATAATGGCCTTTATCTTCTCTGTGATTAGTCCTTCAAGCTGTGCAGCCATCACGGGCTCGGAGGTGCTGGCAACATTCTGTGGAGTGGACTGGCGGACGGCATTGTGAGCTTCATTGCCATTTTTCGGGACACCTCGTATTCCTGAGCCTTGAGGCATTTGGAGATTTGGAGGATCGGCAGGGGGATCGGTATGGGACCGATAGCTGCAGTCCTCTGCATCATTTGCATTATCACTGCCATCTGGGCCATCATTCCTGTCATTTTCTCGTTCAACTGGGAGATCTCCTTATCTTTAGCCTTCATTTGTTCCCCCATTTGCTGTAGTACATCAGCAAGCGTGACATCATCGGTCGCGAAAGGATTTTCTTCCTCTTCATCCTCCTCAACTCTTTCCTCATCAGGGGGATCAACTCTGTCGAGAGTAGGCTCAACCTCACGTTGACGTCGTTGTGTTCGCCTAGGTTGGGGCTGCCGACTGTGATCACCTTCGCCCTCTTCATGGTAAACTTCCTTGATGGCACGAGTATGTCTTGCCATATAGACGACTTCTATATTTATGGAGTCATTCATTTCTTCCATTGCTTCTTCCATAAATTCAAAATTTTTATCCCCTTCCATATATTCATCATCTTCTATGTTTTCTATATTTTCTTCTTCATCTATATTTTCTTCCCCTTTCATACCTTCTTCTATTTTCTCCTCTAGTACTCGGATCTCCAAGCGGCGGCACCACTGGATTTCTGGTTCTTGATTCGGCAGGGAGATTTCTTCGATCCGTGGGCTACGGTCGAAATTAGATTCTTCTCTTGGAGGGGATGACGGGTGACGGGATCCCCCAGAGGATTCTCCAAGGTGTCGACCGTCAGGATTGACATCGTCGTGGGTCTTCTTTTGGACTCATCTCTGATGTTGCTTGTGAATAGGGGCAGATCTCTGGGAAGTAGTACTGGATGTCACGCCCAGATTTAGTTCTCTTTTTCTTCCTTCTTTATTTTCTTCTCTGTGAGGCCTTGGCCTCCAGACTTGCTTTCCTTTCTGGTGGGACCTTTCAGCAGCGGATCCCTGAACCTAAGGTTCAGGTGTCACACCCCGATGCTCACCGCGTGGGGCTGGCATGGATTTTCTTCGATTCTCCACAGGCAATGATTCCCGTGGTGGGGACCTTCTGGCCTCAACCGTCAATGGCCGCTGTAATTTCTGCTTCTTCAGTCCCCTTTCTTTTACTGTCCTCAGTACCCTATACACTCAGGATGACAAGGTTTCAGGCTCATATCTCCTTGGATGGACTGAGACTTCAGGTTGTCGGTCCCAAAAGGACCTCTTTAGCTCCCCAGTAGAGCTATTTCTTCTCACCCACCTTAAATCAGAGAACTTGTTCCGAGTGGGAATATTAACTTCGGGTTCTTGAGCAGGTAGACTTGAAGGGTGGACTTGCAGCTGTTGCTGCTAAGCACGAAGCTCACCATTCTTCTTCCTTCTCTGCCTCTTTGTGAGTCTCCCCCCAGATGAGGAGGCCTGAGCATCGTGTCTTCCGGGTGCAGGTAACCCATTTCGCAGAGATTTGGTGTTTGTAGTCACCACAGAAATTCTTCCACCGGTCACAACTCTTTTGGTGGCCGGGGTCTCTGGCTGTGAAAGCCGCTCAAACACTGAAACCCTCTTCCGAGGATTTTCAGCAACGGGTCATTATGCCAGCAGATGCACACGACGGGTAGAAGCTTCAATGGTTGGTTGCTGCACTGGCAGATGTGCGCGACGAGCAGGGGCTCCAGCAGGATGGAGTCTCTTTGCAGGCCTTTCAGAATTTGCATCATTCGCAGGAACGACAGCAACCCTTGCAACAACTGCAGGGAAGTCAACGCTACCGAACTGGATGGTCGCTCCAGTATTTCTGTTAGTGATCACAGCGTTCGCTAGTTGGATGCTAGCACTGCGTCCCAGTTGGACGGTGAATGCAGTGTTCTGTAGATCCATCTGCATAAATGAAAGGCATGGGTTAGTAATCAGAATCTGATACATCACCCCACACTTTCAAAATGCAGAGACTTGCACAGAATAAAAGACAAAAGAAGATAATCATTAACAAGCAATTAAAATCATACAAATTTAAAAACTCTGCTAAATACACTATCTCAATGAATGCATGATGAATGTAATGATCATTTTTAGAATATTCAAAATTTTAATTCTTAGTTAAAAATAGCTGCTATTATATTACTGAGATGACTAGCCAAAGATGGAAAGAAAAACCAGTCCCCAGCAGAGTCGCCAGAAATCTGTGGGCTCCGAAAATTCGGCCCCGGCCTCCGCCCGCCTTTTTGTTTTCTTTTCGGTGGGAGTTTTAACGAACTAAGTTCTGAGGTAAATTTTGGAAGGCAGATGGGTTTGTAGATAAGACAGTACCAAGAGATTTCGCCCTCATTTTGCGAGGACTTTTTGATCTGAGTTCTGGTTTCCTATAGGCGCAAGCCCCTATAGTTAATTAACCCTCCCAGTAACGAGAGAGAACTTTTGATTAAGGCTAGTCGTCAATCAGATACATAGAAATACATGCATCTGGCATATAGTAGCAGCGATGGGTTTAGGGTGTTAAAATCTGGAGAATTTGGGAATTTGGAAGATTGAGAGATTTGGAGATTTGATATTTATTATAGAAATTTCACCATCTTGCACTTAAAGCAGATGGTGGGGGAATGGATGATAGACCCGATCAAGATCCCATGGTTCCGTCATCCCGGGCCATCGTGGTCCCTGGTCTACTTAGTCAGAGGAGGTAGTCGACCCAACCTGACAGAAGGATCGTTATCAGCAGCCATGGGTTGCTTCGTCCAAGGGTACCTTGTAGACCTGGGGGGAGTGTTTGTCTAAGGGGATAAATTTGAATCCACCTTAGCTAACAGAGGGCTTTGTGCCCTATCGATCATATCCTATTGATTCATATCTCAAGGATTTGATGCCATTGGGGAGCATACGGGCTCTGGCCATAACCATAATATAATGGTGCCATTTGGCGGCGACCACCTGGTTCAGAGGGCCCTGAGTCATAACCATTTATCCTGCAGTACCATTTGGTGGCGAAACTGTCGGTTAGAGGACTCGTACCACGTCCTTGTTGGCAGGAGATTATTTGAGAATGGATCCTAGTGATATTTTTAACTAGGCATTAGCTCTATATGAGCTGAAGTATTCTTCAATTTATCCACCTTGGCAAACTGTTACGGAGGGTAGATGGATTTGCTTTATGTGATTGATGATTGGATTTCTGTTTTAAATATTTTTAGGATTTTGATGATTTTTGGATTTTTTGGATTTTGGAGTATTTGGGTGGTATTTTGAAATATTTAAAATGGACCCCTCCGGTTGATATTTTCATTCAACACAGCCATCATCGGGGTGCATAAGATCACTTATATTTTATTTATTGGACCCTGTCGACTCTATCTACTGGTCGATGAAGGATCGAATTTCATAGGCTTTGGACCTTTGTTAGTGAATTCTCTTGATTATGGACCTTGAAGGCCTAATATGAACTATAAAATAAATATCCCAGTCGATCTCACGACCGCATATTTATTTAATGGTTCGAGTCGTGTCGACTCCTATCTACCCGTATAGGAGGATCGGGCTCGAACTAGAATTCACTGATTGACCCGCGCAGCATCCCTAGACGTCATGTGTGTCCCAATAACACGCTCGTCGGGGCCCATGCGGGTGTTTGGGGGTATTTTATGACTATTTATTAAACCTTGTCAACTCCTATTCACTTGCTTTAGGAGGATCGGGTTCAAATTCATTAACCCGCGCAGCATCCCTAAACGTCACGTGTGTACCAATATCACGCTCGTCGGGGCACATACGGGTTATGATTATACTTACCCCTTTTGTGTTCCTATGTATATACAAATTAAGGTACACATGTGCCTTTTAGAATATTTGTAAATGCCTTCTGTCTTCTTGCACAGATGTTGCAGATCCGGTGGCGTAGAGTTATAGCTTGTGGACACCTTCTGTCTGCTTGTACGAAGGTTGCAGATCCGTTGGCATTGTAATGTAGCTTCATTTGATGACTCGTACGCCTTCTGTCTGCTTTTATAGATGTTGCAGATCCAGTGGCGTGGCATTGGGATTTCATTTTGGGATTTGTACACCTTCTGTCTGCTCGCATGGGTATTCTAGATCCGGTGGCGTAGAGTTACAGCTTGTGGATGCCTTCTGTCTGCTTGTATGAAAGCCGCAGATCCGGTGGCGTGGCGTTGGAATTTCATTTGGGGATTTGTACGCCTTTTGTCTGCTCGTATGGGTATTGCAGATCCGGTGGCAATGACGCAGTCCGTTTCGTGATCGGACGTCATTTGGTTAGCACCGAGCATTAATTTTCTTGAAATAAGCGTTACTGTATTAGAACCCTCGTCAGTCATGACACAATTTTAACTTGGACAAATTGATAGTCAACTTGAAGTATTTACAATGTTTCGGACATGGTGGCGAAGTCCGTTCGTCAATTAGAGATCATTTGGTCGACGCCGAGGGCTAAATTCCTTAGCATGCGCATCAACCTTCTTATATGTCATTTAATTCAATCAAATTAAAAGTCATTCTTAAGTATTTGGGACATTCTGAATGCATTGGTGAAGTCCGCTAATCGATCAGAGATCATTAGGTCGACAACGAGGCCGATTTTCTTGAACTGCGTGCTGCTGCATTTGAATCACTCCGGTTGCGCCGCCAATCTGAATGCTTCGAATTGAATAAACAAAATATAGTTTTTAAAGGTTGAAAGCATTCCGGACGCGGTGGCAAAGTCTGTTCGTCGATCCGAGATCATTTGGTCGACACCGAGGGCTAATTTTCCTTGAAATGCGCGTTATCGCATTACATTAGGATTGTTTTGATTTGCGTGCCACCACCCCGGTTGATCCAAATTAATTAAATAAAATATAGATCTTTGATTTTGATGATGTTTCAGATGCAATGGTGTAGTCCGTTCATCGATCGGAGCTCATTTGGGTGATGACGAGGCCAATTTTCCTTGAAATGCGTGTTATCTTGTCGCATTAGGATCGCTTTGATTTGCGTGCCACCACCCTGATTGATCCAAATTAATTAAATAAGATATAGATCTTTGATGTTGATGACATTCTGGACGCAACGACATAATCTGTTCATCAATCCGATGTCATTTGATTGGCCTCACGCTGCTTAGTTCGTTATTTTTGTCGTAAATAAATTACTTTCTTGAACTGTCTTCTAACCCCTTTCATCCAAGTTGTCCCGCAAAACACCACCAATGACTTTAGCTTCCAATGGAGATCCTAAAAGCTTTTTAAACTATCTCTCCAACAATCATCGAAGCTGATTGAAATGTGAACCCGCATTTTAAGACCAAATTCCTCTGTCATTTCATCTCCACAAACACGTTGCAAGAGTGTTGCTTTCTCATACCACCATGTCCCACTATAGATAAAAGAGAAATGTTTCTGTATAAATCCATTATATTAGCAATGATTTGATACTCCTCATTTGATTGCTCTCTCAACCACTGCGTAGTAAAAATATAAACGCAACCCACACTTGAGCTGAATCATCTTTATTAAATTTGTAATTTCTGGGGTAGTTGTAGGGGTCAACAACGACTCAAAAGCCCTAGCCATCACTAGCTATCATCCCACAACCCCTCTTTCCCACAAGAAGCCACCATCTCCCACTTATTCTCATGAGAGACTCCTCCTTGAAGCTGTTAGGGCCAGCCAACAGGAGTGTTGCTTAGATTTTTCAATCCCTTTCCCACAAGCAGCCGCCATCTCCCACTTATTCTCACGAGAGACTCCTCCTCGAAGCTATTAGGGCTGGCCAACAGGAGTGTTTCTTAGATTTTTTGATCCCATTCCCACAAGCAGCCACCCCCTTCATGTTTTGAAGATGCTAGGATCAGCCAAGAGCTTCTTCTTGGATCTTTCTCATGATTCATCTCTCTAGCCGCAAGGCCTCCCTCAAGCCATCCCCTGATCTCGTTGTCAGTCTAAGCATGAAGAAAACTCACTCATTTTCATATGAAGTAGCTCCTTCTCTTCACAGTAGCTAGACCTGTTGTTCACTGACTAGGGAAGACATGGGAGGTCAGGCTGCTCAGTTGGAGATCGTGAAGTCCAATCAGTTAGGAGAGTTTACTATTCTCTCTTTATCTACTCTACTTCACATTCAGCTACAACAGCTTGCGTCTACCCCATTCGTTCCTCTTTTGGGAGCTTCCGCCTCTTGCAGTAGCAGCAGCTCTTCCATAGTTTCAGCTGGGGCATGTTGATGAAGCATACCAGCAAAAGTTACCAACAATGTTTTGGTTCGGAAGCCTGTATTACTCAACATATGGTAAACTACTAAACTACAGAATTGAAATAGATGCTCTCAAATTCTATTACAGATCTCCATTTAATTCGCTTCCTTTTAGCATAATCACATATCATGGTGACACACTATTGTGTAAAATCTGATATATGTCAGATGAGCAAAGCATGTTATTACCTGTTGTTAGTAATAAAATCTATTTATCATATGGGAGCAATAGTTGTTGAGTGTAACTTCCCTTTTTAAATCCTTGTTAGTTAAATGTATATGTAATATTTTAGCTTCAGAACTTGTCTCCAGCATTGTAAGAGATGTGGACGAAATTACTTACTCAGGAAAGTGCTGTGGTTTGCTTCATTTAAGACTTCCATTGAATAACATAATTATTCTTCTATAAGCTGATTACATGCTTCAGTACAAACTTTGATCTTCATTAGTTTATACACCTTAAGATGATATATTGTGGAATTTTCTTTTAAAGCAAGACTTCAGGTTACCATTAATTGAGAATTGAAGTTTTTTGCTTCACTCTATTTTTGTAAACATAAGACAACTCAATTGAAATTTGATTAGTATAGTTATGCCTCTATTCTGATTATAGTTCTTCATTGTGATAATATAAGAGCCTACTTTTGGGTTCAAGTTATTTGCTTGTGGAATTTGACAACATTGGTACTATTAAAATATATAAATAAATTGTATATATGCATTTCCATATACATGTATTGTATGAGTGGATCAACTATTATCATTGTGTTCAAAATCTGGTGTCCTTGCTTTCCGAGAGTTTCAACACGAAAAGTTTTATTGTGATTGAGCCTAGAAGCAATTCCTAACTAAACCTTCCTATAAGAGATAATTTATCACCTTCTATTTTACAATGAGGTATGTGTTCTTCTTATCATAAGATTCAATCAATGAATATAACACCTGGATACACATTTCAATATAAGGATACAAGAATGTGGGGTTATCGTTTCAGGGTTTTCTTTTTACAATTTTTATAAGGAATTCCTTGTTTAATTTTTGTCTAGATTTTTGTGGTAGCCTTGTAAATGAAGAATTAAGAACTGTCAGTCACGTTCTGTATGCTTTGTTGTGTACTTCTTTGTTGTGATGCTTGTGTTATGGCTGATATCCTTTAGATTGGGATGTCTATATGCATGTCTGAATTACAATATCACACATTCAATTCAAAAGTTCATAGTTCTCATTAAGCATACATTTGTCTGAATACCTCGTATCAATATATAATTTGTTGAAAGTTTTGTTTCTTTTCACAATGTGTTCTTATTCAATTGTACCGAGTTTAATAACACCAATTGTTAGAGTGAATCTGTGTGAGCATAATTGTGTTCTACGTGTTTATTTATTTGATCTTCAAGATGTATTGTCTTCCACAATCACTATATTCATTCTTAAATTAAATATACATATGTTAATTGGTGATTGATTGAATCTGATGAGAGGTTGATTTGGAAATCTATGTTTGTTAGCAAGTTTATACAAATCTCTAGACGAAGTGATTAATTTGTTTTGTTTTATGTCGCTCATCGTAGTGCCATATCTACTTGCCTTTCCCATTTTATTTTATGACATTCTTTAATGAACTAAATTGTTAATATTATTTACTGAAGTTTGTCATAATTCTTATGACACTTCTATCATGTTACTTTAATTTTGCCATGGCTCATCTTTTATAAGCTTTTGAGCTTTTTTATTTTCCTTTATTGAGGAATGTATGTTTTCTTTTTGATATAGTTCATAAAAATTTCTAATCGACCCTTCACTTATATTTAATGGATAATAACAAATCATCAAGCTTTTTTTTACATGATTATTATACATACATTTAGTGTTCTACACCTCATGTTATTATCAAATTACAGTTTTTTTTGACAACTTCATAGCATTATAGTGGTCATTCTCTTTTAAATTCTTTTACCATCGGCTTTGCACTATTCCTATCTAAATAAACTAGTCAAACTTTCAAATTTGTATCAGTCATCTGTTGCAAATTTAGTTTTGATGATGACAAATATGTTTCCAGTGTGTTTTGCTTGACTAACTCGTTTCGGGCACAAAAGATCACGAGCCACTCAAGCTAACTCAAGATCGGGTCCAAGTGTGTCCAATGTACTGTTTTTCTTTTTCTTGAGTCAATTGTAATGTAACTGATCCCCCAGCTAAGTAATCTTGCACACACACACTCAGGGGGAGAGCTTGAGTGAATTAGTGTTTCTGTTCATTTTTTGTTCATATCGTCCTGGACGATATTCACATCGTCCTGGACGATCAGGTAAAAATAGAAACCCTAATTAGGGTGACTAAGTTAAGATGGTCTGATTAAGCAGATCGTCCTGGACGATCTTTGGATCGTACGGGACGATATGCTCAAATCAGAAATTCTCAGCCACCAGATCAAGTTAGGCAAGTTTTTATTTTAAGTTATTTGGTCTGATCGTCCCGGACGATTCAGTATAATCATGCCTAATTTAATCTGGTAATTAAGAAAAGTAATTTATTTTTGATTGATACGATCATATCATCCTGGATGATCGCAAGATCGTCCCAGACGATCATGATTGTCTAGTGCATTTCAGCTGTATGACCCGAACTGTGTATAGGACGATTTGGGCACTTTTTGAACTAATCGTACAGGACGATATCCCTATCGTCCTGGACGATCAAGTCATTTTTTGGTCGTCCAGCACAAGTTTCTCTGGACGACCCGAACTGTCTTTTGGACAATATTCCTCGATTTGCACTAATCATCCCGGACGATCGCAGGATCGTACGAGACGATATGAACAATTTTTTCTACTGATCGTCCAGAAGAGCCAAATTGTCCAAGCTGAAACAGCTGATTTTGAACTGATCGTACAGGATAATCTAGAGATCGTTCTGGACGATCTTGGCTGACCAGTTGAGATTTAGGGCAAATTTTAAGCCCTCCTATAAAAAATATTTTTCTTCCAACAAGAAAAATCTTTTGCCACTTTCCTTCCCGGAGAAACCCTAGAGAGAGAGAGTTTGGGAGAGAGAGAGAGGATCTTGTGAGGGGGAGTTAGTGAGGGATTCACTAAGGTTGCTCCAAGCACGGATCAGAGTCATATTCTCCGCTCGTCGTCTTTCGTCTAGTTGGTGTTCGTTGTGGGAGGATCGTTCGCAAGAAGATCCGGGGTTCTCTGCCCGCTTCAGGTGGAAGAAAAAGGAGGTCCGGTTCTCTGCCTCACCGTGTGGTAAATAGGAGGTTTTGTACAGGCTTCTCCGCCTTGCTGTGGGAGCAAAAGGAGAGACACTTTTTGTTTAGTGCAATACCCGGAGGGGAGGCTCCAGGGAGTGGACGTAGGTCAAGTTGATCGAACCACTATAAAATCTGGTTTGCTTTTCTGATTCTGTTCTGCACTTTACTTTTTTGATATTAACTGCTTGGGTGAATATCTGTGATTGATCTTTTTGTTCTTGTTTACTTGTTTTCGTTGCAAAGTATCGAAAAGATTTTTCTGTTCCTCGTGAAATTTTTAAATAACCAATTCACCCCCCTCTTGGTTAGCCTCGGGACTAGTTCACTAGGGCTTAACATCCCTATTAAACTTTCAAGTGGTATCAGAGAGGGATTCAAAATTTAGGTTTAAAAACTTTTGAATTTGATCCATGGCTAACTATAACAATCGTAATACTGCTGAAGGTTATTCTATTACAAGACCACCGTTGTTTGATAATATTCCTTTTGATTTTTGGAAAACACGCATGTCTACTTTTCTTCAATCGATTGACTATCGCATGTGGATGTTAGTTAAGGATGGATACGAACCACCTTTTAGATTGATTAACAATGTGCAAACTGAACTCCCGTTTGCATATTTGACTTTTGATGATCGTAATTTAGCACAGTTAAATGCAAAATATTTGAACTATTTCTTTTGTGCTTTAAAATCTGAAGACTATATGTGTGTTTCTACTTGTACAACGGGTAAAGAAATCTGGGATAAATTGTGTATAACATATGAAGATATAACTGAAGTCAAACAGTCTAGGTTAAACATCTTGTTACATGATTACAAATTTTTTCACATGAAACCTACTGAGACGATTTCAGAAATGTACACAAGGTTCACTCAAATCGTTACCTCTTTGCATGCTCTAGGAAGAGAACTAACTAATTACGAAAGAGTGAACAAAATTCTTAGATGTTTGCCTGCTTCTTATGATGCTAAGATTACTGTGATCATGAAATCTAAAGATTTAAATACTTGCTCTATTGAGAGCTTACTTGGATCACTCATTGCTTACGAGCAAGGGGTGAACCAAAGATAACTTGATACAGGTGAACGAAAGAAGGAGAAGAAAATGGCGCTAAAGGCCAAAAATTTAGATGCTAGCACTTCCGGGTCTGATAGCGATGATGTTTCCTTAATCACAAGGCAATTAAAGAGCTTTCTAAGGAAGAAGAATAAGAATTTTAAAAAGTGGAACAAATGTAAGACCAGTAGAAACTTTAAAGGTTCATCTGAATCTGTTTATTTTGAATGCAAGAAGCCTGGACACATAAAGGCGGATTATCCTACACTCAAGGCTCACCCAAGCAAGGAGAAGGGTGAGGAGAAACCAAAGTTCAGAAAGGATAAGAAGCGGATTCAGAAGGCATTTTGGGCAAACTGTGCATCCAACTCTTCTGAGACTGAAGCTGAAGAGGAGGAAACAAATCTATGTCTGATGGCTGATGATCACCCTGGTCAGTCGGACCAGGAAGAGATATGTGAGCTTACTTACGATCAATTATTTGAAGTATCTAAAAAAATTCATGCATCGTATAGGAAGCTTAAGAAAAACCATGTTAACTTGAAACTGGATTATCTGACTTTGTAAAAAGAGCATGATGTGTTGATTAAGGACCATTCCACCATTGATAGCAATCACATGTCTTTATTAGATGAGTTTGATGAACTGAATAGAAAGTATTCTGATTTAATTGTTGAGCATGATGCATTAAAAACATCGCATGTTGAATTAGAAGCTGCCTTTAAGAAATTGAATGATATGGCATGTGAATTAGAAAGTAATGAAAGTGCAAGAACTTTTGAGATTGCTAATCTTAACAAGGAGAATGAATTTTTAAGAGTGAAAATTACTGCTTTTGAAAAGAAAGAAAAACCACCTACTTTTGAACAGTTTTATGCACCGCCGCCTTTTGAAAAATCTGTTGCAAGTTCATCAAAGCATGTTTCATACACTTTTAGGAAGAGGCACTATCATTCACGATGTTTAGTTAATCCTTTTTCTGGTGTTAGATATTTTTCATGTGGCATGTTAGGACACATTTCCCACACCTGCACTGTTCAACGTAAGAACATATTGGGTGTGGAGACCCAAACTGCCTGTTTCACAGCACAGCATACATATATTGCATTCTTCTTTTCATAAGAAGGAATCCAAACCTGTTTGGGTTCCTAAGACTGACGTTTGATATTTTTGTAGGAGTGCTCTCACACAAGAGCTCATGAGAGCATGTGATACCTGGACAGCGGATGTTCTAGACACATGACTGGAGATGCAAATCAGTTCATTTCGCTAGAGGCCAGAGCTGGAGGCAAGGTTACACTTGGAGATAACACCACCAGGAAGGTGGTAGGCACAGGTATAATTGGTGATTCAAAAAATTTTATGATTGATAATGTTTTGCTTGTAGATGGACTGAAACACAACTTGCTGAGCATCAGTCAACTGTGTGACAAGGGATACAACATCAAATTCCTGCCCATTGGCTGCATTTTAAGCTTAAATGATGAAGTTGTTTTGCAGGGGCAAAGGATCAATAATGTCTACAAGCTGGATGTAAGTTGCATTAAATCTGATAATTCAATTTGCTTAAAAACTGCTGCTGATGAGTCTTGGTTATGGCATAGGAGATTGTGTCATGCCAGTATGAAAACCCTTAGAAGAGTCACCCAAAAGGACTTAGTTAGAGGTGTGCCCAAGCTTAAGTTCATTAAGGATCACCTGTGTGATGCCTGTCAGTTAGGGAAGCAAGTCCAGTCCTCTTTTCACTCTGTTAAGGATATTAGCACCTCTAGACCTTTAGAAGTTCTTCACATGGACCTCTTTGGACCCATTAGCACTGCCAGCTTAGGGGGGAGAGTCTATGGGTTTGGGATTGTAGATGATTATTCGAGGTTCACTTGGGTAAAATTTTTGTCACATAAATCTGAGTCATTTGATGAGTTTAGATCTTTCTCTACTTGGATTCAGAAGAAGTTAGGATGTGAGATTATTACCATCCATAGTGATCACGGAGGGGAGTTTGAAAATGAAAGATTTGGAAGTTTTTATGAGGAGCAAGGGATTAGTCACAATTTTTTAGCTCCTAGGACCCCTCAGCAGAACGGGGTAGCTGAAAGGAAGAACAGGACCTTAGTGGAAGCCACTGGAGCCATGCTTGCCGAGTATTCACTTCCAAAATATTTTTGGGCTGAAGCAGTGAACACTGCCTGTTATGTGCTAAATAGGGTGAATGTGAGAGTCAAATTGAATAAGACACCATATGAGATCATTTAGGATAGAACTCCAAATCTGTCCCACCTCCATGTCTTTGGCTGTAAGGTTTTTATTCTGAACAACGGGAAGTCACCCTTAGGAAAATTTGATCCCAAATCTGATGAAGGAGTGTTCTTAGAATATTCAAGTGTGGGGAAATCCTTTAGGGTGCTCAATAAGAGGACTCTGGTGGTGGAAGAAATAACCCATGTAGTGTTTGATGAATCTGATCCTAAGGAGTCTAGATCTGAAGTAGAAGATGAAGAGATTGTTGAGGTTATCCAAGGGGTTGGAAATACAAATCTGGAGGAAAGGGTAGAACCTCAAACCATATTGCCTAGAGATTGGAGATATTCTTCGAGTCATCCTAAAGAACTGATCTTAGGAGACCCTTCTGAAGGTGTTAGGACTAGGCATGGACTTAGGAAAGAAGTAAACCATTCTGTCTTTATCTCAATGACTGAACCCACCAACATCAATCAAGCCCTTTCGGATGAGTTTTGGATCTTAGCTATGCAAGAAGAATTGAATCAGTTTGTAAGGAATGATATTTGGGAGCTAGTAGAAAGACCTAAAAATCAAAGTATTGTGGGAACCAAGTGGGTCTTTAAGAATAAGTTGAATGATTCTGGTGTGGTGGTGAGAAATAAGGCAAGATTGGTGGCTAAGGGGTATAATCAGATAGAAGGGATTGATTTTGAGGAGACTTTTGCCCCTGTAGCTAGATTGGAAGCCATTAGAGTGCTACTAGCCTTTGCATGTTATAAGGGATTTAAGCTGTTTCAAATGGATGTCAAGAGTGCCTTTTTAAATGGGGTAATAAAAGAAGATGTTTTTGTAGAACAACCCCCAGGTTTTGAGAGTTCCCAATATCCGAATCATATTTTCAAATTAAAAAAGGCCTTATATGGATTGAAACAGGCACCCAGAGCTTGGTATGAGAGGCTTAGCACATTCCTGTAAGAAAGAGAGTTTGTTAAGGGGAGCATAGACACCACCCTTTTTCTGAGGAGATTAGGGGATGATTTACTCATTGTTCAGATCTATATTGATGATATAATTTTTGGATCTTCTGATAGATATTTATGTGATGAGTTTTCTAAAATAATGAGTAAGAAGTTTGAGATGAGTATGATGGGAGAATTGTCCTACTTTTTGGGGTTTAGCATAAGACAAACGGATGATGGAACCTTTCTCAATCAATCTAAATACACTAAGAATATTTTGAAGAAATATGAAATGGATAAAGCCAAGCCAATCAATACTCCCATGTCCTCCTCAGTTCAGTTAGATAAGGATTCAAGTAGAAAATCTGTTGATCAGAAGAAGTATAGAGGAATAATAGGATCACTGCTTTACCTGACTACTAGCCGACCTGATATCATGTTTAGTGTCTGTCTTTGTGCTAGGTTTCAGGCAGATCCTAAAGAGTCCCACTTGACTGCTGTTAAAAGAATTCTTAGATATTTTTTAGGGATCCCAAACCTAGGAATCTGGTACCCTAGGCACAGCACCTCTTTTGAGATCATTGGATATTCTGATTCTGACTTTGTGGGGTGTAGGGTGGATAGGAAGAGCACTTCTGGAACTTGTCAATTCATAGGACAATCTCTAGTCTCCTGGTCCAGTAGAAAATAAAACTCAGTTGTACTTTCCACTGCTAAAGCTGAGTACATTGCCTTAGAAAGTTATGTGGCCCAAGTTCTTTGGTTAAAGAAACAAGTTTTGGATTTAGGTTTACCTGTTGGCACAATTTCTATTCTGTGTGATAATACTAGTGCCATCTGCATCTCTAAGAATCCAATCCAACATTCTAGGACCAAATACATTGATATAAGGCATCACTTTATTAGGGACCATGTTACAAAAGGGGACATTGAGCTACATCATGTAGCAACTGAAAATCAGCTGACAGACATATTCACTAAACCACTGGCCTTTGACTCATTCAGTATTTTGAGAACCAGATTAGGAGTGATTGATATAATTGCTTGATTCTGATGACTGCTGATTTCTGATTATTCTGATTGTTATTCTGTTTTATGTTAGTTAGTTTTTTAGTTATTTGATTTGATTATTTTCTTTCAGTTATTTTTAGTTTTTATTCTTCTATTTTCTGTTTTAGCTTTAGTTTCAGTTTAATTTGAGTATTTATTTTGATATGGTTTAGTTTTTACCTATTTTATTTACTGATTCATCTCGTTTATCTACTATCTTATGTGTTTGAAAATCAAAAAGAAAAATGAATTTCTGACTAAGAGTTTTGCCTTATTTTATCTGAAAGCTTGTAAGCAGTGATTGATATCATTGGATCTGTTAAAGGGAAGAAACGTTGATGATTGTTTCTCTTCCTCTAACTCCTTTACTAGTGTATGGTTTCTTTTGGATAAAAATCTTTTTCAAAATTAAAACATTAGTTTTTGAAATAGAGATTTGTTTTATCTTCCTACAGTAATCTACCTCATATGAATAGTATTTTCAAAGTCTTGAGTCACTATTATGATTTTCTAAACCAAATGATTGCATTTATCATATGATGTATGGCTTTTGTTTTGTGAATCATTCTTCCTTATTATGGAGAGCTTGAGTGAATTAGAGTTTTTATTCATTTTTTGTTCTTATCGTCCTGGACGATATTCACATCGTCCTAGACGATCAGGTAAAAACAGAAACCCTAATTAGGGCGACTAAGTTAAGAGGGTCTGATTAAGTAGATCGTCCTGGACGATCTTTGGATCGTACGGGATGAAATGCTCAAATCAGAAATTCTCAGCCGCTAGATCAAGTTAGGCAAGTTTTTATTTTAAGTTATTTGGTCTGATCGTCCCGGACGATACGTGTATCGTCCTGGATGATTCAGTACAATCATGCTAAATTTAATCTGGTAATTAAGGAAAGCAATTTATTTTTGATTGATACGATCATATCGTCCCGGACGATCATGATCGTCTAGTGCATTTCAGCTGTACGACCCGAACTGTGTATAGGATGATTTGGGCACTTTTTGAACTAATCGTACAGGATGATATCCCTATCATCTTGGACGATCAAGTCATTTTTTGGTCGTCCAGCGCAAGTTTCTCTGGACGACCCGAACTATCTTCTAGACGATATTCCTCGATTTGCACTAATCATCCCGGACGATCGCAGGATCGTACGGGATGATTTGAATAATTTTTTCTACTGATCGTCCAGAAGAACCAGATCGTCCAGGCTGAAACAGTTGATTTTGAACTGATCGTACAGGATGATCTAGAGATCGTCCTTGACTATCTTGGCCGACCAGTTGAGATTTAGGGCAAATTTTAAGCCCTCCTATAAAAGATATTTTTCTTATAATAAGAAAAATCTTTTGCTCTTTCCTTCCCAGAGAAACCCTAGAGAGAGAGAGAGAGAGTTTGGGAGAGAGAGAGAGGATCTTGTGAGGGGGAGTTAGTGAGGGATTCACTAAGGTTGCTCCAAGCACGGATCAGAGTCATCTTCTCTGCTCGTCGTCTTTCATCTAGCTGGTGTTCGTTGTGGGAGGATCGTTCGCAAGAAGATTCTGGGTTCTCTACCCGCTTCAGGTGGAAGAAAAAGGAGGTCGGGTTCTCTTCCGCACCGTGTGGTGAAAATGAGGTTTTGTACAGGCTTCTCCACCTTGCTGTGGGAGCAAAAGGAGAGACACTTTTTGTTTAGTGCAATACCCGGAGGGGAGGCTCTGGGGAGTGGACGTAGGTCAAGTTGACCGAACCACTATAAAATCTGGTTTGCTTTTCTGATTCTGTTATGTACTTTACTTTTCTGATATTAACTGGTTGGGTGAATATCTGTGATTGATCTTTTTGTTCTTGTTTACTTGTTTTCGCTGCAAAGTATCGAAAAGATTTTTCTGTTCCTTGTGAAATTTTTAAATAACCAATTCACCCCCCCCCCCCTCTTGGTTAGCCTTGGGACTAATTCACTAGGGCTTAACATTCCTATCGAACTTTCATCATCAAGTTCAATATAACCTTCTCTATAAATATCATTAGGGACCTTATACATTTTCTAATTGTAGTTTGAATATGACATGTCACCCTGTAGTAGTACGTATAATGGTTATACAACTAGTTAAGCATTCTAGTTTCATTGGAAAGCATGTACATGGTCTAGAAAGAGACCAATGAATTTATCCCCATTAATTACTTAATCTCTTACATATTCTTATTTATACTTCCTTCTTCCATTAAAATTGTTTGTGTACATGTTCATTTATTTTATATACATGTAAATCTAAATATTCGATTACATGAAATTCTGACACCTCTTTCTCTCTTCATATTTTTTGCGAGGTACTGATGGAGCTGATTGAACGCTAGAGCCAAGGATCTTCAGTCGCCCATATTTCTTTTAAATGGAGGCGCTACGGCCGATTGCACCGTTGACTTGCTCCGGTGAGGTGAGCATTCTTAAACTTAGAAGGCCCTAGATCCCATAAGCCAATTATTGCATACTCCTCCAACCTTAGGTCCATGTAGTAACCCATGCATCTCATATATATATATATATATATATATATATATATATATATATATATATATATATATTCTACAAACCTAAAACCCATCGATATCATTTATTTACACCCATATGTATATTCAAGGGTTAGAGGCATTGATTGTAAATCCCATTATAACACTAGTGCTATTTAAGGATAATAATTAAGGATGAGTCTTAGAGAACTTAGGTAAACTCTAGGATTTACACATATATCCTTTAGGGATGAAACAACATACATGGATATCTTAGCGACATTACACCCTAGGATTAATATTTATAGTTGATTTGATCCCAAACAATAATCAATCATTAATGCTTCTTTAAAATTCAGAAACTCAAATATTTAATAATAACTCAAATTGAATTTATAAAAATATCAAACCTTTCTCATCAACCCCATCCAACACATACAATCATTGAGAGATAAAATTTGAACCCAAATTTCATTAATTCTTAATTAATGCTCTAATTACTCCTTGATTGAATATTAATTAAATGAATTCATTAAAAATAGAATAAAATGCAAATATATAAAACACATTCAAATGAGAACAAATGAAGATTAGAAAATTCTAATTTCAATTTAAAATAAGATACCTTGATCAAACTTAAATTTTAATTTATTGAATAATTAAACCCATTTACAGTTGATTAAACATAATTAAAATACTTCAAAAAATATATTAAAATTTGAATAAAATTAAATAAAATTTAAAGATTAATAATTCAAATTTTGATCAAAATTTTTGAATGAAATTTAATAAATAATTCACTAACGCTCAATCAAAAATTAATTTGAGAAGATTTGAGAAATTATCTAAGAATTCTAAATAAGTCAATAATCGATTTAAATTTGAGAAAACTCTAACTTGATTAATAAAATCTCAACCACCATTCTAATACATAACAACCACTCCAGAGATGAAGTTTTTAGGCCGAGCTACTCCGGGCTGTGGGGCTACGTGTCCTAAGGAGGCCTGGTTCCTCAAGCTTGGTGGCTCAACGCCACGAATGAATTCAATGGAGTGTGAAACAATAAAATTAAGGGACTCTTAATTATTTAACTAAAGTAAAATCCTTAATCCAACAACATCAATTAGGTTTTTAGGATGGACTACTCCGGGCTATGAGGTTATGCGTCCTAAGGAGGCCTAGTTCGTCGAGCCTGGTGGCACAACGCCACGAACCGATTGATGAAAAATCTAAATTTATTTAGTCCTAAAAATCAATAATTAATCAAATTAATTAAAATTTATCGATCGCTTAACCTTTAACTAATTAAATTCACTCGATTAATTAATCCTTAAAATACATCTTAAATCAAACTTTAATACATTAATATTTAAACTAAATTTACCCTTCAACCTTCAACAAACCCAAACATTAGAAAACTTTAACAAATCACCCATTCTAGGACATATCCCAACCACACAGCCTGCTACACACACTTAGATTGGTTTGTCAGGATATGAACTCAAGCTTTATGTTAGGTCGGTGTTTCTTTCTGTTTCTAAGATGTGTTAATCTATATGCATAGTGAGTGTTAATTAATTATTGCTTACTATATTGAATTCCTGTGATAATTATTTTTAATGCTTATGGTGGCATCCTAGGTTAGATAATATAGACACATGTTCACTTTCCACAGACCTGTACACTTCCTTTTGTCAGCCTAGGATTAGGTCCCCAACCCCTTAGCCTACGAGGTCCCCTTAAATGAGGTAACCCATGGTTGCTAATAAGGATCCTCTAGTCAGCACTCGACTAAGTTGGTTAAGGACACCAACGAACCCGGGATGATGAAAAACTATGAGATCTTGACCAGGGATGTCATACCCACCTGGTAGGTTAGTCTCCACCCTCACCGCCCGAGCATTCCCCCGATCTGGTGATCGGGAATATAAGTCCCAACTTTCCAATAAAATTTTAACTCAAACATAAAGATTTCTCTCTCCAAAATATTAAAGCCCAATAATAGAATAGGCTGGGGTGTTTCTGAAATGTTTTAGAATCTCAAGACACCACCTACTTCTCCTCCTTTGATCTCTAGAAATAAGTGTTCCGATTTGATCCAATCCCAATTGAAATTCAAGCCTCACTCCCTTGATATCACTCCTCAAAAATCTCTTAAATGAAATTTTTGCCGTTATTTTAATCGAGAGTTTTCGTAGGAAATTTAACTTCCCTACGATGTAATTAACTATGAGGGCTTGCGCTCGTAGGAAATTTAGAGCCCACATCAATTTTTCAAAAATCAATTTTCAAAACTTAATTAGTCTTCTTTGAAAAAATTAAATCAACAACGATCATTATCGTCATAGGCGGATAATAGATAACATGTGATATTTTCTTCCCCTGGCACTACAGGAAAAATAGCTATTACCGGCGGACAAAATCCGTCGGTAAAGTAAAAAATGCGACGGAAATAATAGGTTTCCGGCGGATTTCCGACAGAAATCTCTCCCATAGTAAAACGCGCGTCGAAAAAATATTTACGTCGCATTTTTTTCACCGAAAACATTTTCGGCGGATGTTCCGGCGGACAACCGGCGGATATATTTGACAAACCGACACCTTTTCTGTCGGCATGTTTCGGCGTAAAAGCTGCCGGAATTACCGGCGGATAATGTCCGCCAGAATTTCTGGCGGATATTCCGCCACAATAAAAGCGATGTCGATTCTTACCATCGGATAGCACCGTCGAAGTATCCGTCAGAAGTTCCGTCGCATATTCCACCAGAATTGTCGTCATATCATATTTTCGACACGGTTATCGGTGGATAATCCGCGTGAAACCTGTAGTAGAAAAAAAAAACTTTCTCACTTTAAAAAGTGATTTCCATATTTATACCTGTATATAAAAAATTACAACACTATATATATTCTATAATATAACAGTTACACAAACCAGAAGAGCATCATATATATTAGATATAATAAAAAAAAATTTATATAATAACATACCTCAAACTCTCTAAACCCTATGTCCCGTACTTGTTTTGGGACTTTCTTCCACGAAATATAAGGAGCATCATATCTGCTCCGTATTATGTCTCGAATTTTATGCGTAGGCTCTTTTGATGGATGAAACCTGAAAGTATGGGTCTGGTGAGTAGAACTATGGGCTACTGGCTGCAGGAGTAGGTATAGGCGGGCTAGGCTGACTCTGAGTAGCAGGCTGAGATGAAGAGGTGCCCTCAGTATGTGTAGGCCTGCTAATAGCAACCTTCTTATTATGCCTACCAAATATATTCTTGATCAGTCCTCTCTGACGGTCATCACCTGAAGCCATCTGCATAAATATTAAAAAATATTAGTAACAGAAATTATGACAAAAAATGAATATAAAATATCACAGGAATTAAATAAAAGTAAGTACAAAAAACTTTTAAATATAAAATAACACAATAAATAAGTAAATATAAATATAAAAATTTTATTTTTAGTCCAAATTTATTTACCTTATGTTGATTCACTTTCATATGATGAAACTTCTATACCACTATCAGACTCGTCATGAATGTCCTCTATATTTAAATCCACTTCCTCTAACTGCAACTCACTCTTAGTAGTTGTAATTTGATCACCCACATCGTTAGAAACATCTTGTATGTTTGACACAAACTCTTCTTGATGTGCTGGTGGTATTGAAGTAGTCTTTTCAATAACTCCCCTGGATTTAGTCTTCATAACTACGAGCCAATCTTGTTTGCCTCGTATTCTACTCGGGTAGTTAGCAAAATAGACTTGGTGCGCCTGACTAGCTATGATGAATGGGCCAAACTTTGAATATTTTCTACCCATTTTAACTTCTGTTATACCGTACAATGGATGTATTCTTATACCTTTATTCTTTACTGGATCAAACCACTCACAATTGAATAGATACACATTATTCCCAACAACAGGATATTCCAACTATAATATTTCTTCTAATACCTTGTAATACTAGGACTCATCACCTGTATGGATATTCCCTCTAACACATACACCAGAATTATCTATTTTTTATCTTCACACCAATATTTGGTTTGGAATTTATAACCATTAACTAAGATATTTTGATAACACTTTGCCGCTCTATTTGGTCCCCAAGCTAGATCAAGTAGTCCATGATATTGTAAATTACTACCTTCAGCATGGACCTAATTAGTAGATAAAGTATGTCATTAGTATGCTTAATAACTAAATAAAGATTTATTAATTGAAATGAATAGTCGAAATATGTACCGTATTTTTAAACCAAATAAGAAAATTTATTTCTACTATCTTTTGGACTTCTACTTATTTTGTTGTATTCAATCCATTAATGAAACTCCTGTAAATATTAAGATTTAGATTGAATGAAAGAATGAGTAATAAATTTATGAGCAAGCTTATTCATACTTACTCGAGATATGACTCAACTTCATCACAGTTAAGCAAGACATATAAAGTGGCAACTCGTATCTCTTTATTAGTCAAATAGCGCATGGTACTAGCGCCTAAAGGTTCACCACTGCCGTTGAATACAAATAAAATTGAGGATTGACCCACTTTTTCAGGTGCAGTGCTCTGACTTGATTATGATGTTGTTTCAAAGTAATACGAGCAGAACTGAGTTGTCTCGTACATTAAATATGCTTCGCATATTGAGCCTTCAAGATGCACTTTATTCTTAGTAGTCTTCTTAAGTTTATTTAAGTATCTCTCAAAAGGATACATCTACCGATACTGAATTGGTCCACCGACTCTAGCTTCATATGGCAAATATACAGGCAGATGCTCTATAGAGTCAAAGAAAGCTGGAGGAAATATCTTCTCAAGTTTACACAGAATAAAAGGGATATGCTGCTCCATAAGAATCAGGTGCTCTGTATTTAATTTTGAAGAGCATAAATTTTTGAAGAAAATACTCAGCTCGATCAAGGGCTTTAAAATTTGATCTGGTAGATAACTAAAGGCAGTTGGTAACAAACATTGCATGAAGATATGACTGTCATGACTCTTCATACCAAACAATCTCCCAGTTCTAATGTCAACACATCTACTTAGATTTGAAGAATATCCATCAGGTACCCGTAAACTCTTCACCCATTTATAAACAGCACACCTCTGCTCTAAAGTCAAAGTAATGGAGCTTTTGATTTGAAATATTTTCCATTTCCACCATCTCTCAATTCTAATGCTTTTCTCCTATAAATCTCCTTTAAGTCCATTCTTGCGTTTATATTATCTTTGAATTTATCTTTGATATCCATGATTGTATTGAATATATTATCAAAGATATTTTTCTCTATATGCATCACATCTAAGTTATGTCTGATCAAGTTTATCCTCCAATATGGTAATGGCCAAAAAAATACTTTTCTTAGTTCAATTGTGGTTGACACCATATCCTGATAATTTATAATCAGCTAATGTTAGAGATTCCACTATTGTGGGGCTGGATCTGACTCTTTTAAATATTTCTTTACTAGTTAATCTAGGAGGAGGTAGCGACATAACCATTTTATTCTTGACAAAATTATCCTTATTTTTCCTGAAAGGATGATCTGTAGGTAAGAAAATGCGATGACAGTCGAACCAAGTGTTCTTCCCTCCGTGCTTTAAAGTGAATGACTTTGTATGTTCCATGCAAAGTGGACAAGCTAATTTTCTAGAAGTGTTCCAACCTGAGAGCATACTGTACGTGTGGAAAATCACCAATTGTCCAAAGTAATGCTGCCCTCATAATGAAGTTATGTTTGGTGGAGATGTCATATGTACTTATTCCCTCTTCCCATAATTGATTTAAATCATCAATTAATGGTTGTAAGAAAACATCGATCTTTGCTTTTGGATTATGTGGCCCTGGAATGATAAGCGTCAGAAACATATAAGGAGTAGTCATGCACAACTCTGGTGGAAGAATATATGGTGTGAGTATGACGGGCCAACATAAGTAAGGTGAAGCAGACTGACTAAATGGAGTAAAACCATCTGCGCACAAACCTAATCTTATATTTCTTGATTCTGGGGTGAATGTGGGATATGCACGATCAAAATATTTCCAGGCATCTGCTTCTGATGGATGTGTAATAAACCCTTCATGCGAGATATATTCTTTATGACATCTCATATATTCAATAGATCTCATTGATGCATATAATCATTGTAGTCTAGGAATTATGGATAAGTAAAATAACCTGCTGGCTGCTACATCCTTTAGCTTTCTTTTCGTGATAGATTTTGGTTTAAATCTCGATGCGCTGCAATGATGGCATGCAATATCTGATTGGAAATCTTTGTAGAATAACATGCAACCGTTGACATAATAATCTATCTTTTTGTATGTCAAACCAAGCTTGGAAACTAACTTTTTTGTCCGATATAAATCTGTGGGAATTATATTATCTGCTGGATTGATTTCTTTGAGCAGTCCAATAAATTGATTAAAATAATCACGGGGGACATTATATTCTGCCTTGATACTTAACATCTTAAGAGCAACGGATAACTCTGAGTGAGTGGTGCAACCTTTCTATATTGGTTGTTGGGAAGCATGTAATAAATCATAAAAATTTTATGCTTTTTTATTAGGTGACTCTTCTATATATTATTCAAATTGTGCTCTACTTGCATCATGAATTAAGTCCTTAAGATTAGGTATGATATGCTCTTCCTCATCTCTATTAGCACTTGTCGATGGGCAGCATCGAGAATCTAAATGTGGTTCATACTCACCATGAGAAGTCCAATACCAATATTCTGGCATGATACGTCGATGATATAGATCAACAGTTACGTCATCTGGGCTAAGGTGCACCTGATTTTTCTGTTTAGAACATGGGTAACGAAACTTTCCATATGAGATGAAGCTGGGTAGTTGAGAAGCTGTCTAAATAAAAATATTCACCCCTCTAATAAACTCATCAGTTAATGTCTTTCGTCCTTACGCCAATCTATTATACATCCAACTTCTTTGAGTTCTGATATCCATAATATATAGCCTACATATAATATTGACAATAAGGATATAAGTTATGATTACTTGCCAAAATAGTTACATACTACCATTGATAAAAAGATATGAAAGACAAATACTTCCAAATGACTTGTGTCTACATTTGATATTTATTGATTTAGAGAAAGCATATGATAAAGTTTCAAGAACAGCAAGCGAGCTCGAGGGTTTGACCAAAATATATATGCAAGAGCTTTTGGAATCATTTCGTATCCTATCTCTAAGGGTACAGCCACTCATCCACCTGAGCATCCTCATTTCTGTGACGCTTAACTTAGAATTATGCTACTCTTTTATTGGCTAACATTCGAGACCATAAAGCATTGCAGGTCTCACCACCATCTTATAAAATTTTCCCTTAAGTTTGAAGAGAGATTATTGTGTCCGGACACCGAACGTGTCCAGAGACCAATAAAAAAGCGCCACATCATTAGGCGCGCGATACCGAGCTCGGTACCGACAGCAGTACGGCTCGATACCGATCGGTACCGCTATCCGGATAGAATAATTTTTCAAGTTTGAGGGGTACTTTTCGATCACATAATAAGCCCGATGCATTCCTCCACTTCAACCATCCTACTTGGATATCTAAAACGTGTACTCTTATTAATGACCAACATTCTAAACTTAAAAGAATTGCAGGTCTCACTACCATCTTATAAAATTTTCCCATAAGTTTGACAGGGACTTTTCTATCACATAACAAGCCCAATGCATTCCTCCACTTCAACCATCCAACTTGAATTCTACTAATAACATCCACATCTATTTCATTACTCTGAACAATAGACCCAAGATATCTAAAATATGTGCTCTTATTAATGACTTTGATTGCCCAAAGTTACAAACCCCACACTTGATTTATTATTACTAAAATTACACTCCATATATTCAGTTTTAGATTTACTCAAACGAAAGCTTTTAGACTCTAAGGTTGGCCTACATAGTTCAAGTTTACCTTCAACTCCCTCTCTAGTCTTATCAACAAGAAGAATATCATCAGCAAAAAACATACACCAATGTATATCCTCTTGCAAATGTCTAGTGAGAACATCCATGACTAAAGCCAAAAATCAGGAATGCGAAAGGGAGAAAGTTACCAAAACAGCAAATGAGCTCCCGGCCAAAAGTCAACGGAGCAAAGTCGACCAGCGCGCGTCAAGGAGAGAAGTCGAACTGTGTCCAAGGAGAGAAGTTCATCAAATTAGGGCGAACTGGCCGAAGCGAAGAATGCGAAAGGGAGAAAGTTACCTACACAGAGCGACCAGCAGGGGCGAGGCTGAAGAGGGACGTCGTCGAAGGAGCTCGAGGGCAGGGTCGTCGTCGAAGGAGCTCTATCGAGCGAGGGAGGGACGTCGTTGATGGAGCTCGAGGGCAGGCGCGTCGTCGACAGAGTAGGGACATCATCGAAGCAGCAAACCTAAAATAGAATGACCGGAAGTCGAGGGCACGGGGCCGATATAATGAAATTACCGACGTATTTTTTAGCGAAAAATACGCCGGAAGTATTACCGGTGAATTATCATCCGGTAATACTTCGTCGGGTTTTAATTAACCCAGTGGTAAATCCGCCGGAATATCCACCGGATATTACACGCGGAATATGCGTCGGTATATTGAAAACACAGGCGTAATTCCAGCGGTTCAGCCGCCGGAACATTACCGACGATATTTTCGCCAGAAAGTCCGCCGTAAGGTTACCGGCGGAACAATCCGCCGGAAATGCAGTCGTTGATTCTGGCGTAACTATATCCGCCAGAAATTTCACCGGTATTTCATTATTTTCCTGTAGTGTGGGAGGATATATCATTTGTTCTCATAGCCCTAAATATGAAATTAATGATCTCCCATCAAGAATATTATAGTTAAATGCTTTATAGAATGCCATTCTAATCCTTCGGGGTTACATGTCATCCTTTCTTGAATTTAACTATTATAACCCAGATGAAATATTCAGTTTCATTATCTGAACTCACTAAGGAATGATATCTTTACCTCTCGGTGTGATATATCATTCGTAGTGACCTGTTCAATTTTTAGGCTAAAGCCCTGACTTAAAATCTCCAAAGAAAACTAAGTTTTTTCAAAACCCACTTTCAACCCCAACATCACTTTACTAAAGAGAAAAGCATTTTGCTTGGCAAAGATACTGTTATCACCCACTCACTCAATATTTTAACATCATTTTTGGAGTGTATTAACTCGATTCTAACTCTGGTATTTGAAAATTAAAATGATAGCCATTCAATGTATGTTAGAAAGAATGACCTCCATGAATGGATAATATTGAAGTGGATTAGGGTTTCATTTTACCCTTGCCCTATTGATGTTTCTTTCCATAACTTCTCCTCCGACCAAGGTAAACACATTTTGCCTCAACCGAAACCTCTAAATGGGAAACATCTTCTTTCATCTTGAAACCCACAATAAAAAATTTTCCCCTTTCCTTCATCCCTCCCCTAGAAGAGGTTATCCCCTTCTCCGAAGAATAAATTTCTGTTGGTTCTGCCACACCATTTTATGATGCCCTTCTAGCCACTATTCATAAGAGCTGGATGTTTAGAGTCACGTTTCAATTATTATAACTGGGTGAGGGTTTCTTCATACTTAAATTCTCATAACTTGAGGATTATGATATCCCTTGGTTTCGTGGAGATTGGTTCTTTCTAGGAAAACCCTTCATATAACAAAAGTGGTTCCCTCACTTTCGGCCAATATGTGATGACTTCACCTCCATTCTCATTTGGGTGAAGATCCATGCTTTACCTCTCTCTCATGCTAGAAATCTAACAAAATATCTAAGATGGCTAATAATATTATTTGCCCTTTTGCAGTTGATGCTCTCATAGCTGACAAATCTTCTCTAACCTACACACGTGTCGATGCTCGCGTAACAAACAAATCCACCTACCATGAGAAAATCTCAAATTCTAAAGCGGGGAAAAATATGACTGAAAATTCAGTATGAATGAAAGCCTGCTCCTTGTGAAATTTGTTGTTCACTAGTCCACATCGTTGTGATATGCCCATCCAAACCACCCTCCACCTCTCTTATTGATTCCCACCCCCGTGTCAGAAGCAGGATTAGGAGACCCAAGAGACCTCCCCCCAGATCAGCCTTTCCCCATGCCAACCCTCCTACTAATATCCATGCTAACCACTCAAACCCCTCCTTTAATTACATCATCAAACCCCCTAATTCCCTAATAGCTTATACTTCTACTACTAAGTCTATAATCCATATCCCCTCTTCCCACCACTAGTCTCAATGAAAACCCACCTGCCACCACCTCTACACCTAACCTCAGCTCTCCTAATGAGGCCCCCCTCACCACTGCAACACCACCTGATGATCCTCACCTTGACCCAAATTCTATTATGTCTCCTAAACTGACCTCAGCTAGCTCCATTACTCCTAATACTGTCATTCACACCCACCTGGTTGCCTCTCTCACTTTGCCTATGACAAATGATAAAATTAAAAAGGCTATATTTTCTAGTCCCTCTTGCTTTACCATAGACCATAATTGTTTCACCTTTGATTTTTAAATACTAACTGACTTATTATTGGGCCTTTAGTTTGCAAGGATGTTAAATCCTTTTTTCTTAAGGGTTTTTTGTCCAAGTGGGCCAAAGTTATGTCTTAGCCTTATTCCCCAAGTATAATCATGCTAGTAACCTCTCTGAATTTAGGCCTATCTTCCTATGCAACACATTCTACAAAATTATCTCTAAGATTTTGGCTTCTAGGCTCAAACCTATTATGACGTACATTATTAACTCTAGTTAGTATATCTTTATTCAACATAGAATATCTACTGAAAATGTCATTCTTGCTTCTGAGCATGGGGATTTTAGAAAACAAGCGAAAAGTAAACTTCTTTGTGCTAAATTTGATATCCATAAGACATTTGATATTATTTCCAGGAATTTATTTTAGCTAGAATGGTTCAAAAAGGATTCACTACATCCTTTATTTCTTGGATAAAAGCTTGCATCAGTGTTGTCTGCTTCTCTATTTACATTGATGATATTCTTAAGAGATTTTTAATTCATCTTCGGGTTTAAGATATGGCTTCCCACTCAGCCCTTACTTGTTTTGTATTGTTATAGATGCTTTCTCATGTCTTATTGATTATGCGGATGCTGACAGTAACTCTATGGGCCTTAAATATGAAGGTTATTACCTCTCCCATCTTCTGTATGTGAATGACCTACTTGTGTTTAAGGAAGCTTCAATTCGGAGCTGCAGCACTTTCAACCATATCTTTTATACCTTTGCCAACATTTTTGGGTTGCATATTAATTAAGCATGCTACGAGTTCATTAATCCTATCCTCCAATACCCAGTCTCCCATTAACATATGTGTTGCTCTCAATATTCATACCAATTGCTACATGCTAACCTATTTAGGCTTTCCCATATCAATTAAGAGAACCCAGCTCACTGATTTTCACCCCCTTATGTAAATTATTACTAACCATCTTGCTAGTTGGAAAGTATGGCTACTCTCTTTTACATATAGGATTCATTTCATCAAATACACAATTTAAAATACTATTGCATATGGGATCCATGGTTCTATTATACCCAGTCATGTTGCAAGTTCATTGGGAATATTTGTGCCAAATTTCTTTATTATGATGGCATTTATACTAGAAAACTACACCTTCTCTCTTTACATAATCACTTTAGAAAGTTCACCCCTTGCTAAAAGATTTTTTCCAGTAGTTACTAAACTCACATAATTTTTGGCAAATTTTTTTGTCATAAATTTTAATTTAATTTTTGACTAAAAAATCCATTGAAAATTTTGTCGGAAAAGACCCTATTTCAATATGATCCCACCACCCTCTCCCATTTCACATTTTTTTTCTCTCTTGAACATATGTCTCGGCCTCTTCGTCACCTGTCACCATCCAAGATGATTTCTTGATTGTTTAACTCCATTTCTTTGATATTTTGAAGGTAAAACTTCATATTTATAATCATTTTCAATTTTCTTAAAGATTTTATCCATTATTTTGGTTTAAAATACATTTAAGTTATATGTAGGGTTACACATAAGTTATCTTCTGCATCTATCAGTTTGTTAGAGTTAGTATTGCATATAAAATCTTTCTTATAATGGGTATGTTCATGCCTGAATATTTAATATTATAGTGGGTGACATAAATATTGAGAAATTTATGTAAAATGGTAATTATTTAAGGTAATTCATGAGTTAGATTATTATTTATAATTATATTATTTTAGTATCTAATAACAAAATCACATTCACAGTCACTAATTCATATATATGTACACATCAACGCCAAGAGGATCACTAGTGGGTTGATCTAAGATCAAAGAAATCTTATGTGAGTTTTGAAATTTATAGATTTTTTATGTGTACAAATTTTATCTATATGGGTTTATATATATTCCATTTCTCTTAGGATAATTATATATGAATTCAGGAGAGTCAACCTTTCACTAGTAAGGGATCTTCATTGGGATTCACATAGTTCTCCGACTACAACACATGGTTATAGTTGAGGGAGGCAGCTAGAAGGAGAGACTATATGGATTAGGCTCCTAGGAGTACACATTTGAAACACAATGGTGTAGCTCAACAGCTTATGATGATAACAAAGATAGTCAGCTAAAGGGTGGATGCTCTCACCGAGGAGATAACATGGGCACAACAAGTACAAGTCGATATACTAACAAACCAATCTGAGATATAGGCTGTCACGCCCCATAATCAAATTTGAAAGAATTATCTATGTTATATTTTTAATTAATCTAATTAATCAACTAGAGCTTTTAAACCATAAATTTATATATCATGTAAAAATAACTAATAATTATATACCTTAAAATATTACACTATGTTCATTCTCTCAAAATTAATATATAATAATCAGAAGATTAGTACAATCAATCATCTATCACAAGCTTCTGATTATAAAAAATAAAGGAAAATATAAATAAAATCAAAAGAAAACCTTAGGATCTCTATCAATCTCACTGCTCATAACCCCTTCCTTGACCTAAAATCATTTAAACCACATATAATGAGCTAAAAATCTCAACAAAAAACTAAAACTCTATCACTGCTTTCAACATAAGATAAAAGAATTTATATATATATATATATATTCAATTTTAGTCAATATCAAGCATAATTTAATATGAGCAATAAAAATCTCAAAAATTAATAACAAAATCAATATGATCAGTAAAATCAAAAGAGATATAGTAAACTATAAGATATATAATAAAGAGTAGTATCACCCAATGAATCATGTTAATATGTTATGCTATGCTACATCAATATTAATGCCAGTATAAGCTATCAATCTGTCAATCAATTTAATGTACTATCAATCAGATAAATATTATAATGAGTATAATTATAAAAATAAGACATGACATTAAATTTTGACGTGGTATTTTCTTCTATATATTTATCATCTGTCATAGCTCCCAATCTGTCAATTTTCACAGGTGACTTTTAATAATCATTTAAGAGTTGTCACCCTCTACCCGTCGTAGTAATTCAGTCAATAAGTTAAAGACTACAAGTAGGATTATATCGTGAACCTTTTATTTAAAAGAAAGCCCGTTGGCCCACCACCCTCTTATGCTGAGTATTATATTTTAAGAGCCAATTGTATTCATTATAATGTTAAATGCCAGCTTTCCTTGCGTACATGCAAATGCTATCTTTTTTCTATGCAATGTAAGTCAAAATTATATATGAAAAATAGAAATATATAAATACATGAAAATCTGTCAAATTTGTATACTATGCATTTACTTCAAAAAAATTAAATCTTTCAATTTAACCAACAAAAATTCAATATGTTAGAATCAAAATGTTCATATAATGAGATCTACCACATACAAAAACTTATGTGGTGAAAGTTTACCAATAAAAACTTCTTCTCATTTTTCGCTAACAGAAACATAATTTTGATCAGAAAAATATCAAAAATATAAAATTATTGAAAACAGAAATAGGGTAACTATTCCTTACAGCAAGATGAGCAAATTTCTCAATAGGGCCAATTGACAAATATCTATCATAGCCTCTGAAACCAAGGTTCTGAAACCAAGGTTAATTCTCTTTTCACTCTCCTCTGTTTCCTCTCAATTTCTCAAGCCATTCTCTATTATCGATTTAGAAAAAAAAAGATTTAAGAAATTTTTAACTCGATGACTTAGAACATTTAAGATATTTATAATAAAATATTAATATAATATTAATACAACTATTTAATTTAACTAATATTTCAATATAAAATTTACATAAATCATTTTGGGGCATAAAAATTATAGAAAAATATTCATAAAATAAATCATTTTATTTAAAAAATATTGGTGAAATCTATTTGCAAAAAGGACGCATGATCGTCCCAAAATCCCCACTTGTATCAATAAATATCAATTTCTTAAGAATTTACACTAGTGTATGAAAATTATAAAAAAATCATGTAATTAAAATACTACAGTATAAATGCTATGACGAAGACGGTTTTTAAATTGGTTTAAAATTACTCTTAAAAAAACTATTTATATAGGTCAAAATATAGGCTATTACACAGGCGGAGCTTAGGTCATATAGTAAAGAACATCGAAAGAACATGGTTGAGAAACCTGAGCCTGAGAAGAGTGAAGAGGCTGAAGATGATTAGATGTACTACATGTATTGTAAAATATGATGAATTCAATGTTAAATTTGAAAGAGAAATTTATAGAACTTTATAATCTAATATTTATTAATAAAATTTTCTTTAATGACAATTTTTTTTTAGGATTGTTAGCTTAGAATGTTAGTTTTGAGTTTTATTAGCTTGATATAATGTGTAGGAATGATATACTATGCATTACAATATTTCCAAGCAAATAGAAGTTTAGGAGGAGTTTTTTTTAATATTTGCTATAGGTTTCTAACAGATTTCTTGTCAGAAATCTTTGGAAAAGAGAAAATGAAAATTTTTCATGGAGAAAAAACTAAAATTTTATTCCAAAATTCCCACCGAGAAATTCCTTCAAAATTTTTTGAGAAATTACAGGTGAAATTTTTCAGTAGAAATTACGGCAAAAATTACCGGTCATGAATTTTTTTTATGGTATTTTGTTCATTGGTTAAAGAGCCTATTTTCCGATGAAATTTTTTGCCGGTAAACATATTCCTTTGCGTGTTTCATTGGTGAAAAAGAATTAATCGGAAATCTATTGGAAATTATCTTTTCTAACGGAAAATGGTTGATTTCCGATGGAAAAGTTCGTCAAAAATTAGTCATTTTACTATAGTGTGTAAACCTAAGCAGTTTGGTGGTCTGGGTCTTTCTACATCCATACACTCTACCCATGCCCATAATTGTTCTGTTATATGCATGCTTTATAACAACAATACAACTCCTTTTTCTTGTTGGCTTAGAACTAAATATTGCTCACCCTTGAAACCTCTCCCCCATAAGACTTCTATTTTCTGAAAAGTCTCTCCTTACTATTGTCAAAGTTAAAAATAGATTTACTTTTGTTGTTATTCCCAACTGCCCCATATCTCTGTTTTGGGATCATTTGTGTAAGGGTGCTTGTATCAGTGACTTCCATGGTTGCCACCTCCTCTCACACTTATTCCCTACTAATGCCAAAATCACGAAACTCATCGCTAATGATATCTAGATTTTTTTTTTATGATCTAAATGACCAAATTTCTAATATTATTTAGCTATCCTAGTTCATGAACCCTCCTCCAGATATTTATTGTGGGACAAATTTTGATAGTGTATCACTTAAATCTTATCTTCTTGACTTTTTATAGTGATGATTCTATTTGCACAAATTGGAAACTTGACATGCCTTGGATGATGATGATATTCCCTTAATTCCAGGCCCCCTCCCCTTGGATGGCCTTTGTGGCAACCAGGGGAGCTGTTCTCCTCTCCTGACCTACGTTGATGACTCTCTGCTCTCAATATGAGTCTAGACAATGATGTTTTGGTGTCTTGCTTTTACTTTCTTCATTGTACATGTATTTTCTATTTTTCTTAGTCTTCCCTATCATTTTGATAGTGGTTCTTTTGTTCAATTTTGGGTGAGTTTTGCTCCTTGATGCGGCTCATGCAACTCCATTTTTTACTTTGTAATTTTCCTTATATTGTATTCTTCATTTTTTGTTAATGGAATATGCTTTGCCCCTAATTTTTCCCCCAAAAAAATTATGTTAGTTTGGAATAATTAATTCATCTTTATGTTTCTAAATTTTATTCTAATTAAAAAAAAAAAATTCTAATCATTCAAAAGAAATTTGATGGCATGGCTACGATTTCCTAATTTTACCTTTCTGACGCTAAATTGTATAGGATAAAAAGAAAAGATTTTGACTTTATAAATGTGATAAGTATTGCTCAATAGTATATACTGTTCTTTAAAAGCTTGATGAATTTCTCCTACGCAATTTTTGGAAGCACACCAGCGTTTTTCTTTTTTACTTGAAGTAAACAAATTTTTTTGTTTATTCTTTTAATTAGTGTTTTGTTTATTATTCTGAGGCAATGATATTAACATTTTATTATTTCTAATTTTAATTTTTAAAAGATAGACATTTATCTCATATACTTAATTTAAGATATAGTATAATATCAATTGAGATTATTAAGAAAGATGGGGAACATGATCAATAGTTGGTTGAAGCAAACATTCTAATTGATTTAATAAAATCTTTTGATTTTATTCTCACAATATATTTAATGATTGATATTTTAGAGAATACAAATAAATTATCATAATCATTATAAAGAAAAGATCAGGATATTAAAAATACGGTGAAATTAGTGCAAGTATCTAAATAATCATTATAGATAATGAGGGAGAATAGATAAAGTGCTTAATTTATTGGATGAAGTGCCATGCCTTTATAATGTTTTTGAAGTTGATGTTCCAAATATGAATGATACATACAAGACTCATTGACGATCAACACAAAGAGGTAAAGAAATAACATATCTATACATTAGTGTGTTGAGTTGTTTTACACTGTAGTTGAAAGGCAATTTCAAGAGTTAACTAATTGATTTTTAGAATTTAATACAGAGTTGCTTATTTGCGTAGCATGCTTAAACCCAAATGATTCCTTCTTTGCTATGATGAGAGAAAACTAATACGTCTAATAGAGTTATATCAAAGTAGCTTTTCTACAGTTAAATTTGAGGGTCTTAAAAGTCAGCTATCCACTTATATTATTGTTATGAATATCAATGATGAGCACTCATCTTTAAGCAATTTTATTGATCTTGCAAACAAATTATTAAGATAAAGAGGGATGGCATGTATCATCTGATTTACATGCTTATTACTTTAGCATTTAATTTTACCAGTTGCTACTGCTATAATGGGGAGTGTATTTTCTGTAATGAGAATTGTTAAATATTTGCTGCACAATAGAATGAGTGACGATTATCTGAACGATTGTTTAGTACCTTACATTGAAAAAAAAATATTTGATTTGATTCCCAGTAAGCTATAATGCAATATTATAAAAAAAAAATACAAAATATGTTAATAAGCTTGCAATCATTGCTCAATTTATCGATCATAATAAAATATAATTTTTTTCTTTGAATTATATATTATTCATTTCATCTTTTTCAATATTAATTAATTTACATGAAAATTTTGTCCACCCTTACATGAGAGGCTTATTCCGCCCCGGTGGCACGGTATGGTTGATTGAAGTCATTTTCTATTTGTATTTGCTCCTAAAGTTATATAAGAAAAATTATAATACTTTTCTAGAATTATACCGAGTTTAATTCTTGATGAAGGGATACGTAGGCATATATTTGGAAGTAGTTCTGGCTCTATTTTTTGAGTCCGGCTATTGACTTTATGTTACTAGATATAAAGGATTAAAGGGTTTGTTGGATAAATTTTTTTTATTGTTTTACATTTTAGATCATAATTATAATTTTTATTTGATTATTTTTTTTTACTACTTCTAAAGAAATTTTATGCTAAAAATTTTTTTTACAATAACTTAAAAAAAATTATTTTCTTCATAATAATTTTATAATCATCTTTATAAAAAATTACAGCTATCTGAATTAAAGTAAAGATAGATATATTTAAAAAAATGTAAAAATGGTGTTGTAAAAGAAAGAACTAATGCTCTATTCTTTGTTGCGCTAATAGAGGATTGCAGAGTTTTCCTATACGAACAAACGTACATTACACCATACTTGGAATGAAATCAAAATTCAAACAGCTCAAAATTCTTCAAATAGTTATTTGAGGCAAGCTGTGATGTCGCAAAATTTTCAATTATTAGAAATAATCTTTAAAAGATAATGAAAAAATATTTTTAATAATGAAAAAAATATTTCTCAAAAAAAAGTTTCTATTCTTTGATTTGGAAATACTTTAATAGTATTTGATTTTTATTGCCTATTGGCGAAATTATACTGTTATAGTAGAGCCAATAATCTAATTTGGTGCATCATAATTTAGAATAATTTACAAATAATTATTTAAGAGCATTTCTTTATCGATGGATCACACAGGCATCTTATGCATTTTGTTGTTTAAGGGGTAACTCATTTAAATAATATATATATATATGCATTTATATGTATATTTCTAATGGTAACATAAAACTAATCTTAATAATCAATAACATCGATGATAATATTAGTTTAACTAACAATAACCATTAGTCTCAATAGTAATGTAAGAGGATAAAAATGGATCAAGAAGGGACATGCAGACTTACTGTTTCTTCTTCCTTTTTAGATTCTGTAAGGGAAATGATTTTTTTGTCTGTAGTAAAAAAAAAAGTGAGGGGAATGAGCTGTAAAGCTAAGTGATTTGCCAGTGAAGTGAATAAAAAAGGGGGATCTAGTTTTGGGGTGTAAGTGAGCCGAGCTGGTTCGAGCTCGACTCGTTTATGGGCTCGTGAGCTATCGAGCTCATGAGTCGAGCTCGAGCTCGAGTTCGAGCTTGAGCCGGCTCGGCTCGTGAGCTCGCTAGCCCGCTCGAATAAATATTAATATTTTTAAAATACTTTTATTTTATTTATTTAATTTAAATATTAAAAAAATTAATAAAAACCACCTAAGTTTTATTTAAAGGTTAAACATTTCATATATTTTTCTAAATTTTAATTAAGTTTTAAAAATCCCGCTGAAGTTTTAAAAATTCTGCCTAATTTTTAAAAATCCCGCCTAAATTTAAAAATTCCCGCCCATGGCTCACGAGCCGGCTCGAGCTCGTTTACAGTGAGACGAGCTCGAGTTCGAGCTCGCTTTCCAACTAACGAGCCGAGCTCGATAAGGACCTAAACTCGACTCGACTCGACTCGTTTGCACCCCTAATCTAGTTGGAGGCCAACGTGAACTGGATATAAGGACAGATAGGATACAGACTTAGGTTTATAAAAGAGTCTTGTGTTGGGCGAATTATTACGTCCGGTCACCGGACCGTCCGGAGACGAATCCGGTTGCACCACATCACTCAAATGCACTGGGCCCGGGTGACGTGGCGCATCCGGATTCGTCTCCGGACGAATCCGGACACCGGACGTAATAATTTTCCCTTGCGTTGAGAGATTATGGGCTGCAGTAGAGAGAATTAAGTGTTAAAAATAAACTTCTGAGTGGGAGTAGAGGAAACTAGTGTCGAAGTCCTTGATAAGCTTCAGAGGGGTTAGACGGGCTGGAGACAGGTGCGGCAAGGGGACTTTGAGTGGTGGTGAGGTGTGAAGCTTATAAGGGAGATTGAAAGAAGTGTGAGGCTCAATCGGTCATGTGGGTGGTTGTTGTGCCTCAGTTGGAGAACTGGTTGGAAAGGGACGGAAAAAGTCTTAATCGTGGAGGGGCGGTTGGAGTTTGGAAGGGTCGAAGGGTTAAGGAAGCTTGGAGCAGCCGATCGAGAGCAGGGATTCGCCTAGAGGAGTTCAGGCGTGTTTCAGGCGAAGCAGTGGCTTTGGAGTGTTTTGGCGTGGGAGAGAACGAAGCAGAAGAGCAGGTTTCTCATTTTAATGCAAGCAAACAATGCTGATTGAGGCGACCAAGCTCCGCCTTCGTGGGATTTATGGGATCTCGACAGGATTTAAAGCAGGTTCGGCAGATGCGAGGTAATCCTATTAATTAGGATTTGAATTATCTTTTGACTTCTGATTTTGTTGGACTTAACAATAATATTAACTTATTAAGTAATAAAATATTATTATTAAATTTATTAATAAATAAGAATGGTGGAAGTGTGATGATTGTCCCAAAAAAGTCTCGATTAAGGCGCATTTGTGTTAAAATATGTGCCTTTGCCTCGAGATTTGTGTGTATTTCATCACGTAATGCATGTCGATCTCATCGAATAATTGTAATTGAACAAACTAATAATGGATTTAGGGTATTGACGATGTTTCGATCGCAACGACGCAGTCCGTTTCACGATTTGATGTCGTTTAAGCAATGTCGAGGCTAATTTTTTCCTTGAAATGCATGCAATCGCTTTAGAACCGCATCGATTTGCATACACAACCTCAATTGAACAACTTGGTAGTGCATTTTGAGTATTGACAGTGTTCCAGACACAACGACAAAGTTTGTTTATCAATTGGACGTCATTTGGGTAGCATCAAGCGACCTTTTTCTTGAAATGCATGATTTGCCTCAGGATGCATGTCAAACCCCTTGCATTTCTTCAATTTATCAAATTGAATGTCATTCATAGGTATTCTAACATATTTGGGATATTCTTAACATAATGACAAAGTCTGTTTCATGATCGGACTTTGTTTGGGTAGCATCGAGACCTCTTTTACTCGATATACATATTTTGCCTCGAGATTCATGCCACAAATCCGGATGCTTCAAATTGAATAAACAAAATTTAGTTTTTAGAGGTTAACAACATTCCAGACGTAACGACGAAGTCTGTTCGTCGATCCGACGTCATTTGATCAGCGTCGTACTTTAATTTCGGGTGTCAGTCGTCTCTTTTGATTGATCTCATCCGATTCAACTGCGAAGGACCTCGACCTAGCAGAATTCGATGTTCTGATCGTAATGCCGCTGTCTGTTTGGAATTTGAAGGTCATTTGACCTTTTAAGTGGCATGTCACGCCAACCCGTGCGCTGCTTAATTCGTCATTTTTGTCATTTTTTGCTCGTAGTTTGAGTGGTAGGGGTCAACACACAAGAAGCGTACTATGTATATTTGGAATGCTTGATGCCAAGCCTGTACAAACTCCCATTGCTACCCATTTCAAACTAAGTACTGTTTATGCCCCAAAATATGAAACAAAAAAAATATTATACATGGCAAAGGTTCTATATGCAAATGTTATTGAAAGCTTAATGTATGGAATGGTGTGTACTAGATCAAATCTTGCTTATTCTATATTAGCATGGTAGTCGGTTTATGGCAAATCTAGGAAAAATGCATTGGCTTATTGTCAAATGGATATTGACATATATTAATGACTCATTGAATCAAGGCTTATTAGTTGCAAATAACAAGTTGAGTAGCAGTATTATATAAGACTACACTGATTCAGATTTTGTAAGATATTTGGACATGCGACGTTCAATTGCAGGATACATGTTTACTGTATTTGGCAATCTGATAAGTTGGAATTGTTCTTTGCAATGAGTAGTTGCATTGTCTCCCATAGAAGCAGAGTTTACTGATGCCACCGAAGTAATTAAATAAGGCATTTGGTTGCATGGATTCATTAGAGAGCTTGAGTTTTCTCAAGACAAACTAATCGTATTTTGTGACAATCAAGGTGCTATATAACTAATGAAAAATCATGTTTTTCATGAAAGATCAAACCATATAGATATAAAACTACATTTTATTCAATATATTATTACAACTGAAAATGTTGAAGCTGAGAAAATTGCATCAAAAGAAAATCCATAAGACTCTCTAACAAAATACTTACCGATAGCAAAGTTCAAAAACTATTTGAATTTGGTTAATTGCATTGATATATATCATTTATTAAAATTGGATTTAGGTGGAGATTATTAGTTATTGTGATCCGATTTCTTTATCACATTTTTATTGTTCCTGCTTTTCCTATAGCTGTAAGTTGGGTTAGCAATTTAGAGAGCTTCTTTAGATCCTTGTGTTGCCATTTTCCCTACATAGTTTGATTTCTTTTTTATAATTGATGTATAAATAGAAGAACAAGTTCTAATTGCTAGTCTTGAATAAAATTCCTCATTTACATGGTTCCAAGAAAGAGATATTCGTGCTGAGAGATTTAGTAGAGTTCCTTTGCTGTACTTGTATGTTATTTAGTAGAGTTCCTTTGCTGTACTTGTATGTTATTTTTCGGATTATGGCTTCTTGAATGTGCTGGTGTGTTGTTCTGTTCTCTAGCTTCAAGCAGATGCTTGGACATGGTTCTGTTCTTTGTCTTCAAGCTTGTTGGGGCGGATTTTCACATCTCTGGCTTCTGAAACAAGACCGGTGCCTAATGTGGGCTCCAAAAATTCGCGCCCTAGCCTCCCCTACGTAGGAGAGTTTTAACGATGTTCCAGGTCAAATTTTTAGAAGGCAGATTGACATTGGGATAAAGCACTACCCAAAGATTTCGCCCTCATTTTGTGAAGACTTTATAATCTAGTTCTAAGTTTCCCATAGGTGCAAGCACCTATGGTTAATTACCCCTCCCCATGATGAGAGAGCACTTTCGATTAAGGATAGTCATTAAATAGATGTGAAATACCTAACATATAGTAGTAGCATATGAAATTTTTTGAAATTATAAATTTATTATTTTTATACTTAAAGCGGACAATGGGGGGAATGATTATGAGCCCAATCAAGATCCCATGGTTTCGTCTTCCCGGGTCATCATGGTCCCTAGTCTACTTAGTTAGAGGAGATAGTCGACCCAACCCGACAGAAGGATCCTTGTCGGCAGCCATGGGTTGCTTCGTCCAAGGGTACCTTGTAGACTTGGGGTGGATGCTTGTTTAAGGCAATAAATTTTAGTCAACCTTAGTTAACAAAAAGCTTAATGACTTATTGAGTGCACCCTATGATTCATTACTCAAGGAGCTTTTAACCATTGAGGAACATACGGGCTTTGCCGTAACCGTGATATAGTGGTGCTATTTTGCAGCAAAATCACCCGGTCAGAGGGCACATGTCACATTCCCATTGGCGAGAAATCACTTGAGAATGAATCGCAGTGATACATTCAATTAGATATTTTTGCTCTTTGTAAACTGAAGTTATTCTTAAATTTATCATCCTTAACAAACGTTTGCAAATGATGGATGGATTTTTATTTTAAGTTTTAAATAATAAATTTCATTTGAATATTTAGATATTACAAAATTTGAGTTTTTATATTTTATCAAGATTTAATTCCAAACATTATTTACTTATGAAATTTAGGGGCATTTTAAATTTTTGAGGTCCCCTCCAATTGAGATTAACTTTCAATATGGCCATCATCGAGGATTTATTGTAGCCATTTGGAAATAGTTGCATTTCATAAGCATTTGGAGGCATTTGAAGGTGGAGAGTCCCCTCCGGTTGATACAAATATTCAATACGGCCATCATCGAGGATGTGAATAGCTTGTATATTCGTTATTTAAACCATGTCAATACTGTTTGCATGTTAACAGAAGATTGGGTTTAGTATCGATTTTATACTTTTCGTAGTGAACTTCTCTTTTATTAGACCTTGAAGGTCTAATATGAACTTATTAAATTAATATTCCGGTCGACGCAATGATCGTGTATTTGTTTGCAGTTCAAATTATGTCAACTCCAGTCCATTCAAACAAGAGGATTATACTTGAATTTAGGTTCACTTTTGACCCGTGTAGCAATCTCAGACTTTATTTTTTATCTGGTGCATTTTGTTGGAACATATGCGAGGTTTTTTTAAAAATAAATATGCACGCTTCTCAAGGTGGCAGCACTCTTCTAGGGGCAGTCGTTTGCTTCCTAAGGCTGCTGCACACATCTTAGAGGCGTCGACACCCTGCTCGGTGCATCATATTGAAATTTAGAAAATTCTTTTTGAATGCAGGAGGGGGCATTTTAAATACTCAAATATGATTATTTATGCGAGTGATTGTCATTGAGATATACACAAAATTTCATTTAGGGACCTACAAACGCCTTTTGTTCGCTTGTAAAAATATTACGGATCCGGTGGCATGGCATGTGAATTTCTCAAACTTCTTGGACTGGTTGCACACTTATCTAAATAGTTATATACACTACTCTTCATGTAACTTTGAGGCGGTTACTACTTCACATTGGATAACCATTTTTCCTCCATAAGAATTAAAATGATAAGCCAATAAAGTATAAGTTGATAGAGATCAAGTGTAAATTTACCATACGCCAAGTCCATAGCCTAAACGAATCAATGTAATCTCAAGCATAAGAACTATATTCACCAATAACACTTTCGATCTAGGCATTTCTGTCCAATTTATTAATGCCTCAATCATTGGAATATTTAGAAACTTGCACAAATAGACAATTTCGACGTCAAAGCATCACCCCTTTAATCAAATATTTCTAAAAAATTTCTTAGCACATATCTTTGTGAACAACCTGTGGCCACATAATGTATTATAGAGATTTGGACCAACCTTAAATAAAACCACAAGATGGAAATCTGTCATTAGAAAGTTTATGTACCACTTTCTAGTAGCAAGAATTTACTTCTCAAGATATACCCGTCTATTTTATTATTAGCCATTGCATATACTTCAGATTCAAATTTTTTCTAAGTTAGTAACCTTCGTCGCTACATCAACATCAAGCATTAGAAGAAGTTCATCATATGAATGTAGCATGCTTTCACTAATAACTTCTCCTTTCCCATAATTTGTTTTAAATGAAACTTACATTATTTATATTGTACTTTCTAAAAAGTCAAAGGCCATTTTAAATGCTATATCAATATTTCCATCCTCTATTAAGTGAAGGATTTGTTGGCTGCTACTTTTTTTTTCTTAAAGATAAATCATCATTTCAATAAGCCTATACTCTCGTTAAATGCCAAACAAAAAAAATATATTAAGACTTCACTAAATGCTGTATCAAATTTGATTTGATTTTTTTATATTAATAATTCAATTCATGCTCAAATATTCGTAAAAAATTATTTAATTTTAATTTCAAAAAATCTCCTAAAATTATTTTATTTGAGTTCAAGAAATATCAACTTATTTATGCAGGCTTATGATTGTCAAAATTTTGTCGGTATCCCGGCGTCTTCCCCGCGTATGGGACATCTACAGGGATTCTAGGCCTACCCACCATGTCAAAAAAGGCGTGCATGGTCGGTGTCAGGTGACACCGCGGTCGTGATATTTAATCCCACCATGTCAAGAAAGACGTGCATGGGTCTTTGGGATACCTGCATGGAAGCTCACAATTTTCTCCGTCGTGCTAAGAAAAGCGTGTAAAGGGCTTACTCGATTCTTCGCAGGCATCTTAGCTCCCTCCCTCCCTCCCACCATGTTAAGAAAAGCTTGTATATGTGGTTTGCTCGTTGCGACGGAAGCGCTGAAAATGAGATTTGAGTTTTTAGAGTTGGCGAATATTATACCTTGACGAGCGAGCAAGATGACGACGATGGCTGCAAGATTTGCGGCAAGGCTGAAAATTTTTATTACTTTTATTTTCTGATTTTTTTTTATATTTATTTTCTGATTTTTTTAGATATATATTTATATATATAAACAGAGAAAGAGAAAGATTAAGAGGAGGCTGATTTTTTGGTAGGCTGTATAGTCTTTGAAGGTTTGGCTTTTAGAGAAAATTGAGTGGTTGGATGGAGTAAGTGGAGCTTAAGTTGTGATAAGCCAAAAGAGGATAATAATGAGCAGTTGGTTTAGTGGATTTGAGGAGCTGATGGCTGCTGTTTGGGAGGAAGGGAGTAGAAGGAAATGGGTTGAAGGCCGTAGTAGAAGAGGAGTTGGGACGTGAGAGGTTGGGACGTGAGAGGTTTGGACTTGCGAACAGAGAAGGACGGGAAAGTAGGGGCGGATCCTGCCTTTATTTTTACGGGGGCAAAAAACTGTACGTTTCACAGATATGTCGGGGTCCAAGGAGGCAGTGCCCCCTAATGGAGTTCGACCTGAAGCAAGAGGGGCGGGAGAGAGATCGATGAGAATTGCTTGCACGAGCAGGTGAGTATACTACGTTGGAGCTGGCGTTGGGAACTAAGAAGTGAAGGGAAAGAGGCTAGCTTGCGAACTGAAAAAAAAAAGTGAGAGGCATGAACAAGAGTTATATTGTGAGAATGAGAGAGATTATGCTTTTTATTATATTATATTATATTTTTGTAACAGGATAAAGCGGTGGAATGCATGCATAGAGACATGTAAGTATATGAAATTGCATGAGAATGCTTAGCATATGGCACGTGGATGTAGATATGCACATACAGTTGAATGATTTACACGTTTAGATAATAGAATTGTCAACCTCTTTATGAAACTGTATAGGAACATGTATGATTTCAAATGTACAATAAATTAATAAAGTATAATGATGACTTGAGAATGTAATTCAGTAAAATAGAAGCGATAGTGGATTTTATAGATAAGATTTTCTTTAGAAGATAATGTCCATCACATGCATAATTTGGACACATATATATTGAAGATAATGAATTACTATATTCATATATTAATTAATATTTATAATAACAACTTAATTATTAATCATTATTTACATATGTTAAATTAAATATATATGGCATGACTTTATATACAAGATAATGATTATTCGTATTTATATATTAACTAATATTTTAACTATTAATTAAATATAGTAAGTAGTATTTATAAGATTTATTTAATACATGACTTTATATATATAAAATAATATATGAACGCTCGCCAATTTTTTATTTATCGTGTGTTTCAATTTATATCATCGTCGCCTCGAAAAAAGTCTAATTTAACATTTTTCAATTTATGTGTCGTCACCTCGCAACTCAGAATTTTTGCACACCAAATTTTATATTTTTGCTCATGCAAATATACAAATAATATTGCAGTCATTTCATGGTATTTCAGATGTTCCAGATGTATTGGAGAAGATCCTTTTGTAAATGGGTAATATTCTGAGAACGTCGAGCAAAATTCCGGTCGTAGTCCGTCAATTTCGACCACTTTCACTCAATTTGTCCCTCTTTATATAAATGTGATGTTCAAAACAAATCGACGTAGCCTGTTTAACAATTGGATGTAATTTTCGCTAGCGTCGCGCTTGCCAAAAATCATACTCATCATAATTTTCGACCGAGTTATGCAAAAATAGCTTCTCTTTGATAAATTCAATGTCTTGAATGCATCGATACGGTCCGGTCAAGACACTTTAATCTTCATTCTAAGCGATATCTTGATTACCAACAATAATTGATCATCGCCTCATTTTCTTGCATTTATCATGTCACATATATAGAGGTCAACACCTAACATATTTCCTAGCTTGTAGCAGAAGTCAAATTTCTAGATTGTTGATTTATGTTTTTCTACATAAGATTCGAAAATTCACAACAATTAGCATAGTTATAACATGCATCACTATGTTTGAATCTTGAATGAAACAATGATATCTTGTAGAGTTGGATGACACAAATGTATTGGCCCTTGGGCATTACTTGGACATTACAACATAATGCTGTTATTGAATATTATTTAATATGCTTCAATCATGTTAGGATCATCCTCAATCTCTTCCACCATTGAAGGGATTATTTTTATTGGTACTAATGTTTGACAAATCTTTTAAATGGAATTGCTGATAAAAGCAATGAGGAAACATCCTTAGTATTATGATTTTATGTTAATGTTCTCCCTTGTTAATCAATGCTTGCCTTGTGAATTTGAAAATTGAAATCTTTCAATAATGTTCTTTAAGGCTATGGTTTCAATGATTGCTTTATTATGACAGCCATGACCATGATTATTAGTTGTTGAAATCGAAACGAGCTTGAATGTTATGAACCTGTCAGTTGCCTACAACTTAGAACGATAAATAATTTGCCTTTCCTCGCGATGTCCTCGCGCTTCTCCTAGAAGCAGTCCTGCGTCGTCATCCTTTCCACGTTGCGGCTGTACTGAAGTACCATGGGCATAAACTTCATTACTTTCTCAAACCACTGCAGATCTTTCTGCATTTGAAGAGCGCCAGCCACTTCCACATTGACTGTCACTTTAGCGGCGTAGTGGAGAATGGTGTTCTTCTTGTTGTAATGTAGGTTCCTGCACTACAAAACTTCAAGACAAAAGATTTAAGCAATAAAACAGTAAACTGTTCTTGGAAGTCTGCACTTGGAAGCAGAATTTACTATTAAGCAGCAAAAACTAAGTAACACCTGATGTTCCTTTGGTTAAGTAATTCCTTCTCATAAGAAGGACTAAAAACGATTAAACGTGTAAAAGGCAAGCACATGGGTTGTAGTGATAAAAAAGGTAATACAAGTAGTGGAACTATCCTAACTAACAGAGAAATGATAAGTAATGCCAATATGTTGAACCGCAGGTAACCAAGACTAACATGCTCCACATCATTCGCCCCTTCCACAAAGAATAATGCTATCTGCTGAAAGCATTGTAACATTGCTGTCATCTGGTGGTATGTACGAATAGATATTTGTCACATTGAAGGTATTTGAAGTTTGAAACTTATGAGGTAAGTCAATAACATATGTGTTATTGTTAATGCGATGGGTAATAGTAAATGGACCAAATTTGCGTCGAGTGAGTTTGGAATGATCTCCAGGTGGTAGGCGCTCTTTCCTCAGTCTGACTAACACCAGATTGCCAGGATTAAAAATCTTCTCCCTACGATGTAAATCAGCTTGCTGCTTATAAGCTTGATTGGAGTCCAGTAGCTTAGTCCGCACCTAGGCCAACATGTCTGAAAACTGCTCGGCTAGGGAGGCAGCTGCTTAGTTGGTGCACTTGGGTATGGCTGCAAGATCAACAACTATATTTGGGAGCTTAGTATAAACAATACTAAAAGGAGACCTACCTGTCGATCGATTAGGCATATAATTGAACGCAAATTTGGCCTGACCGAGCACTTCATCTCAAAGTTTTGGATTTTTCTGCACCAAAAAGCAAAGTTTCCTAGTGTTCTGTTCACCACTTCGGTCTACCCGTCGGTCTATGGGTGGTAAGAAGAGCTAAGTTGCAGCTAAGTATTCATACGCTTCCATAATTCGCGCCAAAAATGGCAAATAAACTTGACGTCACGGTCAGAGCTTAGAGAGCTAGGAACACCATCTAATCGTATGATTTCACAAAAAAAATATTTTAGCTATATTTAGTGCGTCAAAAGTCTTCTTATAAGCTATGAAGTGCACCATCTTGGAGAACCGGTCCACGACCACCATGATTGAGTCGATTCCCCATCGAGTGCGAGGCAGTCCCAATACAAAATCTAAACTGAGGTCCTCCCATATGGACTTCGGAATGGGCAACGGCATGTACAGGCTGGTGTTCTGTCAACCCCCCTTATATTGCTGGCAAATAGAGCATCGTTCAACAAACTTAGCTACATCCTTCCGCATATGTGGCCAAAAGAACTTGGTTTGTAATTGAGCTAATGTTTTGTCTCTACCAGTGTGAGCAGCCAATCCTCCACTATGAATTTCCTTTATGATCTATTGACACCATGAAGATTTGGGTATACATAGTAAATTCCCCTTGAAAATGAAATCGTGCCTTATGGTGTAGTCTTCTATAGGTTCTCTATTGTTGCATTTGAGCCAAACAATGCTGAAATCTAAGTCGTCAGGGTATAGCTCGGCCAAGCCTTCCAGTCCAAGGAATTCGGTTTGGTGTTGAGTGATTAAGGCTGCTCGTCTGCTTAAAGCATTCGCAAACTGATTTTGTTTCCCACACTTGTGTTTTAACACAAAGGTGAATTTTTGTAAAAATAAGATCCATCTGGCATGCATCCTATTTATATTTTTTTGTGTGTTGATATATTGCATTGCTTTGTGATCGCTGCATAAGATGAAATCTTACTAAGTAAGTAGTGTTCCCACTGTCGTAGTGCTCAGACAACACATACAATTCATGTTCGTAAATGGTCCACCGCTGTCTTGGGAGGCTTAATTTCTCATTGAAAAATTCAATGGGTCTATCTTCTTGAGATAGCACAACTCTGATCCCAACAGTGGAAGCATCCATCTACACAGTGAATGGCTTCTCAAAATTTGGCAATGCAAGAACAGGAGTTGTAGTTAATGCATCCTTAATGCTCTCAAAGCTTCTTTGCCACTCTTCACCCCATGTAAATTTCTTCAGTTTTAAAATATCTGTTATGGGAGCCATCAAAATACTAAAACCTTTAATAAATCTTCTATAGAAGTTTGCCAAACCATGAAAACTATGAATATCAGTGAATGATTAAGGCATTGACCAATCTGGGATAGCCTTAATCTTAGATGGATCGGCACTTATACCCTCACCCGAAATCCTAAAGCCCAAAAAGGATATTAAAGGAGTAGCAAATTCACATTTTGTAATGTTTAAATATAATTTATTCTTTCTCAGTGCCTCCAATATTTCTCTCAGATGCTTCATCAAAATATGAAACACAACAACGGTTTAAGAAAGGTTTGAGAACCTCGTTCATTATTCACATGAAAGTGGCAGGAGCGTTGCACAATCCAAATGTCATTACCTTCCATTCGTAGAGGCCTTCCCTTGTTTTAAAAGCCGTTTTCCACTCGTTGCCTGATCTGATTCGGATTTGATGATAACCACTACGAAGATCTAATTAAGAGAAGATTGTTGAACCATCTAGCCTTCTACCATCTCTTCCATTCGGGGCATGGGAAATCTGAACTTGACAGTTATCTTATTAATTACTCGGCTATCCATACACATCCTCTAATTTTCATCCTTCTTCAGCACCAACAAGATCGACATGGCGCATGGGCTCAAACTATGTTGTATCAATTGTTTGTCCATTAGTTCATCCACTATTTACTGTAAAATTTTGTTTTCATTTGGGTTGAGCTTATAGTGTGGTAAATTCGACAATGAAGCACCTGGCAGGAAGTCAATTTGGTGCTGAATGGATCACATTGGCAGTAGTTCCATAGGTTGATGCTCAGAGTAGAAATCTGCAAATTATTCCAATAAACTTCGCAACTCCACAGGAGAATTGGCTTCATGTGTGCTGTCCGCTACTTCCTTTACTATCAAGGCAAAAATGTTGGATGTTTCTTTTCATGCATTTAACATTGCTGATACATAGACAGTATAATGCCGTTTTGTTCTTTGAGGGGTTAATTTCTTGCCCAAAATTAGTAGGTAGCAACCTCAGATGATGCCCCTTCCAATCAAATGCTTAAGTGTTGGCTCGACAATCATAAATTGCTCCAACGTCGTATTGCCATGGTCTCCCCAAAATAATATGACACACGTCCATTTCAAGCACGTCGCACAGCACTTCGCTAGCATAATGCTTTCCGATTGAAAATGATACTCGACATAAATCTATTACAACCATATCCATACCTTTCTTAACCCAACTAATCTTGTATGGACTAGGGTTTTTGGTTGTTTTGAGTTTTAGCGCCTGGACCATGGCACACAACACCACATTCTCTGTACATCCACTGTCTATCAACAAATCACACACCTTCCCACTAACAGTGCACTTAGTTTTGAACAATGCATTCCGTTGATATGGACTGGACTATCTCGGAGCCAAAAAGCAACTTCTCCAACATGCAGACAAGTGGTTCGCCATCATCCCCTAGAATGTCTTCTTACAAGGTCTCTTGGTCTGTAACATTTTCATCAAATTCTATCTTTGTATCTGCTTCCACCATTTGTAAGTGTGGTCTCGACGGACACTCGTTCGACTTATGTCCTTGCTGAAAATATTGGAAGCACTTAACAGTCGTTGGTTTGGCGTATGGGTTATCCTTATTTACTGCCTTAACTCTTTGCAATCCCCTCTGGTCAACGTTTTTGTTAGTCCCACCAACAGGTCCGCTGGCAACTGGGGTCACTGAATGCTGTTTTCCTTCTTGTGGTGCCACTGTATTATTGGTCTTGCTATGCTCAACCACTATTTCCAAATTTCTCCTATACTGACTTCCTCGTATGTGCCTGAGCAGCTGCAATTCAATCTTCAATGCATAGTTAACAGCCCGTGATAGTGACCAAAGTTCATTCAGCTGTAATTTATCCTGTATCACTTCCTTTAACCCCCCCCCCCCCCCCAATATATCTGGCCACCAATTAGTTTATTGATTCATTTAAATTATTATGAGTGCTTAAATAATAAAATTCTTCAGTATAATCATTAATGGACATATTGCCTTGAACACAATGTTGATATTGAACATATAAAATCTGTTCATAATCGGTTGGCAGGTGGTGTCCCCGCAGCAGTTGCTTCATCCGATGCCAACTATGCACCTGTCCTCGACCTTCTCGCCGCCGAGTCTAAAGAACCTGCTGCCACCAGGCACTAGCTCCCCCCTTGAGCCTACAAGAAACGTATTTAACTTGCTTCTCGGGATCAATGTCCATATATTCGATGAATATTTCAATGAACCTCTCCCAATCTAAGAAGTCCTCGATATGCAATTTTCCACCGAAATATGGTATGTCTAACTTGACCTTAAGCTCACTGTGATTTCGGTTGGCTTCCCTTGGTCGCCTACGACGTCGGACATCCACATCTTCTTCAGAATCGGAATTTTCAGGATCTCCGAACCGATCTAATTACCCCTTTGAATCAGATGCTTCAATAATTTGGGAGCCTCTTTGGCGTTGCCGTTCATTACCATATCCTCTCCTCAATGCCGATCCAAGTGGGTTTACTATGCGAGTGACCTAAAGTCTCTCTAACTTGATGTTAATCTCCCTCAGTTCTTCCCGCACTTCATCGAAGATTCGGTGAACGTCTATTTCCAGTTCATCGGTTTGTTGTGCCACTTGGTTGTGCTCCCACCAAAGAGCTTCAAGGCTGTTGTCGACCCCGGGAGCCACTCACCTGCTGCTTTCAGCCATCTAGCTCTGATACCAATACTAATGTAGGTTCCTGCACTAGAAAACTTCAAGCAAATAGATTTAAGCAATAGAACAGTAAGCTGTTCTTGGAAGCCTGCACTTGGAAGCAGAATTTACTATTAAGCAGCAAAAACTAAGTAACACCTGATGTTCCTTTGGCTAAGTAATTCCTTTAAACGTGTAAAAAGCAAGCACTTGGGCTGTAGTGATAAAAAAGGTAATACAAGTAGTGGAACTATCCTAACTAATAGAGAAATGATCAGTAATGCCAACATGTTGAACCGCAGGTAACCAAGACTAACATGCTCCACATCATGTTTTCTCTGGCGTACAATAGTCGTGAAGGAAACATGGCATTTCTACCGGTAAGTTTCGATGTTACCAACTCAAAAATCTTCTTGTTGCTGAGCGAAATAGCCACCTGAATTATATTCTTTTCTTGGACATCCAGGATGTTGACGGACTGTAGGTAGACTTCCAAGATCTTCTCAACGAATTCATCGAGCCCCCTCATGGTGCCTATTATTAGCGGCTAGTCGTTCCAGCGCAGTTGGCGAGCATCAAAGATTTCCTGCTCTTTGTCAAACTCATCTATAGGTGTCTTAACATTCATTATAAGAGGTATGCCGGTGCTGAAACTTCCACTTTTATCCAATTGGCCTGTCATCCCCTTGCCTATGAATTCCTAATAGTTGACGTCCCCTGCCAAATAGTCGACAAGCGCTTAGTTTCTTTAGGGTTTCTTTTTTGCTACTCCAAGTAGTCTATTTAGGGGAAAACTACATCAGCATTCTTGCAGATGAGAAGATACTCGGTAATAGAGTAAGAGAATAAAGTGTCTTAGCAGCATACATATATCCAGCACACCAACAGATAGTTTAGAGAGAGAGAAAAACACCAAAAGTTTTTTACGTGAAAAACCCGAAAAGGAAAAAGCTATGGGGCCTGGCCCAGATGAGAAAGTTCCACTAAGTTTGAATGAATTACAAAGCTTGATTTGCTCCTTTACTTGGAGATGGTGAAATTACAATAGATTGGAGAATCGGGAAGAAATATGGCAATGGTCGATAAATGAGCGGAAGTTCGGTGGTTATTAACAAATAAGCAGAAGTTTGATAGTGGTCAAAAAGAATTTTGGTGGTGGTCGACGAACAGGCGGAAGTCTGGCGGTAGTCGACAAACAAGCAGAGGTCCGACAGTGGTCAACGAACTGGCGGATTTCAGGTGGTGGTCGATGAATAGGCGAAAGTTCAGCAGTGGTCGAGAAGAACTCCAATGATGGTTGATGAATGGTTGGAAGTCTGGCGGTGGATGACGAATAAGTGAAAGTCTGATGGTGGTCGGGAAGAACTTCGACAGTGGTCAATGAATGGGCGAAAGAACTTCGACGGCGGTTAACGAACGGGTGAAAGTTCGGTGGTGGTTCGGAAGGACTCAAGTGGTGATTGATGAAAGGGCGGAAGAACTTCTACGGTGGTTGACGAACAGGCGGAAGTTCGGCGGTGGTCTGGAAGAACTTTAGTGGTAGTCAACGGCCAGTAAGCTCCCAAATTCTTCCCTTCTCCTCCCTTCTCTCCCCTCGCATTCATGTGAAGATGGTGGGATATTTATAGTTTTTTTGGGAGTGGCATGATTTGTAAATATGAAGAGGATCACAGTCAAGTTGGGAGTATTAAGATGGATGGTTGATATTGACTCCTTCGATCATAGATAGTTAATCCAGCATTTAAGTACCTTAATGATGTCAGAATTTGATGATCTTGGACTCGTTGGATTTGTCTTGTCGAGCCACTTAATTTGAATATAAGCATGTCATATTTAACAATCATTTATCCATCCAATTAATGCTTTAAAGCCTTCAAGTATGTTTTAGACCTTTGATTTGGGTTCATTTGGGCTCGGATTGGACTGATTTTGGTGTCGTTGGTTCGTCTCACCGAAATGTTTGATTTGACTATAAGCTTGCTGAAGTAGGAATTAGGATGGCCCCAAAATTAATTTTTTGGAGCTTCTGATTCATATTTGCATCGAGATTCGTGCCTGATCTAGATGATTTTTTGGCGACATATCAGTTGCCCCTCTATTTTAGGATGCTGAAGCTTGCAGAGTTCAAAAAATATATATTTGCACCTTTCTAAGCTACTTTTGACTGATAATTATTATTATGAGGCTTGACTTTCTCTTGGATGTTGACCAGCATAGATAGTGAAAAATGATAAACACTAGTCATAATTAATTTGTCCAATTTTAGAAATTATTTGTTAATCAGATAAATATCAATTTTGATATATAAAAATTTAAAAAGAAAAGTCATTATTCAAACTTTTATGAAATTCTATATTTATTTTCAACTTTTGTAAAATATATGATATTAATAATTAGACTGATTTGATTTTGAAATTATCATAGATAAAATGAAAGAAGATCATAATTTGTTACAATTTTTTTCAATATTTTTTATAGATTGGTATGCCATGTCGTGGATATTGCTTGGATTAAGACCAATACTAAGACAAAAAAATTTTTACAAATAAGACTTTAATATATTGGTATGTCATGCCGTGGATACCGCTAGTATTAAGACCAGTATTAAGATCAAATTTTATTTACAAATAAAACTTTAATAAATTGGTATTGAGAGTGAACTGAAAAAAGTACTTTTAGCAATGATGATGATGTTGAGATCACATAATATTTTTATTATTAGTTGTATTTATTTATTTTTCGTAGAGATTTTTATGTATCCATTTTATTTCTAGAGATGTATCCCCCTATATATTGGATTAAAGAAATATTGAGGCTTCTTATGACTTTTTATTCAGAAGAAAGGTTACTTAATAATTGGTGGTTCATTTAAGTTTAATGATATTAAACTTTTTTATGAAGTTAACTAATCTGAAAGAATTGAGAGATATCCTTTTAAGATATTTAACCTATACAAGATTATGTTGTCAAAGCATTATTTAATGACATTAACCTATGTGAAAGATGTTGGATCAAATCCCCCATAGGATTGATCATTAAAATTTGAAAGAAATGATAGAGATCTTCTTAGGATGTCAAACCTATTCAAAGTTGTGTTGTCAAAGCATTACTTGATGACATTAACTTGTGTGGATGAGGATGGATCAAATCCCCCTAGGGTTGATCATCTATTGATTGAGATATAATGAATATTATATATTTCTTGAATTAATATTTTATTTTGTATTTTATTTAGGATCATTTCTATGATCTGTTGACCTCATTTTTGTATGAGGTCATAAGGACCCAACCCAGACTCCAATTTAATCTTGACACTAGGATTAATTTAGATACTAGATTATTCTAGACCTTAGGTCTATCCAAACCATAGGATCTACCCAGATCCTATAATGCCCCTAGACTCTAGACTTTAGGACTTCTAGATTTTAGAATCCTCCTAGACTTTAAGCTTTAAGATTTACCCAGGTTCTAGATCCACCTAGGTCCTAATTCTACCTAGACCTTAGATCTATCTAGATCTTAAATCAATCTAGGCTCTAAATCAATCCAGATTCAAATCAATCCTGACTCTAGATCTATTCAAGTTCTAGATTAACCTAGACCTTAAATCAACCTATTCAAAACTCAAATCAATCTAGATCTTAAGTCAATTTCAGCCTCTGATTAATCTAAATCTTAGTCTAATCTAAATTTAATCTACAGACCTATCCAGGACTTTAGGACCTATTCTAGACATAGGATCTTTCTAAAATCTAGATCTTATGATCTACTTAGGTCCTAGGATTCTTATAAAATCCAGACCTTAGGACTCCTAGACTCTAGGATCCTTCTAGAATTCAAACCTTATGATCTGCTCTGGTTCCAGATCAACCTAGACCTAGGATCAGTCCAGACCACAAATCTATTCAAATCCAGACCATTTCAAATTTTAATTCAATATATTTAAGACCCAAATCAATCTGGATCTCAAACCAATTGAAACCCTTAACCAATCCTGACCCTTGAATAGTCTAGATTCAGTTAACTCAAGCTTTAACCTGACTCTAATCCAACCCAGTCATCTATAATTATTCAAAAGGTTATAGATGATTTGGAGAGTTCAAATTCAAGCAATCAAACCCAAAGTCTAGTTCATATCCAGAAATCTAGACCCAAAATCCAAGGCCAAAGACTCAAGTCTTAAAAGCCTTTTCAAGTAAATTTTCAAACACTTCAAAACCCATTCAAATGACCTCTGATTTAGAGTCTGTCAGTTACATGCTAATGTGACATGTCTCTAGAGGAAACCCTCCAAATTTGAGCTCATTATGAGGTCTCTAACCCCAGAAATTGAATTGATTTCTAAAGGATATAAAACCTTCAAATATTTACGGCCTATGCCACTTGGCCTCAATGAATTTTAACCTTGAGTTTTCTCCAAAGCCTCCAATCACTTCTAGACCCTTGATTATCACGCATTAAATATTAAACTATATTTTGATGGACTCACTTTGACCCCCAGCTGACAAAGAGTGAGTCAAAATGACCAAAATATCTCTTGAGGGTATGAACAGTCACCTTGGATCAAATGAGCTCCAAATCAAATGCAACCACCTCCAACAAATTTTAAATATCAAACTGAGCTTATTGAGCCTAGACCCGAACTTTGGGTCAACTTGTTTGACCAAGTCAGTCAGGATTGACCCAATGACCCATTAAGAGCCCAAATAGGTGATTAAACCAAATGACCTTTTTGATCCCTTAAACCACTTCTACCAAACTCCATTCATCAAATCAAACATATCAAGCCCAAATCTTGGCTCTAGGTCAACCTAGTTGACCAAGTCAACCCAGGTTGACCACTTCATCCCTTAAGCTTTTCTATTTTGAATCAAACCTCAAACACATTCAAAACTTTGCCAAACTCTTATGATCACTTCCCTTGATGATTTGCACCTGATTGGACCCCTTGCCCAGTCAATAGTTGACTTGGTCAACCAAGCCTAAGTACAGTCAAATGTGGTCTATTTTGGTCAAATCAATTAATCTAGTCAAACGAATGCATTCAAGCCTTTAATCCTTCTTCATTACATGATTTAAGCATACCCAAATTCATTTGAAATTAAATCATGGTTTATTCGACCAAGTCAATTCATTTTGACTTGGTCAAACCCATTTAAATCCTTCTATATTATTTCAAACTCCAATTGCATAGTTTAACTTTCATTCCATCCAATGTATGGTGCCACCTTGCATGCCACATCAGCTACCTTTATCCATTAACTGGTCAAATAGTTAATAGAGGGTCAAAGTAGCCTTTGAATGGTTTAAACATTTGATTAAATCCCTCTAACTTAAATATCATTTAACTCCAGCTGCTTAAAGCCCCTCTAAAACATTCTTAGGGCCCATTCCAACCCTTAAATCATTATCAAATGGTCCATAGGCTCTCCACATGGGCACATGGGGATAAGACTTGCTTTACACATCACTTGTCCTCTTGTCCTTTATTCCCCTGCTCTCTAACTGTTTGAGAGACATGTGGTATTCATCTAGGAGCTTCCCCAGTGAATCTCAGTCGTCCATGATGGACAAGGACATTTGAATAGGGTGAAATCCCCATTTTGAGGATCATTCTAACCCAAGCTCTCTCTCTCTCTCTACCCAGACCTCCTCAAGCTAATATCTCTTTTCGTTTAAGTTCCTAGTAGACTCTTCCACCCTTCCACAATCGAAATCCACCAGTCAAAGCTTGCCGGCGTCGAGTTTCCCTATGAACTCAAGCTAAACCCATCCAAAGAGGATATCTCTCGATCCATAGCTTTTTTGGCTTTTACTCTAGTCTTAGGCTAGACAGGTGTTTACTTTTCTTCTGTGTGTTGGGTTTTTAAGCTTTTACTGCATGATGTTTGCTAGTAGTAGAATTGATTAATTATTTATTTACTTATTGTACTCTACATTGTGATTGATTGTGCATTAGATCTACCCCTAGATTAGAGATGCTTTTACTAATCCAATCTTATACAGGTGGTCATACTCACATAGGAAAATTGCAAATTAAAGGGGCACAACAAAATTAAGCTTTAAAAATTAACGTTATTTTTTGTAGGTGCTTCAGAATGCATAAGCCCTCATTTAAAATTAAAAGAGCATGGCTAAATGTGACTGGTTTGAGTATTTTAAATTTTAAAATATTAACTGCTTGGGATGTTTAATTAATTATTAATTATTAGGATAACCCTGCAGGTTGTTGAGTCAAGATTTTAAATTTTATTCAATTGTAATTTAATTTAAGAATTGAGTTATAAATATTAAGTGCTTTGAAATGGGATTAAGTATCCGATTTGGAATCCAAAGAGGAAGGTGAAAGTTCGAAAGGGATGTTAAGCCCTTGTGAACTAGTCTTGAGGCTAACCAAGAGGGGGGGTAAATTGGTAATTTAAAAAATTCGTGGACAAACCACGCTTTAGAAAAAATCTTTTTGAACATTTTATAATAATTATAGTTTCACGATGATTAACAGATGTTCAACGATGATCAACGAATAATAATCACAACCACACAATCATTAATACAAAAGTAAGTGCAGAAAATAATCAAAAAGAACACACCAGATTTTATAGTGGTTCGGTCAACTTGACCTATGTCCACTCTCCGGAGCCTCCCCTCCAGGTATTACACTAACACTAAGTGACTCTCCTTTTGCTCCCGCAGCAAGGCGGAGAAGCCTGTACAAAAACCTCCATTCCACCAACCCGGTGATGCAGAGAACCTGAACTCCTTTCGCTTCCTCCTGAATCAGGCATAGAACCTAGACTCCTTTCACTTCCTCCTGAAGTATGCAGAGAACCTCGATCTTCTTGCGAACGATCCTCCCACAGAAAACCACTGACAAAATAAGACACGACGATCGAAGAAGATGACTCAGATCCTTGCTTGGAGTAACCTTTGTGAATCCCTCACAAACTCCCCCTTACAAGATCCTCTCTCTCTCCCAAGATCTCCCTCTCTCTCTCAAAGGTTTCTCTGGAACGGAAAGTGGCAAAAAAATTTTCTTGTTGGAAGAAAAAGAGCTTAAATATGAGGGCTAAAAAATAGCCCTAAATCTCAACTAGTTGGCCAAGATCGTCCAGAACGATCTGGAGATCATCCTGTACGATCAGTTCAAAACACACAAAATGTTTTGAGCATCGCTCTGGACGTACAGGTTAAACATGCTGGACGATCTTAAAATGACTTGATCGCCCTGGACGATATCTCTATTATCCGGTATGATTAGTTCAAAACCACACAAAATCGTCCTAAGCATCTCTCTGGATGTTTAGGTGAAACATGAAGGACAATCGCAAAATGACTTGATCGTCCAGGATGATATCTCTATCGTCCTGTTTGATTAGTTCAAAAACAACCAAAATTATCCTGATCACCGCTATTGACGTATAAGTAAAATGCACTGGACTATTATGATCGTCTCGGATAACATTGTGATCGTCCTAGACGATATAATCATATTAATTAAATATTAATTAATTTCCTTAATCACCAGACTAATTTAGGCATGATTGTAACAAATCATCCTGGATGATACACGTATCATCCTGAACGATCGGACTAAATGTCTTAAAATAAAACTTACCTAACTTAATCTAACAGCTGAGATTTTACAATTTGAGCATATCATCCTGTACGATGTATATATCATCCATGACGATCAAATTAATTAAACCTACTTAATATGGTCGTCCTGATTAGGCTTTCTATTTTCATTGGACCCCAAGACGATATGAATATCATCCAAGACAATATGAATAAAAATTAAAAACAAAAACTCTAATTCACGAAAACTCTCCCCCTGAGTATGTATTTGCAAGGTTACTTAGCTAAGGGATCAATTACATTACATTTGACTCAAGAAAGGAAAAAAATACATTTAAACACACTTGGACCTGATCTTGAGTTGGCTTGAATTACATTTGATTTTTTGTACCTGAAATGGTTTAGCCAAGCAAAACAAAATACAAACATGTTTGTCATCGTCAAAACTATACTTCTTAAATCTAAATTTGCAACAATCTCTCTCTTTTTGATGATGGCAAACATTGATGCAGTAGTTTCAAATAAAACAGACAGAAATAATCAATGCACATACGAAAGAAAATATTTCATTTCAAATTTCACTAAACACAAAATACAATAAGGGAAACACTTACAATACAAAAATAATTAAAGAAACTACTACCAACTCTCACTTTTGACATCACAAAAAAGGAGGAAGAACAGACACAATAACACAAACAAAAAACATCACAAGAGAAAAATCTAAAAAGGAGGCAGATCCTGATCAGAAGGAGGAGGAGGTGGTGGCTGAAAGTAGCTGTGAATGGCAGCAAAATGTGCTCCAAACCAGGCCATGTCCTGGTCGTGCTGCTGTTGCTGCTGAGCAGTGTAGTCATTGAAGCGCTGTAGATCCTCAGTGTGCTGCTGCTCTTGGGCAGCCACATAAGAATTAAACTAGGCCTCCCACTGGTCAAACCGCTGCACCAGATGATCAAAAGGGGATGCAATATGAAGGGGAGCAAGTGCATCAGGTGCAGTAGATACAGGAATAGCTTCCTCCTCTTCCTCCTCAATATCCTAGGAGGGCTCCGGATGTAGTCGGGTACTATAGAGGACATGGAAGGAATTATTTATGTAGTAGGAAGGAGGGACATTGGCAAGAACTGGATATTGCAGATCGTATTTGGTCTCAAGAGCATATGCAATGATGTGTCCTAAAGCTAGATTTAGACGTCGTCTATGTCCCGGATCCCTGATGCTAGTGAGATGCTTGATATAACAGAAAAGGAGATTGGTAGCATTGAATTCCCTGCGGGCCAGGATGCAGTAGGTGGTCAGGGAAAGTAAAGGTGTGATGTGGATGTGGTCCCCAGCCTTTGGGATGATAGATGAACGAAGGATTATCTTGGCTGGTCAGTTCAATAGGTCTTTGATTGACAAAAGAGTGCAGTGTAGAGTAATCAGAGGATATACGAAGGTTTGCAAAAAAGGCCCTCAGAAGTTCAGTGCTGAAGGGGAAGGCCAGGGTGAGGATGAAGGTGAGGGAGGTATGCGCAAACAGATCCGGGACAGGGTAAGTAAGAGTGCGGGGGTTGACGATCTTAGATTGTGTAATTCCAACTTCAAGGTAGCATTGGAAGGCAGCCTGATCGGTTACATTTGGAAAGCGGGGATCGACATTGCCCGGGAAGAACTTGCACCATGATGCCTAGATCTCTTTCCATCAGCCATTAGAATAATAAGAGGTAAGGGATTGAAGGAAGAGGGATGAAGAAATCTAAAGAAAATGGCTGTTTAAGTAGAAGTTGGCCAAATCGTCCCGTACGATTGTAGGATCATCCAGGACGATATGAGTAATTATGACGGCCAGAACGATTGGTCAAAAAGACGGTCGGATCATCCAGGATGATTAAAGATAGGCGATCATCCCGAGGAGTCCAGCTGGACGACCGTTAACGAAAAGTATCATCCAGGACGATTAGGTGGATCATCCCGGACGATAAAAAAAATAACTCGAACGGGGTCGAATTTTCATCGTCCAATTATTGCCACGTGGATCATCCAGGATGATGAGGTGTATCGTTCAGGACAATGACCAATCATTAGTGCATTCTCAGCCGCTTGATCAGGATCAGAAAACTGGATCATATTATCCAGGATGATTTAAGGATTGTCCAGGACGATCACCAATAATTGGTGCATCTCAGCCATGTGATCAGGGTGGATTGATTTGAATGGATCATCCAGGATGATGTAGGGATCGTACGGGATGAAATGGATCATCCAAGATGATGTGGAGATCATCCAGGACGATGTGAAGAAAAGTGAAAAAGATGAAGGATGGAGAGGAAAGATCAGAGATCCCAAAAATACATAACATAAGAAGAAAAAACAAAATGAAATACAAATAAAAATAAGAAGGCCAAACTAAAAAATAATGATTTTTTTTTTTTAAAATCGATTAGCTCCAGGAAATTAGAATTTTCCCTTGATTTTTAATTCAAAAGCCAATAAGAAGAAAATTGACACCGCTGAAATCTAGAAAAATTAAAAAATTGACTTTCGGAACTCCTACCTCGGACACCTTACAGGTTCAAATTCCTTTCAGATAAAAGTCTAATTCAGAAGAAAAGAAATTAGATTCAAAAAGAAATTCTTTCAAGCCTCGTTCCAAAAAAATATCTGATATAATAGTATTACAAAGTAAGGAATCAAAAATCTTGATTTTTCATCTCAAGCTTTTGAAAATATTAAATGGCGTATGGATTTCTCTAAGACATTAAAAGATCTGAAAGTGAAGAAAGCTTATTTCTTTATAGACTCATTTTGTGACCCCTTTTTTTCAATTTGTTTGGCGCTTTGCGCATCTTCTATTTTTTTGATACACTTTATGTATCTTTCCAGTTTGGCGACATTGCGCATCTTTTCAACTTTGGGCTCATTTTTTATCCTCTTTTCATTTTGGCGCTCTTTGCACATCTTTTGTAAGCTTGCTTCCTTTCATGATCATTAAAGAATCTCAGCTGTGAAATTACCTTCCAAACTTAGGAGATGACAAAACTCACTCTCCATAATAAGGAGGAGTAATTCACAAAGCAAAAACTATACATCATATGATAAGTGCAGTCACTTGATTAAGAAAAATATAACATAGATTCAAAGCTTTGAAAATACTATTCATATAGGTAGATTACTGTAGGAAGATAAAATAGATCTTTATTTTAAAAACAAACATTTAAATTTTGAAGAAGATTTTATCCAAAAGAAATAATACACCATTAAAGGGAGTTAGAGGAAGAGAAACAATCATCAATATTTCTTCCCTTTAATAGATTCAGAGGGGTCAATCATTGCTTACAAGCTTCCAAACAAAAATAAGGCAAAACTCTCAGTCAGAAATTCAGTTTATCAACAGTAGTGAGCAGTGATCGGATTCCGAAAGGAATAATACAGTAAATCAAGAGCAAGTAAGAAATCGCATCAAAATAAATACTTAAATAAAAACAACACACAATAAAAAGAAATCAGCAGTGAGAAAGAAAAATAAAACAGGAAACAAATAATCAAATCAAAAGACTAACAAAAATAAAAGGAAACAATTTTAACTCAGAAATCATCAGTCATCAGAATCAAATATTTATATCAATCACACCTAATCTGATCCTTAAAATACTGAATGAGTCAAAGGCCAATGGTTTAGTAAATATGTCAGCCAGCTGATTTTCAGTTGCTACATGATGTAGCTCAATGTCCCCTTTTATAACATGGTCCCTAATGAAGTGATGCCTTATATCAATGTGTTTGGTTCTAGAATATTCGATTGGATTCTTAAAAATGCAGATGGCACTAGTGTTATCACACAGAACAGAAATTGTGCTAACAGGTAATCCCCAAAACTTGTTGCTTCAACCAAAGGACTTAGGCCACATAACTTTCTAAGGCAATGTACTCAGCTTCAGCAGTGAAAAGTGCAACTGAGTTCTATTTTCTACTGGACCAGGAGACTAAAGACTGTCCTATGAATTAACAAGTTTTATAAGTACTCTTTCTATCCACCCTACACCCTGTAAAGTCAGAATCAGAATATCCAATAATCTCAAAAGAAGTTTTGTGCATAGGGTACCAGATTCCTAGGTTTGGGGTCCCTAAAAGATATCTAAGAATTCTCCTAACAACAGTCAGGTGGGACTTTTTAGGATCAGCTTGAAACCTAGCACAAAGATAAAAACTAAACATAATATCAGGTCAACTAGCAGTCAGGTAAAGCATTGATCCAATTATTCCCCTAAACTTCTTCTGATCAACAAATTTTCTATTTGAATCCTTATCTAACTGAACAGAGGAGCTCATAGGAGTGTTGATTGGCTTAACTTTATCTATTTTATATTTCTTCAAAATGTCCTTAGTGTATTTAGATTGATTGAGAAAGGTTTCATCATCCATTTGTCTTAAGCTAAACACCAAAAAGTAGGACAATTCTTCTATTATACTCATCTCAAACTCCTTACTCATTATTTTAGAAAAATCATCACATAGATGTTTATCAGAAGATCCAAAAATTATATCATCAACATAGATCTGGACAATGAGTAAATCATCCCCTACTCTCCTCAGAAAAAGGGTGGTGTCTACGCTCCCCTTAACAAACTCTCTTTCTAACAGGAATATGCTAATCCTCTCATATCAAGCTCTTGGTGCCTGTTTCAATCCATATAAGACCTTTTTTAATTTGTAAACATGATTTGGATATTGAAAACTCTCAAAACCTGGGGGTTATTCTAGAAAAATATTCTCTTTTATTACCCCATTTAAAAAGGTACTCTTGACATCCATTTGAAACAGCTTAAATCTCTTATAATAGGCAAAGGCTAGTAGCACCCTCATGGCTTCCAATCTAGCTACAGGGGTAAAGGTCTCCTCAAACTCAATATCTTCAATCTGATTGTACCCCTTAGCCACCAATCTTACCTTATTCCTAACCACCACACCAGAATCATTCATCTTATTCTTAAAGACCCATTTGATTCCCACTATACTTTGATTCCTAGGTCTTTCTACTAACTCCCAAACATCATTCCTTATAAATTGATTTAGTTTCTCTTGCATAGCTAAGATCCAAAATTCATCAGAAAGGGCTTGATTGATGTTGGTGGGTTCAGTCATTGAGATAAAGGCAGAATGATTTACTTCCTTCCTAAGTCTATGCCTAGCTCTAACACCTTCAGAAGGGTCTCCTAAGATCAGTTCTTTAGGATGACTTGAAGAATATCTCTAATCTCTAGGCAAGAGGTTTTGAAGCTTTACCCTTTCCTCCAAATTTATATTTTTAACACCTTGGATAATCTCTCCTACCTCTTCTTCTTCCTCAACTCTAGTCTCCTTATGATCAGATTCATCAAACACCACATGACTTGTCTCCTCCACCACTAAAGTCCTCTTATTAAACACCCTAAAGGATTTCCCTATACTAGAATAGCCTAAGAACACTCCTTCATCATATTTGGGGTCAAATTTTTCTAAGGATGATTTCCCATTATTCAGAATAAAAACCTTACAGCCAAAGACATGAAGGTGGGACAGGTTTGGAGTTCTACCCTTAATGATCTCATAAGGTGTCTTATTCAGATTAGATCTAATATTCACCCTATCAGCACATAATAGGCAGTGTTTACCGCTTCAGCCCAGAAGTATTTTGGAAGTGAATACTCAGCAAGCATGGCTCTAGCGGCTTCCACTAAGATTCTGCTCTTCCTTTCAGCTACCCCGTTCTACTGAGGGATCCTAGGAGCTAAAATGTTGTGGCTAATCCCTTGCTCCTCACAGAATATTCTAAATTTCATATTTTCAAACTCTCCACCATGGTAACTATGAATAGTCAAGATCTCACAACCTAACTTCCTCTGAATCCAAGTGGAGAAGGATTTAAATTCATCAAATGACTCAGATTTATGTGATAAAAATTTAATCCAAGTGAACCTCAAGTAATCATCAACAATCACAAATCTATAGACTTTCCCCTCTAAGCTGGCAGTGTTAATGGGTCCAAAAAGATCCATGTGAAGGACTTCTAAAAGTCTAGAGGTGCTGATGTCCTTAATGGAGCGAAAGGAGGACTAGACTTGCTTCCCTAATTGACAGGCATCACACAGGTGGTCCTTAGTGAACTTAAGCTTAGGGAGACCTCTAACTAAGTCCTTTTGGGTGACTCTCCTATGGGATTTCATACTGGCATGACATAATCTCCTGTGCCACAGCCAAGACTCATCAGCAGCAGTTTTTAAGCAAATTGAATTATCAGCTTTAAAGCAACTTATATCCAGCATATAGACATTGTTGATCCTTTATCCCTGCAAAATAATTTTGTCATTTAAGCTTATAATACAGCAAGTGGGCAGGAATTTGATGTTGTATCCTTTATCATAGAATTGACTGATGCTCAGCAAGTTATGTTTCAGTCCATCTACAAGCAAAACATTATCAATAATAAAATTCTTTGAGTCACCAATTATACTTGTTCCTACTACCCTCCTGGTGGTATTGTCTCCAAGTGTAACCTTGCCTCCAGCCCTGGCCTCCAGCAAAATGAATTGATTTGCATCTCCAGTCATATATCTTGAACATCCGTTGTCCAGGTACTACATGCTCTCATGAGGTCTTGTGTGAGAGAACTCCTATAAAATCATCAAACGTCATATTTAGGAACCCAAACAGGTTTGGATTCTTTCTTATAAAAAGAAGAATCTAATGCATGTGTACTGTGCTGTGAAGCATGTAATTTGAGCCTCCACACCCAATGTGTACTACGGTGAACAGTGCAGGTGTGAGAGATGTGTCCTAACATGCCACAAGAAAAATATCTAACACCAGAAAGGGGGTTAATTAATCTACATGGGTGATAGTGCCTCTTCCTAGGTTTGAATGAAACATGCTTTGATGATTTTGAAACAGATTCTTCAAAAGGTGGAGGTGCATAAAATTGTGCAAAAGTAAGAGGTGTTTCATTTTTTTCAAAAGAACTAATTTTTACGTTTAGAAATTTATTTTCTTTCTTTAGACTTGTAATTTTAAATTTTAAATGGTGCTCACTACTATCTAAATCAGATGCATGAGTTTCTAATTCCCTAAATGTAATTTCTAATTCAACATGTGAGATTTTCAATGAATCATGCTCAGTAATCAGATCAGAATACTTTTTGTTCAGTTCATCAAATTCATCAAGTAAAGATATGTAATTACTATCAAGTATAGAATGATCTTTAAGTACAACATCATGCTCTTTTTGTAAAGTTAAGAAGTCCAATTTCATACTAGCATGCAATTTCTTAAGTTTCCTATAAGATGAATGAATTTTCTCAGAAACTTCTAGCAATTGATCATAGGTTAGCTCACATATCTCTTCTTGATCAGACTGATCAGGATGATCATCAGCCATCAGGCACAAATTTGTAGTCTCCTCTTCAGCTTCAGTCTCAGAGGTGTCGAAAGCAGAATCTGCCCAGAACGCCTTTTGAATCCGCTTCTTGTCCTTCCTGAACTTAGGTTTCTCCTCACCCTTCTCTTTGCTTGGGTGAGTTTTAAGTGTAGGACAATCAGCCTTAATGTGTCCAGGCTTCCTGCATTCAAAACACATAGTATCAGATGAGTTTTTATAATTTTTGTTGGACTTACCCTTGTTCCACTTCTGAAAGTTCTTATGTTTCTTTCTTAGAAAGCTTTTGAATTGCCTAGTGATTAAGGCAACATCATCGCTATCAGACCCGAAAGTACCAGTATCACTATCGTTGGCCTTCAGTGCCACAGTTTTTTCCTTCTTCTTCTCACCTGCATCCAACTGTCTTTGGTTCACCCCTTGCTCGTAAGCAATGAGTTACCCAAGTAAGTTATCAATAGAATATATGTTCAAATCTTTGGATTCAATAATTACAGTTATCTTGGCATCAAAAGAAGAAGGCAAATATTTCTCAGAATTTTGTTCACTTTTTTATGATTCGTAAGTTCTCTTCCTAAAGCATGTAAAGAAGTTAAAATTTGAGTGAACCTAGTATACATTTCAGAAATCGATTCACTAGGTTTCATGCGAAAGAGTTTATAGTCGTGAAGTAAGATGTTTAACCTAGACTGTTTGACTTCAGATGTACCTTCATAAGTGATGCATAATCTATCCCAAATTTCTTTACCCGTTGTACAAGTAGAGACACACATGTAATCCTCAGATTTTAAGGCACAGAAAAATAGTTTAAACATTTTGCATTCAGTTGGGCTAAGTCCCGATCATCAAAAGTCCATTCAGTGAAAGGCAGTTCAGTTTTAATATTATTAATCATCCTAAAAGGTGCTTCATAACCATCCTTAACAAGCATCCACATATGATAATCTATAGATTGAAGAAAAGTGGACAAGCGAGTTTTTCAAAAATCAAAAGGTATGTTATCAAACAAAGGTGGACGTGTGATTGAATAGCCTTCAGCAGTATTTCTATTACCAAAGTTAGCCATGGATCAAATTCAAAAGTTTTCAAACTTTATTTTTGAATCCCGCTCTAATACTACATAAAAGTTTGAAAGGGATGTTAAGCCCTTGTGAACTAGTCCCGAGGCTAACCAAGAGGGGGGGGGGGGTGAATTGGTTATTTAAAAAATTTGTGGACAAACCACGCTTTAGAAAAAATCTTTTTGAACATTTTATAATAATTACAGTTTCGCGATGATTAGCAGATGTTCAACGATGATCAACGAACAATAATCACAGCCACACAATCATTAACAGAAAAATAAGTACAGAAAATAATCATAAAAAATACACCAGATTTTATAGTGGTTCGGTCAACTTGACCTACGTCCACTCCTCGGAGCCTCCCCTCCGGGTATTGCACTAACACTAAGTGACTCTCATTTTGCTCCCACAGCAAGGCGGAGAAGCCTGTACAAAAACCTCCTTTCCACCAACCCGGTGAAGCAGAGAACCTGAACTCCTTTTACTTCCTCCTTAAGCAGGCAGAGAACCCAAACTCCTTTCACTTCCTCCTGAAGCAGACAGAGAACCTCGATCTTCTTGCGAACGATCCTCCCACAGAAAACCACTGACAAGATAAGAGATGATGACCGGAGAAGATGACTCAGATCCTTGCTTGGAGTAACCTTTGTGAATCTCTCACAAACTCCCCCTCATAAGATCCTCTCTCTCTCTCTCCCAAGCTCTCCCTCTCTCTCTCTCAAGGGTTTCTCTGGAACGAAAAGTGGCAAAAGATTTTTCTTGTTGAAAGAAAAAGAGCTTAAATATTAGGGCTCAAAAATAGCCCTAAATCTCAACTGGTCGGCCAGGATCGTCTAGGACGATCTAGCGATCGTCCTGTACGATCAGTTCAAAACACACAAAATCGTTCTGAGCACCACTCTGGACATACAGGTTAAACATGCTAGACGATCTTAAAATGACTTGATCATCCCAGACAATATCTCTATCGTCCGATACGATTAATTCAAAACCACACAAAATCATCTTGAGCACCGCTCTGGATGTTTAGGTGAAATATGAAGGACGATCTCAAAATGACCTGATCATCCAGGACGATATTTCTATCATCCTATACTATTAGTTCAAAAACAACCAAAATTGTCCTGATCATCGCTCTGGACGTATAGGTGAAATGCACTAGATGGTTATGATTGTCCCGGATGATATGATCGTATCAATTAAATATTAATTACTTTTCTTAATCACCAGACTAATTTAGGCGTGATTGTAACAAATCATCCTGGACGATACACTTATCGTTCTGGACGATACATGTATCATCCTAGACGATCAGACCAAATGTCTTAAAATAAAACTGGCCTAACTTAATCTAGCAGCTGAGATTTTCCAATCTGAGCATATCGTCACGTACAATGTATATATCGTCCAGGATGATCAACTTAATTAAACCTACTTAACATGGTCGTCCTGATTAGGCTTTTTATTTTCATTGGATCGTCTAGGACGATATGAATATCGTCCAGGATGATATGAACAAAAATTGAAAATAGAAACTCTAATTCACTAAAACTCTTTCCCTGAGTGTGTGTGTGCAAGTTTGCTTAGCTAGGGGATCAATTACATTATATTTGACTCAAGAAAGGGAAAAAAATTACATTTAAACATACTTGGACCCGATCTTGAGTTGGCTTGAATTGCATTTGATCTTTTATACCTGAAATGGTTTTGCCAAGCAAAATAGAACACAAACATATTTGTCATCATCAAAACTATACTTCTTGAATCCAGATTTGCAACAGAAGGGACATCCCTTAGAGGAGAGTCCCTCTCCATTTAGAGATTCAAATTAGGATGATTTCAAAATATCCAAAGAGGAAAGATAACACCCCTTATTAGGGGGAGTTTCTTTTCATTTGGATATCTGGGCCTGACAATCCAAGGAGCCCACAGAAGGATGAGGAAATGAAGAACAAGAAGAATCCCAATGCTCAAAGTCACTTGTATCTTAAGAGTAGAATCCGGGTTGTAGTCAGTGGTACCTGGCCACTTTACGTTTCCTGTAGACCCTAGGTTGTATAATTAAGCGGCACTTGTCACATAGATTTTCAATTTGAATTCTAATTTAATTGATTTGATTAATGTTGATTGTTTGATTTTGATTGTGATATAGGATATGCCTACTTTTTGCAGTTTTTTTGGCAATTATTCCATGTCGTATTTATTTTAGCCTAGACCCGATTGGAGGCTTGTGAGGGATCATTAAAACTATTTCTATTCTAATTAAATTTAAAATATTTAAGCTCACATAAAATTTTAACATTTTAAGAAGTAAGCCCGGGACTACCATGGGTTTTTCATAAGCATACTTGCTGCACTTTCTTTTCCTTTGCTAGGTACTTTCCTGCGTGTGGGTTCTGGCAGACCACCTGGCCTATGAGGGTGCAATTTTGCCAAGGGGATTTATGCATTCTTTTAGGATAAAATCTATTTTTAATCCTAATTTTAAAATTGCTTCATTCTGATTTAAGTATTCGAGTCAACTATCATGCATTGCATTAGATACAAATTTAAAAATATCTAAATTTTTGTTTTACATTTTACTTAAGCATTTCACCCAACATACGTCAAGGGGTCAATTAGGAATTTGCTCTATACGTTGACCCCAACTCCTTAAACTAATCTTAAATAACATCCTTACAACTCTATATTTAATGACCTGACTCATGGTTTTGAAGTGTTTAGGTGGTTTAGCTAGCTCCCCAATCCAAGCTGGGGTAAGTTCAGAATTGCATTATATTAGTTAGGATCCGGGTCACTAATTTTCAATACTCAATTTAGACTTAGGTTCTGAGGTAAATTTTCAATCTTAAGACCTCAACCTCTCAGAATCTAATTCCCACTCTTATAAAATCATTCACTCAAACTTAAATCTCTTTCCATCGAATTTGAGTCCAACACTTAGGATAGGTTGGGGTGTTTCTGAAGTAATTCAAAATCTTTAAACACATCCTACCATTCTTCTTTTGACTCCAGAAATAAGTGTTCAACTTTGAACCATTCCTGCTTGAAATTCCAACCCTTACCTCTGTGATCCTCCGAAAGGGAAACCAAACACTTCGCCCCGTGGGGGGAGACAGTATTGCCAATGGGAGGGCAGATTCAATCACACATACGATTAACCATTGATGTTAGCAGCTCTCACTAGCACACCCCGATGGGTAATAATATGCATGATCATCACAACGAGTTTCCCCCACCCAATACATCAGCTCGAGTGGGATTTATTTGAAAGTGGGATTCAGTTTTCCACGGGTGCAAGCCCCCGTGGTTAATTACATCTCAGGCTGGGACCTACGAAAACTCTCGATTAAGGATTCTATATTATACTCTCAAATGGGATTAACACATAGGGAGAAGACTAGGAAATCCTACTCAAAAGGAAAAGAAATGTTCAACTTGGCTTAGTCAACATACACGGCTCAGATCAGCATCCGGAGGGACTAAGGTAGTGAGAAGAAACTGGAGAAAATAAATAAATCATGCACTCATAGCATGTAGGAGAGAAGAATGGAGGTGGCGTCATCCGTGTGATGCAGATAGGTAGGGTTTATAGTCTCTGTACGATAGAAGACTTACCTACTAATGAGGCATACTACGAAATAATAGTAGCCTTGAATCCTAGATCTAGCATGGGTCTAATGTTCTACCCAACACTAACACCCGTGTCCTAACTAATACAATACAAAATCTGGACTTACCTCGGCCTGGATTGGGGAGTCATGAGAAGCGTGTGGCCTATGACTGGGAGGGAGGAGGCCAACGGCTGCTTCTCCATGTATGAGAAATTGAGAGGAAGCATGAAGACCAAAGCTCCTGTGGGAGAGAGGGCATCTAGGGCCGGCTCTTATGCGTGAAGCCTGGAGTTTACGAGAGAGAGGGAGCAGAGAGGTTCGTCAATTCCTGGAGCTATCTCTATGCCCGAGAGTCCTTCTGTAAGTAATTCCCTAATCAATCGCTCGAGAACCAGCGTCGGAGAGACTTCAATGCTCGTTAATGTCGAACGCTAAAAATTGGGAAACAAATCTTGCACATTTGGAAATTCTTCCATACTTGCTCTGCTCGATGCCTGCCATAGACGCAAATTTTGGATGTCGAGAATCTATTCAAATTATTTAGAAAGTTGATTAAGCTTTAGTTAGGATTAAATAAAATAAATTGAGCTAAGGAACATGTTTAAATCAAATCTAGTTCAGCTTGATTTGGGTTAATATGGGTTTAATTCTATTTGATCAAATTAACGCAATTAAATTTAAATAAAATAATGACTCGAATCAAATTAACATCGGTGCGGCTAACAAGTATTGCTTGAGTTTAATTCGTCGAATCTAATTTAACTCAATTCGAGTCGACTCGAGCTCAAACTGGACTCGATGATGTCTAATTAAATCAATCGAATGTGCTCGAGGGTAAACTGGTCAAAATTGAGGTCAACAACCTCCTTTGATATCAAACTTTAAATTCTTAAATAAAATTCATATCGCTATTTTAATAGAGAGTATTCATAGGAAAATTTTTTGTTTTATAGAACAAAATCTCTAACTGAGATGCATCAAGGTTCCACCTTTCAATTGTAGTGGCAAGTTATTCTTTGATTATACGTAGCAAATTTAAGTGACGCCATGTCTCTCATCTTGGGAAGAAAATTTAAAGTACTTCAAAGGTTTTCCTCCTTATTGTTAAAGTTGAAAGTCTAAATTTTTTGGCTCGAGACTCCAATATTGATCGGGATGATTGCTTTTATGCTAAAGCAAAGGTTGTATGGAGTTTCTTCTGTTGGAGTTCTAGCAGTAATGCGATAATCCTAAAGGACATTTGGGAGCTCATAAGCCCACTGCCCTCCCAACCTTTCCAAGATGTGTTTTTAGTCCTTTAAGTATAATCCAATTTGTAACCTCCATTTGTCCATTATTCTGAGGATGAGCCACAGCTGTGTGCACTAGTTGTATATGAAGGGCTTTACAAAATGTCAAGAAGATCTTTCCAGTGAACTATGTTTCATTGCTAGTGATGATTTTTACAGGAATGCCAAAATGACAAATGATATTTTTCCATACGAATTATTTTACATTTACTTCTATAATTTTTGCAAGGGCTTCGACCTCCACCCACTTGATAAAGTAATCTACTACCAAGATGATAAATTTTTGTTGCTTGGTCACTATCGAAAAAGGTCTCATTATATTAATTCTTTATTAGGCAAAAGGTCATGGGATTTGGAATGATGAAATTTCAGTGATAGATAAATGACTGAGATTGGAGTGTAATTGACAATTGTTATACTTCTGTGTGAATTTAGTGCATCTTGCTTCATAATTGGCCAATAGAATCCTTATCTTACAATTTTGTGGGCCAATACTCTTCCTCCTAAATATTCCCTGCATATGCCCAAATAAACTTCTCGTAGTACATAATCAGCTTCTGAAGGTGGAAGAAATTTGAGGTATGGTCTAGTAAAAGTTCATTTATATAATTATGCACCAATGACATTAAAGTTAGCTGCATGCCTTTAGAGTCGTATTACAGTTATTGGATCTTTGGGCAGCACTCCTTGTAAAAAAGATAATATATGATAAATCCAAAAAGGCTCTTTTGACTTATCGATTGATTGTATAACCCAAGGTCCTTCAATACTAGAAAAGTATATTTCTTTGATATATTTTATTTAAAAAAGATCTCTGAATAGTGATGTAGCTAATTTCAAAAGTTTTGCATGAGTATTTTGCTCCAAAGTATATAAATGATTTCATATTTCTCTATGTGGGTGAGAAATGACTTCACCACATCATAATATAATGCTAATTTTGGATTATGGGCATCAACATCTTTTACTTGATAAGTTGCAGTATGAAATATCAAAATCTGCACTTCACAATCTATAGCTAGCCTCAGCCCAACAATGAGAGCTTCATACTCAGCGACATTATTAGTTGTAAGAAATTTTAGCCGTAGTCCATATTCAATAGTAGTATGATGAGGATAGATTAGTAAAATTCTAGCCCCAGCACCAGAACTCCCAGAAGCTCCATCAACATATAACCTCCAATAAGGAGAAAAAGATGGATGAGACGGTAGTTCATTGGAAATAGGAATAGTGCATTCGACCACAAAATCAGCCAAAACTTGTGATTTGATATCTTGTTTGGGTAAGAAGTGGATGCCGAATTCTTCCAGCTCTATTGACCATTTGATTAATCTTCTCGAAGCTTCACACTATAGGAAAAATACTAATTTCTAGTGAATTTTTTGATGAAAATAAATCTGTCAGAAATTCCGCCAAATTTTAGGTGGATTTTCGATGAAATATTTCCAGCGAATTTCCAGTAGATTTTCTTGTTTGGCTTTTCCTGCGAAATATTAGATGGAATTTTAATTTTTTTGGGAAATGATAATTATAAATATTTAAAAAATCATTTTATTAAATTTAATTAATTAAATTAAATATTGTTAAACTAAAATAATTAAAAATTTTGATAATTTATTATTAAATTAAATTAAATATATTAATTATTTTGATCTTAAAAAATAGTATTAATTTCAAAATTATAAGATAAATTAGTTTTAATTTTAATATTTTATAAGTTATAATATAAATAGAAAAACATAGCAATTAAAGGCGACTTTGGCTAAGTAGCATAAGGGTCGGCAGGTATGCAGGCACATTTATGTTAAAAGGGCGAGATTCAAACCCCGCCACAGGCGCGTATGTGGGCAACGACAGGCCGTGTTGGGCCTGCGGGTTGGCGGAGGGTCACGCTACTCAGCGAGCGGGTATACGGGTGGGTTACACGAGTCAGCGGCGGGTCATGCTGGTCAGCATGGAGCAGGTGTGGCACGGAAGGTAGTGCAGGTGGGTGAGCGGGCATGAGGGTGGGTCGCATAGGTGTGAGGCAAGCCAAGTCGTGCGGGTCGAAAGGCTGGCTCAGTTGGGATATTTTCCTCGAAAAATTTTTTGATTGCCTTTTTCTGTAAGAAATTCATCGAAAATATTTTCAACGGACTATTTTTCAACTATAGAAATTTTCTAGTATATGTTTTTACCAGCGTAAATATTTTCACCGAAAATACTAATTTCGGACGCATTTTTGCCATTTTTGGCAAAAATTGCCACCAGGAAATGACATTTTTTTTGTAGTGTCAGGCTTTTGAAGGATGCTCCACAATGGGAGATTTGTGTAAACCCCAATCGTGTGAGCTTAAAATACGGTCTTAATTTTCTAGCTGAAAATACTAATGTCAAAGCTATCTTATCCGCCAATGGGTAGCGTCCCTCCATCTCGAATAGGATTTTATCAACATAGTATACTGATTATTGTATAGCATTTTTTTCTCGGACTAGCACTAAACTTATGGCATACGATCAGATAGCCAGATACAAATATAACATTTCTCCTTCAATTAGTTTTGACATAAGAGGGGGTGAAGTCAAATAAGTTTGAAGCTGTTCGAAAGTTGCTTAACACTCATTTGTCCATTGAAATCCTATATTTTGAACATTTCTTAGTATTTTGAAAGAAGGTAAATATTTATCTCATAAATAGGCCAAGAAGTGAGATAGGGCTACAATTCTCCCATTCAGATGTTGAACTTCTTTAATATTCTTCGATGGCATCATATCTCTCAAAGCCTTGATCATTTTAGGATTAGCTTCAATACCTTTGTAAGTAACCATTAATCCTAAGAATTTTTTAGATGTGAATCCAAAAGCGCATTTAGAAGGGTTGAGTTGTTATTGTAACATCAAAGGAGGCCAAAATATTGCTCCATATTTGAAATATATTGTGCTCTTTTGAGACTTTTAACCAGTATATTGTCGATATATTCCTCCATTGAATGTCCTATAAGGTTCTTAAAAACTTTATTCATGAGGCATTGATAAGTAGCCCCAGCATTCTTAAGTCCAAATGGCATGACCTTGTATCAATGTATCCCCTTATTAGTCTGAAAAACAGTTGCTTCTTCATCTATAAGATCTATTCTTATTTGATTATAGCTAGAGTATGTATTCATGAAACTTAATATTTAATGTCAAGATGTCTCATCGACTAATTGATCAATACATAGAAGTAGGAATCTATCCTTTAGGCAAGTCTTATTGAGATCTGTGTAATCCACACACATTTGTTATGCCCAACTAGCTTTTTTAACCATCATGACATTCATAAGCCAAGTTGGATAATATACTTATCTTATGAACTTAGCTTTCAGAAGTTTATATACTTCCTTCTCTATGGCTTGCTAAAGATCTAGTGCAAAATTTCTCTTCTTCTAGATAATTGGTTTATATATAGGGGTTACTATGAGAGACTGTAAAATAGTCTCAAGGTCAACTCCAGCCATATCAACTAAACTCTATTGGAAAATATCTTAGTTTATTTATAAAAAATTTATATATTACGTCTTCTTTTCGTTAGATAGTGAAGACTCGATATGAACTATTCTTTAGAGGATATTCTTATGATATGGATACATGAGTCAAATCCTCCATTGGGGAAGCTCTCTGAAGGACGTCTTCATTCTAGTGATCAGAATTTTTAATGATTAACATAATAGATGGGCAAGGTTGAGCTGGCCTAAGATAGCAAGATTGTGCCTCCTTCTAATTTCCTCGCACCTCATCAATTCTAGCTAGAGTTGGGAATTTCATCTTTAGATGAGGCACTAAAGCAATGGCTTTAAAAATTAACTGTAAAGGTCGCCCAAAGATAGCATTATATGCCAATTCTGGCTTAACTATAACAAATTGGACTGAATGAGTAGCTTATTGAGAAAATTCTCCAAGTGTGATAAGGAGAATAATTGTTCCCTCCACCCTTAGTGGATAATTATCAAATTCATATAATAGTCTAGCGACAGGCTGAAGTTTCTCTCTAGCCAATCCCATTCTAAGAAAAGTTGAGTAGAACATGACGTCTATAGAGCTCCCATTATCAATTAAGATTCTTTTGACATTATAACATGGATCTCCAATACCAACATTGATAATAAGTGGGTCTTGGTGTCGAGTATGAGTCCCTTCTAAGTCAAAATTGCTAAATGCGATGGAGCGATTAGATCATGCCTTCTTAAAAGTTAATTCCTCTAGGATGGTGAGTAAAACTTGAGAGGATATTAAAAGTCCTCCCATAATAGTTTCAATTTCTTTAACTATTTAGCAGTTAGCATACTGATGCCTTTACCACTGTTGATTTATCCCTCTAGTAGGATTAGTTTCATTTTTGATCAGGTGGATTTTGAGTGAATTAACAAAGATATCCCTGTTAAACTAGCCTTTCAATTTCTTCCTTTAATTGTCTGTAAGCTTTAGTCGCATGTCTGTGCTTCAATAAAAGTGATAATAATAATCTTGATTTCTAGACTTTGGATTCAGTGGATTGAGCTATTTAATATTCTATTCGATCTTTATAGCCATGAGAATATTAACATGAGTTGTATTCAATAAAGTGTATTCCTTCTTTGGTTTTTAATCCTGATTTTATTGAGGGGGTCACAGTGGAAGATCTTGATTTCTCTTATGAGATTTTTGGGCTTCGACTCCAACTTCATATCCGTTCTTTCTTTTATTAGAAGACTGTTCAAATTATTTTTGATGAGTATTGATAACCTCATTGGTAGTAGTTTAAGCCTCCACCTTATGAATTAAGTCAGTATAAGAATGAACTGTCTCTCACATCAATAAATAGTTAAATGATTCGAGACGTAGTCCTCCAAAAAAAATACCTTGTAGTAGCTCAGGATCCACTCCTAAGATTTGTCGAGCTTTAGAAGAAAACTTTTTAAAATACTCTTTCAAAGATTCTCCCTCATTTTGCCAGATTCTAGAGAGATGCGATGAATCTTTAATAATTCTTTAATTTATAATGAATTGTTCGACAAAGAGCCTTGCAAGATGAGAAAAATTATGGATTGTATTTCTTGGGAGAGCCTAGAACCACGTACAAGCTTGACCCTTGAGAGTGATAGGAAATACTTGATAAAGAAGCATATCAGAAGCTCGCTGTATGTGTATAATTATTCTATAATGATTAATATGTTTATAGGGATTAAATGATCCATCATAAGAATCAATTGTTAGTAGCTTGAACCTTGTTGGAATAGTGTGTAAGAGAATTTTGTATGTCAGTGGAGAAGATTCTTGGAAACTCTTCTAGAGATTAAAATGATTCATATCCCTTATTAGAAATTCTTCTCGGATAAGACGTCGTAATTCTTCTCGTATGACATTACGAGGAGTATCTAGAGCGGGTTAAAGATTTTGTATGTGATGGGCTCTAGGTGAAGGATGTGTTGAACTTGTAGCATTATCTATTTTTGGACTATATTATGGAGGATGAGCATTAGCTTGACGATGAGCATTTTTGAGTTTCCCACCCATATTATATTGATGAGGATGCGGGAGAGGAGCTTTATTATTTTGAGATGATATCCTTTGTTGGCCAACTTTTTAAAATATTTATAAGATTCGTACATGTACATCTCAGCAGTATACGTATATCCGACACACCAACAGATAGTTGAGAGAGATTAAAATATCAGAAGTTTTTTTACGTGGAAAACCCAGAAAGGGAAAAACTATGGGGCCTAGCCTAAATGAGAAAGTTCCACTAAGTTTGAATAAATACAAAGCTGTGGGCTCCGAAAATTCGGCCCCGGCCTCCGCCTGCTTTTCTGTTGCTTCGGGGGGAGTTTTAACAGGATAAGTTCCGTAGTAAATTTTGGAAGGCAGATGAGATAATAGATAAGACACTACCCAGAGATTTCGCCCTCATTTTGCGAGGACTTTATGATCTGAGTTCTGGTTTCCTATAGGCGCAAGCCCCTATAGTTAATTACCCCTCCCAGTAACGAGAGAGAACTTTCGATTAAGGCTAGTCGTCAATCAGATACGTAGAGATACGTGCATCTGGCATATAGTAGCAGCAATGGATTTATGGTATTAGAAAATTGAGGGATTTGATATTTGAAATAGAAATTTTTACCATCTTGCACTTAAAAAGGATGGTGGGGGAATGGATGATGGACCCGATCAAGATCCCATGGTTCCGTCGTCCCGGGCCATCGTGGTCGCTGGTTTACTTAGTCAGAGGAGGTAGTCGACCCAACCTGACAGAAGGATCCTTGTCGGCAACCATGGGTTGCTTCGTCCAAGGGTACCTTGTAGACCTGGGGTGGATGTTTGTCTAAGGGGACAAATTTGAATCCACCTTAGCTAACAGAGGGCTTTGTGCCCTATCGATCATATCCTATTGATTCATATCTCAAGGATTTGATGCCATTGGGGAGCATACGGGCTCTGGCCATAACCATAATATAATGGTGCCATTTGGCGGCGACCACCTGGTTCAGAGGGCCCCGAGTCATAACCGTTTATCCTGCCGTGCCATTTGGCGGCAAAACTACCGGTTAGAGGACTCATACCACGTCCTTGCTGGCAGGAGATTATTTGAGAATGGATCCTAGTGATATTTTCGACTAGGCGTTAGCTCTATGTGAGCTGAAGTATTTTTCATATTTGTTCACCTCGGCAAACTGTTGCGGAGGGTGCATGGATTTGCTTTATGTGATTGATGATTGGATTTCAGTTTTAAATATTTTGGGATTTGGGATTTTGAATGATTCTTGGAGTTTTGGTTATTTGTGGAAGTTTGTGAGGTATTTGAAAGTGTTTGTGAACCCCTCCGGTTGAGATCTTCTGTCAACGTGGCCATCATCGGGGTGTATGGGGTCACTCATATTTTTGCGTTTTGAACCTTGTCGACTCTGTCTAGTGATTGACAGAGGATCGGGTTTCGTAGGCTTTATGCCCTTGTTAGTGAATTCTCTTGATTATAGGTCTTGAAGGCCTAATATGAACTATAAAATAAATATTCCGGTCGATCTCACGACCGCATATTTATTTAATGGTTCGAGCCGTGTCGACTCCTATCTACAAGTATAGGAGGATCGGGCTCGAACTAGAATTCACTTATTAACCCGCGCAGCATCCCTAGACGTCACGTGTGTACCAATAACACGCTCGCCGGGGCCCATGCGGGTGTTTGGGGGGCATTTTATAGTTATTTATTGAACCTTGTCAACTCCTGCTTACTTGCTTTAGGAGGATCGGGTTCAAATTTATATACCCGCGCAGCATCCCTAGGCGTCACGTGTGTACCAATAACACGTTCGCCGGGGCCCATGCGGGTTATGATTATATTTTCCCCTTTTAGTGTACCTATGTGTATACAAATTAAAGTGCACACATGCAGGGGTATTCTTGGAATATTTGTACACGCCTTCTGTCCGCTTGCATGAAAGTTGCGGATCCGATGGCGTGGCGTCGTATGATCTCCATAACTGTTGGCGAAGTTGATGTGCTTGATTAGTAGACCGTCGCGTTTACTTGCATATCTTATTCTGGAGCTCGTTGTGTTCGCAATGTATTTCCTTTAGCTATTTGCATGCTAGCTCTTGTCTCACAGAGAGCTTCTATGTTCATCCATAAATGATTGATGTCAACTGAAAGGATATGGTAGCATTCACTATCTGCCTCTTGAATTCATTTGTAGTTTGGTGAGTATATTGTACTCATTTGTATATACTTTCATGTCGTCCACAAACACCCACGAGTCTCCTACAACCACTTAAGAATGGACTGTTGTTTGTGTTTACAAGCTATTGTATGCACTTGTGTGTATTTCGCGGTCGTTCTTGAACACCCACAAGTCTCCTATAGTTTCTTGTGAAAGGATCACTGTGTATTTGCAAGGTAGCTAGCATCGCTTGTAGGGAGGATATTATATCCATTGTACACTAGTCTCCCTTTCTTGCAAGGTATCAATACAATTGCTTTTATGTTGACTTGTGTTGATTGTAAGAGGGCCACACTTCAATTTGAATTTGATATTTTATTTATTGCATGTCTCCTCTTGAGCATGCCATTGCCCCCAACATAATTCTTATGTATATGTTTATGAGATGATGGTCGATGCTGTTGCAAGTCCTTGATATTTATCTTTGGGATGAACACGTGTATTACAGGTTCCTTTCCTTGGTTATAGATTAATTGGCATGAACACTATGAGTTTCACATTGTTCATTTGTAGGCTAAAGATTCTTTGCAACATTATCTACAATCAGATTGTATATTCATCTTGCTTGAATGAGATGTGGGAACCTCCTTATCCACTATACATCTTCGTTTGCTCATGTATATCTACTTGAATGATCAGGATTTGTTCATCGAGCCTCTATATTTTGACTGCTCTTTTGTTAAATCCAAAGTCTGGTTCTGTGTGTTTTGTTCGAACTCAAGTCTTTTAGAGTTCACCTGGGTTCTTTGAGTCATCATCAATCATTTGCATGATTGCAAGTGATTGAGTTTGAAGTTTAATTCCTTGTTGCGTGTTTGAATTCAAGTCCTTTGCAATGTTCATATCGAGTTGAAATCTGAGTCCAATTCACTGTCATTTGTCGCGAATCCAAGTTCATGTTCAAGTTTACAAGTTAAGCTCCATGTTGTTATTTTAGTTCTCCATAGTTTGCTCATTTCAAGTCCAAGTCCACAAATCAAGTTCAAGTTTAATGTATTCAATTTGAGTCCCATGTACTCCAAAATTGATTCAAATTTGGTTTGATTAACTTGGGTTCAATCCTTTATTAATCACTTAGATTTTGTTTATATCCAAGTTCAAATCCAAGTCTCTAATTTTGCTGAAAATTTCGGCAGCCTCCCGACGTCTCCCCCATTTAGGGGAAAAAAACTAAGAGGCTGCCTTCCCCTCCACGCGACGTGCGCGCTTCAGGTAGATGTCCGTAGACACCGCGGCAGCAAAATTTTCTTCAATCCCCGCCCGCTACATGAGCGTTTAGGGGTCTTTGGCACCTGTTGCAAAGAAACACAGAAATTTCCCCACATGTGGGTACTTAATTTTGTCCCCCTTCACGCTACATGAGCGGTCCGGGGGTTACCCACCTCGTCGCGAGCGCTGCACCGATTTCCCGCCCTACTACACTACGTGAGCGCGTAGGGGGTTTACCGGCTCGTCGCAAGCGTCGAGGACGGGGTTTAAGGTGATTGACCGCCTCGTAGTAGGCGTCGCGCTAGTTTCCCTCCCCACTACGCTACGTGAGCGCGTGGGGGGTTTGCCAGCTCGCCGCCAACGACGAGAACGGGAATCTAAGTTTAGGGAGTATACCTTCGCATGTCGACGGCGGTGCGGGCTCGTTGATCGAGGTAAGAGACATATACTTTTGAAGCATTTGTATTATTATTATTATTATTTTTATAATTAATTAATTATAACTAATTATAATTAATAGTAATTAGTAATAAATAATAATTAAAAAATATTTTAATTATAATTAATAATGATCAATCATAAATAATCATTATTTATAATAACAAATTATAATTAAAATACTTAATTACAATTAATCTTAACTAATTATAGTTAATTATTAATAAAAATAATTAACTATAATTAAAAAGAGATTAATTATAATTAATTTTATTTAATTATAACTAATTATCATTAATATTAATTAAATATGATTAAAATAATTAATTATAATTAATCTTAATTATTCATTACTAATTATTATTAATAATAATTAAATATAATTAATTAAGATAATTAATTTTTATTAATTAAAAAGCAGGATTAAAACAAGACTAAGCAAGATTAATGCGACATTTGAGCAGGATTAAGATGTATTTAGGTTAATCGCATTAAACAGAGAGTTTAGTTCTCTGTTTTTTCCATGAGTTGGCAGTTTTACGGGATCTGGCCGAAGCAGCACGCGTGAGGGAGAGATTTACCTTAAGGCAAGCGAGCTCCCTGCTATTGGTTCCGATTCCACAAGAAGGGAGCGTCTTCGGGAGAGTGAAGTCGGTCAGGTTAGGGCAAGGAGGCGTAGGCTGGAGGCGGAATGGAGGTCGCGGGAGCTTGTGGGCTGCGGCTTCGGGTTGAGGAGATCGGACAGAGGGCGGTGGCTTCGGCTACTGGAAGAAGGTAGGGAAGTTCTTCTTCCTCTCTCTCTCTCTCTCTCTCTCTCTCTCTCTCTCTCTCTCTCTCTCTCTGGGCCGACGAGAGCTAGGGCAGGGGCAACGGACAGAGCTGGGGGGCGAAATCGGGACAGGGAGTGGACCGGAGAGAAAGGGGGCTGTGATTGGGAAGGAAGAGGAGTCGGGATTCCCTGAGGAGTTCGATCGTGGGAGCTGCGAGGAGTTCTCTGGCCGAGAGCTTTGTTTGGGGTCTATATTTAGCGACGGAAGCGGGAGCGGAGTTGAGCCGAGGCATGATTCGATAGAAGGGACGTGAACGGCGCCTCGTACACAGTATCTCAGCGGGATTCCTTCGACGAGATACGAGATAAGCGGGATTTTGGGGATCCGACAGAGATAAGTTATGATTCTTCTCTCTTTTTTTTTATACATTGGTCAACAAATGCCCCCCAACAAATGTGGTACGCGTTTAGAGCGAATCACGTTTGTTGTATGCTGTTGACTCTATGGATCTCCAGATAGTTATTCTAGATGTCACATAAGGGTCTTCATTTAGTGGATCTCCAGAAGTTTTCTTGGATGTCACACTAAGATTATCATTCTGTAAATCTTCAGGAGTCTATCTCTGTGTCTTTATAGCTCTTTAGATGCACTTGTAATCAGTGAGAGGATTAACACGCTGGCTCTTGTGATTTCTGTGATTGCACTTTGAGCTGTGTTGATGGTGATATAAATAATTTTAAATATTTATTTGGGGATCTCGGCACGCAATGCGATGTCGACCCAAATAAATATTTAAAATGCCCCTAGCCCTTAGAGACACTTATAGACGTCATTCGGGGTACCTCTTTTTGTAGCTTTAGTTTCCCTGAGATTTTGGTTCTTTCTGTCCTGTGCTTTGTGCTGCGGACATTGATGGAGAATTACCTAATTTGTCTTTACTGACTTATCAGGTGGTTTTGTACCTTCTGCCCTTTGCTTCTAGCTTTGGCGGGCTTGATGAAGGAGTGGTTGCCGGTAACCAAAACCCTTAGGTTTGTAATAGGTCGATGGCGAGAAGTCATCGGTCCAGAGCTTTGTGCATGACGGACTTGTTGATGACGGAATCCTCTTAGTTCAGCCTCAGGCTTTCATGAACTTTGGGATAATTTCTTCGGTCCTTTGCTTTGTGCTTTGGTGGACTTGTTGAAGAAGAATTCCTTCGATCCTAGCTTTGTGCTTTATGGATTTATTGAAGGATTTTACAGGTTTCAGATTTGATTGATAGTACCAAATGTAGGTAGTATCTTGATCCTTAACCACTTGAGGAAACTTTAATCCGAGTCACTTGAGTTCATCAGATCGGGAGAGCTGGGATTTGACAGCTCTTCGTCCTCTGGTTGCTGAGATGGGGGTTCCTCTACTACAGCCTTTCTTATGGCATGTTGAGTAGATGGAGCTGCCAGCGATCCGGCCATATTTGGGCGTGTTGGATCCGACCTCTTGCACCCATTCAGGCTTCAGACTTAAGCTAGGGGAAATGTGCTTCCCAATGCTGATTTTGCTGAAGTTGATAGATTTTGAGTCTTCCTTTGTGGTTGAAGATTTAGAGCCTACACGAATTTGGTAGTTGCTCGAGATTCCTTCTTCCCACTGGAACTTTGATTCTCCGGTCAATTAGGAGAATTTGATAGACTACGATCACTTGAACTTGTCGAGTCGAATTTGCCTTCGTACTTCCTACAGTCCCTACTGACGGGTTGACGAAGTGGGGGTTCCGCTACTACGGCCTTTCTTGTGGCGCGTTGAGTAGGCGGAGCTGCCAGCGATCCGGCCATATTTGGGCGTGTTGGATCTGACCTCTTACACCCACTCGAACCTTAAGCTTCAGGCTGCTGAAAGACTTCAGGTTGTTCTGGCTCAATTTGATAGAGTGTGTAGTTGCGAAAGTCTCTTTTTGACCTTTGAAATCTTGGTACGCTGGAGAAGGTGGTGTCTCGATCTTTTGAAGCTCACCTGCATATACTTTGAAAAGAATTTGTTGTATTCTTCATTATAAAAGAATATTTACGTTGGTGATTTTAAATATTTATTCGGGGATCTCGGCATGCAGCGCGATGTCGACCCGAATAAATATTTAAAATGCCCCCTGTCTCGTAGGGACATTTCAGAATAGAATAATTTTGAGATTTTTGATATTTTAAATATTTATTTGTGGATCTCGGCGCTTAGCACGATGTCAACCCAAATAAATATTTAAAATGCCCCCTGTCCTGTAGGGTGATTTTGAAATGCATTCTTGCGACACAAGAGAATTTTAAAAATATAGAGTGTATAATGTATATAAATATACATGAAATACACAATACATTAAATATAACATTTCTTTGTGCAATCTTATGCATGGTACTTCTTCAGATGTCGACCGTTGATAGGTGGCATGGGCCTCTGACCGTGCAGATCGATGAGCTGGTAGGCTCCTCCTTGATACACCTTCTTGATAACAAAGGGACCCTCCCAATTGGATACGAATTTGCCACTAATTCTTCGGTGTGGGATGATTGGTCTTCTCAACACCAGGACCAATTCTCCTTCTTGAAAGGATCGAGGGTGCACCATCCGATTAAATGATTTCGCCATCCTTCCACGGTAGATCTCTAAGTTTTGTTGGGCTTGCAGTCTAACTTCATCGAGTGCATCGAGCTCCTCCATTCTTACGCGAGCATTCTGCTCTTGAGTAAGCTCATTCTGGATAGCGACCCGAAGAGATGGTAATTCAACTTCTAGTGGCAAGACGGCTTCAGCTCCGAACACTAGTGAGTAGGGAGTGGCTTTGGTCAGTGTTTTGTAGGTCGTACGATACGCCCACAACGCCTCTGCCATCTTCGTATGCCATTCCCTTTTATTCTTGGTGAGGATCTTCTTCAACAACTTTACTAGTGTCTTGTTGAAGGCCTCAGCCAAACCATTTGCTCTTGGGTTGTATATAGATGAGTACCGCCAGTCAATCTTGTGATGATCTACAAACTTGTAGATTTTTGTACTCTTGAATGCTGTACCATTATCTGAGATCACGCGGCATGGTACACCGAATCTGTAGACGACATTATGGGTGAAGAAATTGATCACGTGCTCAGACGTGACTTCCCTGAATGGTGCCGCTTCTGCCAACTTAGAAAAATAGTCTGTTGCTGCCAGTATAAAGTGGTGCCCCGCTGAAGACGGCGGATCTATTGGTCCAATTATATCTGTGCCCCAACATTCAAATGGCCAGGATGCAATTGTTGGGTGCAGTGGATTTGGCGGTTGATGAATAACATCACCGTGAATCTGACAATCGTGGCACCTCTTAGCGTGGTTGATACAATCTCTCACCATCGTAGGCCAGTAATAACCCATTCTTTTAATTTTAGTAGCCATCTTGGGACCTGACTGGTGTGCTCCGCAGAGTCCTTCATGAACTTCTGCTACCACTTTATCAGCTTCCTTGGTCCCTAGGCATCTAGCCACATTTGATCAAAAGCTCGTCGGTACAACGTGTCATTGACAAATGCGTATCGTAATGCTCTTTTTCTAATTTGTGCGGCCAGAGATTTATCTGTTGGGAGTTTGCTTTCTTTGAAGTAGTCAACGAATGGTCGCCTCCAATCATCTTCGACTTCAACATCTAAGCAATACCACCAGGATTCTGAAGCTAGACTGATCTTACATCTTCTCTTAGGAGCTTGATTTTCTTCATATTGATATTCAAGATCGACTGGCTGGGGAGGTTGAGGATTAACTAGGGTTATATCCTGCTGGCTTGAACCTGGTATTCCCTCTGCCTGCGGGAATTGTAGGGTTGCTGGCTCTAAGACTCGATGATTTTCAACCGCAAAGAACATTGGTGGCTTTTTGTCTTCGTTTGCCAGCTCCTTGGCCAGTTTGGCTAGACAATCTACTTTTGCATTCTGTCCTCGAGGAACTTGAGTTATCTTGACGTTCGGTATTTATTTTAGAAGCTCGAGAGCTCGTCGGTGGTAGTGGGCCAATTCAAGTTTACAAATCTTGTAAATGCCTAGGACTTGATTTATCACAAGCTGAGAATCACCAAAAATTTGGAGATCCGTGATTTGGACATCAATTGCAATCTCCAGTCCCGCTATTAGAGCTTCATATTCGGCTTCATTATTGGTCCGAGGTTCAGTTAGACTGAACGAGAATCTCATGATACCTCCCTCGGGTTCTATAAAGATAAGACCGATACCAGCTTGGGCCTTTACAAGATTTGGAGGTTTGGGAGACTTGATAGACGATGCCCCATCAAAGTACATCTCCAAAATGGTAGCTTTTCTTCTTCATCAACCTGCATGATTTGTTCATCTGGCAAATCATCATTCAACGACGAATCTGCAGGAATTGGATGTGCGGCGAGGAAATCTGCCAAAGCTTGTCCCTTTACTGTCTTTTGTGGCATATACACTATATCAAATTATAGTAATAGTACTGCCCACCTTGCCAAATGACCTGTCAACGCTGGTCTTGTCATCAAGAACTTCAGCGGATCGATCTTTGATATCAAGGTGATTTTATGGGAGAGCATATAGTGGCGGAGCTTCTGGACTGCAAAGATCAACGCCAGACAATGTTTCTCAATTGGAGAATATCATACTTCTGCTCCGATTAATCTCCGACTGATATAGTATAGTGCATTTTCTTTTCCTTCCTCATTGTGCTGAGCCAGTAATGCTCCAAGAGACTCTTCTAGTGCTGCCGTGTACAGTATAAGAGGCTTCCCCGGGATTGGCGCTATGAGAATGGGTGGATTTAACAAGTATCTTTTGATGTTATCAAACGCTTCCTGGCATTCTTCATCCCACTTGAAGCGAACGTCCTTCTTCATCAGCTTTGAAAATGGTTGGCACCTACCTGGCAGATTCGATATGAATCATCGAATGAAAGCCAATTATCCTTGTAAGGAGCGGAGTTGACGGAGACTTCTTGGCGGTGGCATCTCAATGATCGCATTGATCTTGTTGGGATTGACTTCTATGCCTCGATGATGAACGACATAGCCAAGAAATTTACCGGAGGAGACCCCGAAAGCGCACTTAAGGGGATTCATCTTCAAGTCGAACTTTCTGATTCTCTCGAATACAATCCTCAGGTCGTTTAAATGATCTTTCCGGTCCATGCTCTTAATGACCAAGTCATCTACATAGCACTCGACTTTCTGATGTATTAATTCATCAAAGATATGGGTCATCGCCCGTTGGTAGGTGGCACCAGCGTTCTTCAAGCCGAAGGGCATGACCGTATAGTAGAAAATGCCGATGGGCGTTCTGAATGACGTATGCCTTTCATCCTCAGGAGCCATCTTAATCTGGTTGTATCCTGACGATCCATCCATAAACGAGAACATATCATAGTTTGACGTGTTGTCTACTAGGAGTTCGGATACATGAAGTGGAAAGTCATCTTTTGGACACGCTTTGTTGAGGTACCTGAAATCAATACAGATACGAATCTGTCCATTCTTCTTCTTGACAGGGATAATATTGGTGATCCAGTCAGCGTATTTCTCTTCACGGATGAAGCCCGCTTCTATGAGCTTTTTGGTTTCAGCAATCACCTGTTCTTCAATCTCCAATCTCATTCTCCTTGGAGCTTGTTTGACTGGTGCTGCATCTGGTTTGATTGCTAACCTATGAACTGCTACATCAGGGGATAAGCCGGGCATTTCAGCATATGTCCAGGCAAAGCAGTCCCTGAATTCATAAAGAAGTTCTTTTATCTCTTCCACTTGGTCTTCCGGCAGAAGGGAACTAATGAAGGTTGGGCGAGGGTCATCCTCGGTTCCCAAGTTGACTTCTTTTAGTTCGTCCATAGTGGTTGCCTGTCCACCATCTTCAAGCTCTTCTGGTGCAGGCTTGGCCTCTAGAGGCTGATCATCGTAATCATCAACTTCATAGACTTCTTCATCAGACTCGTCATTGGGTTCAACTTCCCTGCAAGTGATGGCTCGGCAAGTCTCCTTCCGGATGCATTTTCGCCCGACGAATCCAATACCTTTATATGCATTCATCTCCTTCCGCCGCATTGGACGTGGATTCCTTCCATACCAGAGACTTAAACACATACGAAGTTGTCGTTTTGGGGTGGGAACATTGATCCACTTTCGCAACATTCTTTGAATACCTTTGGTATTAAACCTAGGTAGCCTCGTAGGTAGTAATTCTTCAGAATCGATGAAGACATGGTCCCAATCACGATTCACTTCTTCATCCTTTCCTACGGAGTAGAATATATTCCCTGACTCGATCCCCTTTCTTATTGGAGGCAGATAAAGGGTCACAAGTTCTTCAACTTTATGCACATCTCGTTGAATTATTTCTTTAAAATACTGTAGGGGAATACGAGTGACTACGAGCACACTATCTGAGATTGACAGGCTATCTATTCTTCTAGAGAATACATCCTGCACTGTGTTCATGTAGATAGAGTCGTAGTCATAATTATCATTTGAATATGCGACCTCCCTACTCCATTCGTCCATCGAATGACATATCCTCTGGGATTTTGTAGAGGTGACATCCTCTTCATCTGTGTCGCTCCCAAGGTGAGGTACACGTTTCCTTTCTTTAGAAATGGAAGTGGTAGCTTCTTTGGGAAGAGTCGGCGTTGCCTTCTTTCTCCCCACCTGCCTTTTCTCACCTTTTTTTTCAGGTCGCTTTGCACTCTCTGGATTTGATGCTTGAGCCTTCAGAGAGTTTGACAGTCTTTGCTTCTTTGGCATGAAATACTGCGCATCTTCATAGACTGTTGCTTCATGGACTGTAAAGGGTTGGATGTCGCCAGAGATCCTGAACTCTTCTCCATCCCTGAGATACTTCATGCACTGGTGTAATGTTGATGGGACAACGCCATATTCATGCAGCCAGGGGCGACCTAGGAGCGCCTTGAATGAAGTATCCGCATCAATCACATGGAATTTGGCTTCTGTATGGAATTCTCCAAATATAAGAGGGAGCATAAACGATCCAAGAGTTTTCTGCCCTTTCTCATTAAAACCATGTACCATAAGCTTATCTAGCCCAAGGTGTTCCACGTTGAGGCACAAAGACCTTAGTGCTTTTAAGCTCATAAGGTTGATGGAGGACCCAGGGTCGATCAAAATTCGACTGATTACCAAATCATCACTCTCTGCAGTAACATACAGAGGTCGATTGTGGTCTGCAGTCCCGAGCATCATGTCATCCTCGGTGAAAGTGATGAACGGCTCGTTACGAGCTTGTAGGACCTCAGTCAGGTTGCGTTCAGCAAAATACGCCTCGTATCTTTCGAGGTCTTTGAGAGCCTGAATCAAAGTCTCCCGAAGATCCTTAGACATTACCAGAGCGTCGTATATGCTGAGCTGGGCAGGGATCTTCCTCAGATGGGATAAGATATTATAATCTATTCCCTTAACTGGAGTATGTTTCTTCTTGGGATCTTTGGAGATAATGTCTTCATTGATAACTATCTCTTTTCCCTTATCTTTATTAGATATTCCTTTCTTTGGCGAAGGTGGCAGTATCTTGCCGCTTCTCAATTGCACTTGAGCGATCTCCTCCTGTTCAGACTCACCTGACGGTGCATTTTCTTCCGAGTCTTCCATCGTCGCATCTAGAGATTCATCTGTTGATTCAGAGTCACCTCCCAGATTTACATGTCCCATCTGCGACGCTATGTCAGGGTCTGACCCATCTGTCTTTGGAAAATATAGATCCTCCTCTGAACTGTAGTCCATTAGTGACACCATCATACAGGATTCAGAGGGTACTTCTTCAGTACATTCTTCTTTTGTCAGCGCATTTGGGGCTACTGAGACGACCCGACATACCTCCACTGGAAGAGAGTCTTCACTGCTTTCTTCAACTTCTTCTATTTTAAGCTCTGACATGAAATCAACAAGCTTAATAGGGCGTCTTGCAGTCTGATAATACTCATCCAAACTGTCAATTATCCTTTAAGTTGTTGTTTTCTTCTCCTTGGGTTTCTTCAGTTTGGTTTTCCTCTTGGAGGGCTTTACCTTTCCAGACCTTAAAGGGCCCGCTTGGTTAGGAGATTGTTTAGAAGCAAACGCTTGTGCTACAGGCAATGCCCTCAGATTTAACACTGGCTCCGTAGGAGATTTCCATTTTACACCCGGAACTCCTTCGAGTTTTTTCAGCATTTTCACAGTTTTCTTAGAGACCGCAGTCTCCCACTGCTCTTCTTGAGCTGGCTTCTTTTCATTTTTTCTTTCTTCAACCGGGGGTACATAGGAAGTCGTAACTACCCGAGTTGACTCTTTTCTGGGGTGAGTCAGCACATTGTCGGACAATGTGAGCTCTCCCCTTCGATATTTTCTTTCAAGCCAATCTTTGAAGACATAACAATCTTCAATTGGATGACTCATTACCCGATGATATGGACAGTAGTTTGGATCGCCACTGTGTTTTGACTCCTCGGGTCTCTTGCACTCTGGCAGTTCTAAACCCGCTTTCAATGCTTGTCGAAATAACTTGGCGACACTTTCCCTCTTGAATGAATATTCCTTATTCATTTTATCTTTGAGGGAGGGGAACGTTCGATCACCAGTTCCCGTTGTTTGCCTCGGGCGTTCTCCACCGCCCTGATAAGTTCGTGGTTTATCATTCCCCCCAAGTATCAGCTTCGGCTGGGGGTTAGGGTTGTAGACTTGCTTAGGCTTTTCTTGATATTGCATCGGCTGCTTGCCTTTGTCTACGTTATACGTCATCTGTTTCTCCTTATCAGCTCTGGAGAAAAATATGGAGTCAGCCTCACTTCTTCTGGCACCTGAGGCTTTAATCTTTTTAGGCTTATCAGAATAGTTCTCTGATTTTGACAAATTCAGTTTCTCAAACTTTGCCACTCTGTCTAGTAGATCCTGAAATGTGGTGATTGTAGCCATGCACAGGAATGGTTGCATTTTGTCATCAATATTTCCCATTAACAACTGTACGACATGCTCTTCCTCGAGCTGCTGCTCACATTTCATGCTTAGATTACGCCAACGAGTGATGTATTTGGTCACTGATTCTTCCTTCTTTCTCTTATTCAGAGCAAGGTCAGCGATCGTTATTTTCTCGGTCGCACTGGTGAACCTCTTCACGAATATATTTTCTAACTCTGCAAATGTCTTTATAGAGTCATTTGGTAGTTTAGCGTACCATTCAAAAGTAGCTGCTGTCAAACTGCTAACGAATTGTTAGAAGAGTAGAGCATCATTTCCTCCAGTATTCCCACAGGTGGCTTTGAACTGCGCCAGGTGCTGTCTAGGATTTTTATTGCCGTCAAAAGTGTTAAACTTTGGCACGGAATATCCCTTTGGGTATGGCACCTGATCCTACTCCACCGGGTACGGGCGACCTTTACCCACCAATTTCTCTGCCTGATCAATAGCTATAATAGCCTTGATCCTCTCGGTGATAATCCCTTCAAGTTGTGCAGCAGTCACAGGCTCGGAGGTACTTGCAATATTTTGCGGAGTGGGTTGGCGAGTGATGTTATTAACTTCATTACCACCTTCAGGAGTCCTACGTACTCCTGATACCTACGGCGCTTGGAAGTTTGGAGGATCAGGGGGAGGATTGGGCATAGAACCCACTGCAACATTTCTTTGCATCATCTACATCATCATTGTCATTTGAGTCATCATCTCCGTCATTTTTTCATTCAACTGAGAGATTTCTCTGTCTTTGGCTTTCATTTGTCGTCTCATCTGTCGTCGCATATCAGCGAGTGTGATGTTTTCAGGATCAGGGGGATTCCCTTCTACCTCCTCAATTTCATCCTCTCCTTGAGAATGACCACCTCCGCCAGTGGTAGACCCAGCTTCATGGCGGCGCCGATATACTTGTTTAGGCGGCGGTTGCCAACGGTCATCATCATCTTCACGCTCGTCGTAGTAGGCCTCATCATCGACATTGATATGCCTCACCATGTAGACCACTTCCATGTCCAAGGTGTCATTCATACCTTCCATCTCTTCTTCTAGATTTTCCTCCATATATTCTTCAATATTTTCTTCTAAATTTTCTTCTAGATTTCCTTCCATGTATTCTTCAATATTTTCTTCTCCTATATCTTCTTCTTCTTCTTCTAGTACTCGGATCTCCGAGCGGCGGCGCCATTGGATCTCCGGTTCTTGGTTAGGCAGGAAGTTCTCTTCAACCCGTGGGCTACGGTCGAAGTTGGTCGTCTCTTCCTTGGAAGGAGTTGGTGAGCGACGGGATCCCTTGGAGGATTCTCCAAGCTGTCTATCGTCGGGAGGAGCGTGATCATGGGTCTTCTTTTGGACCCATTTCTGATATTGTTTACTGATGGGGGCGGATCTCCGGGAAGCTGTACCGGATGTCACGCCTGAATCAGTTCTTTTTCTTTTATTATCTTCTTCTCTGCGAGGCTTTGGCCTCCAGATTTATTTTCCCTTCCACCGGGACCTTTCGGCGGTGGATCCCTGAACGCGTGGTTTAGGTGTCACACCCTGATGTTCACTGCGTGGGACTTATTTTCTTCTTCTTTCGGCTATCAAATCATAAGACAACCTTTCCCTCGGAGGGGTCCTTCTGGTCTCAATAACCAATGGCCTTTGGAACTTCTTTTTCTTCAGACCCTTCTCCTTTACAGTCTTTAGTACCCTGTACACCCGAGCTGATAGGGTTTCAGGTTCTTTCCTCTTCTGAGGAGCTGGGATTTCACATCGTCGATCCCAAAAAGACTTCTTCAGCTCACCAGTAAAGCTATTCCTCTTAACCCATCTGAGGTCAGTAAACTTGTTCTGGGTAGGAACGTTGGATATATGCTCTGGAGCAGGCATGTTCGAGGGGTGCACTGGCACTAGTAGCTGCTGAGCTCGGAGTTCAGCATTCATCTTCCTTCTCTGTCTCCTGGTGGGCCTTCCTCCAGATGAGGAAACTTCAGTATTATTCCTCCCAGGTACAGATGACCCTATTGGCAGTGTAGTGGTCCTGGTAGGTACCACTGAGATTCTCCCATCAGTCACTATCCTTCTGGTGGCTGGGACCACAGATTGAGAAAGTCGTTCAAACACAGAGATCCTCCTTTGAGGGTCTTTGACAGCAGGTCGTGGTGCTGACAGATGCACACGACGGCTAGCAGTTTCAGTGGAGTGGGGCCTCCTAGCATGCACTTCAGATTCAATGCCGCATGGAGGGATACCAGCAGCTCTTGCGGTAATAGCTGGAAAGTTGATACTGCCAAACTGGATAGTAGCTCCAGTATTTCCAGTTCCAATAATGGCATTCGCCAGTTGGATCCTGGCTCTTTGTCCCAGCTGGACAGTCATTGGTGTGTTCTGTAGATCCATCTGCATAAATGAAAGGTAAGGGTTAGTGATCAAAATTTGATACATCACCCCACACTTTCAAAAATGGAGAGACTTGCACAGAATAGAAAATAAAAATAGATAACGTTAGCAAGCACATTCAAATAATACAAATTTAAAACACTGCTAAATATGTTATCTTGATAGATTTGTCTAAGCGATCATTTAAGAAAATTCAGAATTTTGAATCTGGGTTGAAAATAGCTGCTACTATGGCACTGAGACGACTAGCCAAAGATGGAAAGAGAAACCAATCCCCAGCGGAGTCGCCAGAAATCTGTGGGCTCCAAAAATTCGGCCCCGGCCTCCGCCTGCTTTTCTGTTGCTTCGGGGGGAGTTTTAACAGGATAAGTTCCGGGGTAAATTTTGGAAGGCAGATGAGATAGTAGATAAAACACTACCCAGAGATTTCGCCCTCATTTTGCGAGGACTTTATGATCTGAGTTCTGGTTTCCTATAGGCGCAAGCCCCTATAGTTAATTACCCCTCCCAGTAACGAGAGAGAACTTTCGATTAAGGCTAGTCGTCAATCAGATACGTAGAGATACGTGCATCTGGCATATAGTAGCAGCAATGGATTTATGGTATTGGAAAATTGAGGGATTTGATATTTGAAATAGAAATTTTCACCATCTTGCACTTAAAGCGGATGGTGGGGGAATGGATGATGGACCCGATCAAGATCCCATGGTTCCGTCGTCCCGGGCCATCGTGGTCGCTGGTCTACTTAGTCAGAGGAGGTAGTCGACCCAACCTGACAGAAGGATCCTTGTCGGCAGCCATGGGTTGCTTCGTCCAAGGGTACCTTGTAGACCTGGGGTGGATGTTTGTCTAAGGGGACAAATTTGAATCCACCTTAGCTAACAGAGGGCTTTGTGCCCTATCGATCATATCCTATTGATTCATATCTCAAGGATTTGATGCCATTGGAGAGCATACGGGCTCTGGCCATAACCATAATATAATGGTGCCATTTGGCGGTGACCACCTGGTTCAGAGGGCCCCGAGTTATAACCGTTTATCCTGCAGTGCCATTTGGCGGCGAAACTGCCGGTTAGAGGACTCGTACCACGTCCTTGCTGGCAGGAGATTGTTTGAGAATGGATCCTAGTGATATTTTCAACTGGGCGTTAGCTCTATGTGAGCTGAAGTATTTTTCATATTTGTTCACCTCGGCAAACTGTTGCGGAGGGTAGATGGATTTGCTTTATGTGATTGATGATTGGATTTCAGTTTTAAATATTTTGGGATTTGGGATTTTGAATGATTCTTAGAGTCTTGGTTATTTGTGGAAGTTTGTGAGGCATTTGAAAGTGTTTGTGAACCCCTCCGGTTGAGATCTTCTGTCAACGCGGCCATCATCAGGGTGTATGGGGTCACTCATATTTTTGCATTTTGAACCTTGTCGACTCTGTCTAGTGATTGACAGAGGATCGGGTTTTATAGGCTTTATGCCCTTGTTAGTGAATTCTCTTGATTATAGGTCTTGAAGGCCTAATATGAACTATAAAATAAATATTCCGGTCGATCTCACGACCGCATATTTATTTAATGGTTCGAGCCGTGTCGACTCCTATCTACCCGTATAGGAGGATTGGGCTCGAACTGGAATTCACTTATTAACCCGCGCAGCATCCCTAGACGTCACGTGTGTAGCAATAACACGCTTGTCGGGGCCCATGCGGGTGTTTGGGGGCATTTTATAGTTATTTATTGAACCTTGTCAACTCCTGTTTACTTGCTTTAGGAGGATCGGGTTCAAATTTATTGACCCGCGCAGCATCCCTAGGCGTCACGTGTGTACCAATAACACGTTCGCCGGGGCCCATGTGGGTTATGATTATATTTTCCCCTTTTAGTGTACCTATGTGTATACAAATTAAAATGCACACGTGCAGGGATATTCTTGGAATATTTGTACACGCCTTCTGTCCGCTTGCATGAAAGTTGCGGATCCGGTGGCGTGGCGTCGTATGATCTCCATAACTGTTGGCGAAGTTGATGTGCTTGATTAGTAGACTGTCGCGTTTACTTGCATATCTTATTCTGGAGCTCGTTGTGTTCGCAATGTATTTCCTTTAGCTATTTGCATGCTAGCTCTTGTCTCACAGAGAGCTTCTATGTTCATCCATAAATGATTGATGTCAACTGAAAGGATATGGTAGCATTTACTATCTGCCTCTTGAATTCATTTGTAGTTTGGTGAGTATATTGTACTCATTTGTATATACTTTCATGTTGTCCACAAACACCCACGAGTCTCCTACAACCACTTAAGAATGGACTGTTGTTTGTGTTTACAAGCTGTTGTATTCACTTGTGTGTATTTCACGGTCATTCTTGAACACCCACAAGTCTCCTATAGTTGCTTGTGAAAGGATCACTATGTATTTGTAAGGTAGCTAGCATCGCTTGTAGGGAGGATATTATATCCGTTGTACACTAGTCTCCCTTACTTGCAAGGTATCAATACAATTGCTTTTATGTTGACTTGTGTTGATTGTAAGAGGGCCACACTTCAATTTGAATTTGATATTTCATTTATTGCATGTCTCCTCTTGAGCATGCCATTGCCCCCAACATAATTCTCATGTATATGTTTATGAGATGATGGTCGATGCTGTTGAAAGTCCTTGATATTTATGTTTGGGATGAACACGTGTATTACAGGTTCCTTTCCTTGCTTATAGATTAATTGGCATGAACACTATGAGTTTCACATTGTTCATTTGTAGGCTAAAGATTCTTTGCAACATTATCTGCAATCAGATCGTATATTCATCTTGCTTGAATGAGATGTAGGAACCTCCTTATCCATTATACATCTTCGTTTGCTCATGTATATCTACTTGAATGATCAGGATTTGTTCATCAAGCCTCTATATTTTGACTGCTCTTTTGTTAAATCCAAAGTCTGGTTCTGTGTGTTTTGTTCGAACTCAAGTCTTTTAGAGTTCACCTGGGTTCTTTGAGTCATCATCAATCATTTGCATGATTGCAAGTGATTGAGTTTGAAGTTTAATTCCTTGTTGCGTGTTTAAATTCAAGTCCTTTGTAATGTCCATATCGAGTTCAAATCTGAGTCCAATTCGCTGTCATTTGTCGCGAATCTAAGTTCATGTTCAAGTTTACAAGTTAAGCTCCATGTTGTTATTTTAGTTCTCCATAGTTTGCTCATTTCAAGTCCAAGTCCACAAATCAAGTTCAAGTTTAATGTATTCAATTTGAGTCCCATGTACTCCAAAATTGATTCAAATTTGGTTTGATTAACTTGGGTTCAATCCTTTATTAATCACTTAGATTTTGTTTGTATCCAAGTTCAAATCCAAGTCTCTAATTTTGCTGAAAATTTCGGCAGCCTCCCGGCGTCTCCCCCGTTTAGGGGAAAAAACCAAGAGGCTGCCTTCCCCTCCACGTGACGTGCGCGCTTCAGGTAGATGTTCGTAGACACCGCGGCAGCAAAATTTTCTTCAATCCCCGCCCGTTACATGAGCGTTTAGGGGTCTTTGGCACCTGTTGCAAAGAAACACAGAAATTTCCCCACATGTGGGTACTTAATTTTGTCCCCATTCACGCTACATGAGCGGTCCGGGGGTTACCCACCTCGTCGTGAGCGCCGCACCGGTTTCCCGCCCTACTACACTACGTGAGCGCGTAGGGGGTTTGCCAGCTCGTCGCAAGCGTCGAGGACGGGGTTTAAGGCGATTGCCCGCCTCGTCGTAGGCGTCGCGCTAGTTTCCCTCCCCACTACGCTACGTGAGCGCGTGGGGGGTTTGCCAGCTCACCGCCAACGACGAGAACAGGAATCTAAGTTTAGGGAGTATACCTTCACATGTCGACGGCGATGCGGGCTCGTGGATCGAGGCAAGAGACATATACTTTTGAAGCATTTGTATTATTATTTTTATAATTAATTAATTATAACTAATTATAATTAATAGTAATTAGTAATAAATAATAATTAAAAAAAATATATTAATTATAATTAATAATGATCAATCATAAATAATCATTATTTATAATAACAAATTATAATTAAAATACTTAATTACAATTAATCTTAACTAATTATAGTTAATTATTAATAAAAATAATTAACTATAATAAAAAAGAGATTAATTATAATTAATTTTATTTAATTATAACTAATTATCATTAATATTAATTAAATATGATTAAAATAATTAATTATAATTAATCTTAATTATTCATTACTAATTATTATTAATAATAATTAAATACAATTAATTAAGATAATTAATTTTAATTAATTAAAAAGCAGGATTAAAACAGGACTAAGCAAGATTAATGCGACATTTGAGCAGGATTAAGATGGATTTAGGTTAATCGCATTAAACAGAGAGTTTAGTTCTCTGTTTTTTCCATGAGTTGGCGGTTTTGCGGGATCTGGCCGAAGCAGCACGTGTGAGGGAGAGATTTACCTTCACGCAAGCGAGCTCCCTGCTGTTGGTTCCGATTCCACAAGAAGGGAGCGTCTTCGGGAGAGTGAAGTCGGTCAGGCTAGGGCAAGGAGGCGTCGGCTGGAGGCGGAATGGAGGTCGCGGGAGCTTGTGGGCTGCGACTTCGGGTTGAGGAGATCGGAAGGAGGGCGGCGGCTTCGGCTACTGGAAGAAGGTAGGGAAGTTCTTCTTCCTCTCTCTCTCTCTCTCTCTCTCTCTCTCTCTCTCTCTCTCTCTGTCTGTGGGCCGACGAGAGCTAGGGCAGGGGCATCGGACAGAGCTGGGGGGCGAAATCGGGACAGGGAGTGGACTGGAGAGAAAGGGGGCTGCGATCGGGAAGGAAGAGGAGTCGGGATTCCCTGAGGAGTTCGGTCGTGGGAGCTGCGAGGAGTTCTCTGGCCGAGAGCTTTGTTTGGGGTCTGTATTTAACGACGGAAGCGGGAGCGGAGTTGAGCCGAGGCGGGATTCGACAGAAGGGACGTGAATGGCGCCTCGTACACAGTATCTCAGCGGGATTCCTTCGACGAGATACGAGATAAGCGGGATTTTGGGGATCCGACAGAGATAAGGTATGATTCTTCTCTCTTTTTTTTTTATACATTGGTCAACAAAAGCTTGATTCACTCTTTTACTTGGAGATAATAGAATTATAATAGATTGAAGAATCAGGCATAAGTTTGGCGATGCTCGACGAAAGGGTGCAAGTTCAGCGGTGGTCGACAAATGAGCGGAAGTTTGGTAGTGGTCAAGAAGAACTTTGGTGGTAGTCGACGAACGGGCAGAAGTCAGGTGGTGGCCGATGAAAGAGCAGACGTCCGATGATGGTCGATGAATGAGAAGACGTCCGATGGTGGTCGGAAAGAACTCCAGTGGTGGTCGACAAACAGGCAGAAGCCGGAGGTGGACGACAAATAAGCAAAAGTCTGGCAGTGGTCAACGAAAGGGCAGAAGAGTTTTAGCGGTGGTTGATAAACGGGCCAAGTAGGGTCGAGCGCACGCTGAGTGAGCAATTGAGCACGAGCGCGGTGTTGTGCATGTGTGGGATGGGAACCAGGTCGCAGGTTGATGTCTGGTTTTTGGGTTGATCCAAAACATAGCTAACAATTCACTCCACGTCTCTCATTTTGATTAGGGATGCCAATATTGAACACGACCGAAAAACCCGAATCAAATTCGACACGAAAATTTTGGGTTCGGGTTAACCCAAACCCAAATTAGGTCAGGTTCGGGTTAGAGATTTCGACCCGTTTGTAAAAATAGATCGGATTCAGGTTGACCCGGAAACCCGAAACCAACCCGAGTTCAGGATTTAAGGAGAAAATGACAGTTATTCGGGTGGTCACCAGTCGTGGGGTTCGCAACCTACCATCCTCGCTGGAGGCTGGCGCCTCGGTTGCGCAGGACTCTCTTGAGTATGCTGGCGCGTTGGTGGATCAATGTGGCGCGGCACTGTAGAGATTATCTCTTAGGGTAAGGATGCCCTCCTTACCGTTGATTCTGACGTCAAGACAAATTCCTCCGATCTCCAAACGCCTTCTTCCACCGTTGTCACTGCCTCAGCCTCGAAGAGGAACCTTCGGTTGAAGACATAGGTTTTGGCAATGCAGGCAAATCCCAGTACTGTTTCTGAGAAGCAAGAGGAGGTAGAAAGTCTTTTTGAGAAGCTCGTGCCTTCTGTTGTGGATTAGGGCACATTCTGGACATGTTATTTTTATAGGATTTATAAGAGCAAGCAAGCAGAGGATGTCAGGGCCAATCTTGTTAAGCGGGCAATCGCAAGATCACATCAATTCTTCCTTCAATTTTTGAAGATCATGAATTTGGATTCCTAGAAGAAAGTGCACCAAAGAAGAAACTCAAAAACAATTCTGGTGGTTTCAGTTGATCAGGATGCTTCAATGAAACTCTCTGAGGAGTTGTTAGCATTTGAGTCATACATGAAGTTGGGCTGTTTCTTGAAGGAGGCTCAGATCTATTCTTGATTTTCCTTCTTGGTTGTGATATGCGGGTTGGCGGGTCATGTCGGGTTGATCCGAACCCAAAGCGGATCAGGTTCGAGTCCGAAAAATTGACCCGTTTGCAAAAATAGGTTGGGTTTGGATCTGGTCAATTTCGGGTTGGACTCGAACCCGACCCGTGACCCGATTTTGACAGCCCTAATTTTGATATGGTAAGTGATCAAATTTTAATGAGGCAAATCTCAAAAGACTTGGTTTTTCTTCCTCCATATGGAGAGATAAATCTAATAGCTCTACCGACAATAACTATGTAGAGTGCTCCATTAAACACGTTAACTCTTTACAAAAGGCAAACTTTAAAATATGGATGATATTGGTCATTATATTTGACACCTTGTAATATATATATATATATATATATATATATATATATGACAATTGAAATCTTTCAATAATGAAGGCCATGATTTCAATGCCTGTTTTTATGATGACCATGATTATTTTGTTGTTGAATTCGAAATGGGATTGAGGCCTCGTTTGAGGCAGCTAATTTTTTTCTTTTCTATTTCGAAACGGAAAAGTTATTTTTAATTTATTATTTCTATGTGATGTTTTTGAAAAATTATTTTTTATGAAATTTTATTTTATACTTTTAAAATTTTTTTAGTATTGACTTGTCAATTAGAAACCTTTATTTTCTCTACTAAAATTTTTAAAATTATTTTTTACAGAAGTCACCGTCAAACAAAATTGACTGCAACTTTGCACAACAAATGATAGAGAAATGAGCTCCAAAACATTTAAATTGATTCTCAAAGAACTCAACATAGCGTCAGCTCTATTTTTCTCTCTTGAAATCTTCTCATTAATTTGGATTACCCCAATCACATTCATTCCTCATAATTACCCTGGCCTTTAAGCCAGCTTGCTTTTTCAACAAATTCCAATTTTCCAAGAAAAAGACCTCGCCTTAATTCTTCTCTCATTACCTGTTCGATCTAAAGTGAGACATACTGAACAAAGGAAATGATACCAAAGGAACAACACGGTGGAGCCGCATAATCCACGTTTGCCGCATAATCAAGGTTAAGGCCGGGAAGAAGGTCAGCTCACACGCGAAGGTAATGAGTTCCTTTGCACCCATCCTCCTCCCGCGGTAAATCTGTAAAAAGATATTACAGGCGAAGGCCACAAGGAGGGAGATTAGCGCCAGAAAGAATGATAAAAGCGCGATGATGAGGTTGGTCGGTGTTGAACGCCGGAATTCATGCTCTCTGATCGACGAGATGGACAAAGACAAGAACAGAGCAAGCGCCGTTGCGGCGCAGGATAACCCGAACACGTATGCGCTCTTTAACACCATAAATACCGCCTTGCCGTACATATTGCCACTTCCTCCGCTGCCGTCGGAGCCAGGAATGGAAAAAATCGAAGCGAAGATGAAAGCTACCACGAGGCTGGCGAAAGTCTGCCCCAGCTGGGTGAGCTGTAACTTGCTTTTCCTCGCCATGCCCTGGTGCTTCTCCGAGAAGCACTCCTGCGCGGTCATCTCCTGCACGTTGCAGCTATACTGAAGGTCCCTGGGCATAAATTTCCTTACTTTCTCAAACCACTGCAGATCTTTTAGCATCTGAAGAGTGCTGGCCATTTCCAAATCGACCGTCACTTCAGCGGCGTAGTGGAGAATGGTGTTTTTCTTGTTGTCTCTGGCATACAGTAGTCGTGAAGGAAGCACGGTATTTCTGCCGGTAAGTTTCGATGTCACCAACTCAAAAATCTTCTGGCTGCCGAGCGAAATGGCCACCTGAAGTATATTCTTTCCATGGGCATCCAGGATGTTGACGGACTGCGGGTAAACCTCCAAGATCTTGTCGACGAATTCGTGGAGCCCCATCTTGGCGCCGATTATCAGCGGCGAGTCGTTCCAGCGCTGAAGTCTAGCATCGGTGCTTTTGTGCTCTTCGTCCTCCTCAACTATAGGTGGCTTGTCGTCCACTATAGGGGCTTCGCCGGCGCTGAAACTTCTGCTTTCATCAAATTGGGCTGTCGTCCCGATGAAATCCCAGTAATTGGCATCCCCTGCCAAACACTCGATGAGCGCCATGGTTTCTTTATGGTTTCTTTTTTGCTGCTCCAAGTACTTTATTGTAGGGAAAACTGCATCAGCATACACAAATTTATCACACTCGTCAATTAGTTACCGAATTGAACTTAGATTAGTTGGAACTCACTTTGCTTTAAGATCCTGAAAATTTGCAGTTTCGCCCGTCTGGCTGCAGGACAAAACCAGCTTCATTAATTAATTACCACTTGTAGTGATTGCAAACTTTAGAGATCACATTCAAAACATATAAAAATGCAGGATATTATTCCTTTCAGCCACTAAATCAACATGTTTTTCACGTATCATTAAGATATTTATACAGATTATAAAGAAATATAATGACATTAGTCTAGCATTCCCTCTTATATTAGATTTAAAAGATAAAAAGTAAGCATTGCTCGTCAGTATGTTAGTTCTTGCCTGGAATTTTAGCCAATTTTAACAGGTTAAACATTGTGGCGTAGTTTGGAGGAAAGCTTTTTGTCCTTTGGAGCTGTGGATTCTCCTCGTCGTGATGGTTTTCAGTTCTAGGCTGCACACCATCAACCGGTTAATAGAAAATGAAGGATCAGGAAATTAACAAATCGTTATTTTCTTTCTCTTTCTTTTGGTCCAGGAAGAAAAATAATGTAACGTATTCTTAATTATAGGGAAATGGATTGATTTTTTTTTTCTTTCTTTCATTATTTCTTAAAAAGTTGGATTTCACCGAATTTTGATCAAGATGAATCAGATGCGGATCACAATATTTTTTATAAAATTTATATTGTATTAATCTTAAAATAAATTTAATAATTTTAAATTTTTTATGGGATAGTATTTAGTTATTATTTTTTTGTTGCTTTTAAAAATTATTCATACTAAAAATTGTTATAGAAAACAGTAAAAAAAATTATCTCAAATAAAACTTAAAACGTCTTGATCAAAAATTTTGATTAGCATACCATAAGCCTGTTTTCATTATGAAACATTATTGAGCATATATGTAATTCTCATATTACCAGGCGCGGGTCAAAAGCGTCTTCGATAGCGAATGACGCATCACGCTCTCTCTTGCCTCCATGATCTACAGGGATACCTGAAGATCTTCGACTCTTAGTATTACATACGGTAAACAGTAATTCATTTAAAGGATATGTGTTCTTAAACAGGAGTGTGTGAATATTCATTCATTTGTTCTCACACTTGTAGATGAAGGATTCCAACAATCCAAATTCCATTTTACTCTTGAACGCTCCTGGAATTGTCACCATAAGTTGCAGGGGAGTCGCACCAACAATGTTTCTCCGTGTTCTTAGATGTGGAAATCTCTCAGCTATATCCAACGCCAGTCCTGCCACATGGAAGCATTATGAGCTTTACGTTAGTCGGTAATCATAACGCACTACAAAATTGATCAGCAATTTATGCATTCCTCTATTCGCTCGATATTTAATAGAGGCATATTCCTCACATTTAATTAATTTAAGGCCAAATTTTATGAATAGGTTTCCTAATAATTTATATTAATAAAATTGATATGAACGAGAAAATTTTTTAAAGTGAACAATGTCGTCTGAAAAGTTGGCGACTGGTTCTTCGCCTTGGCCAGCCACAGACCTGCCGCACTTTTTTCTTTTTTCTTTTTTTAATATGCTTTAAGAGTTGCATTAAGGTTATTAAAACCTCTGATGGGGTGCTTTCTTATTTTTTTTGCATTTAGGATTATTGCATATTAGAATATTCGTGGTGGTAGATATTGATATAGTTTAGCGTCTTAGTTTTGTACGAAGATCCAGCACACAAACAGATAACAGAGTATGATTTTAGCGTTTATAAAAGACACCATAATTTGAGACCGGAGTCGCCACGGAAATGCTCGAACCTGGAACAAAGACGTCTGGGATAGACGCCGGATTCAACACCCACCGTCCTGCTCTGGATTGTCCACGCTTACACAGGCTGCTAAATCTCTTGTTCTTCACCACCTGCACAATCACGTCAGGATACAGAAAGAAACACAGAGAAATGCCAAGAACAGAATTCTTATTCCGTAATGAGGATATCAAAAATCTGCTTTATCCCTTCTAGGAGAGGCTATTTATACACTAATAGAAAGAAAGAATTCAGGCCAGGCTACACTGCCAGCACACAAACAGAGCTACACATAAATTAACATTCATTAGTAGACGCTCGGGCGTCATTCTAAAGGGGTGGGAGAAGACTCAAGTTCAATATGAGGGGTTAAGTCAACTACATTAAACACAGCTGAAACGTTGTAATCACCCGGCAAATCAATTTGGTATGCATTGCCATTTATCTTCTTGATGATTCTAAAAGGTCCGTCGGCCTTGGGCTTAAGCTTTTGGAAGGGTCCTGGCGGAAATCACTATTTCCTCAATCTAATCCAGACGAAGACTCCTTCTTGGAACTGGACGGCCTTCCGATGCTTATTGGCTTTTGTTTGGTATTTGTAATTCTGTCTGAGAATCTCAGCTTGGACTTGCTGGTGTAATTTCCTTATTTCTAAGTTCCTCTGTTCGCCTTCAGAACTGTAGGATGATGGAGTTAAAATAGGAATTAAGTCAAGCGGAGTTAAGGGGTTACTGCCATATACAATTTCAAAGGAGCTGCGTTTGGTAGTATGGTTAGGAGACCGATTGAAGGCAAACTCAACTTGAGCTAGAATCAGATCCCATTGTCGAATATTCTTTCCTATAAAACAGCGTAGTAAGTTGCCCAAACTCCGATTAACGTTTTCAGTTTGGTCGTCCGTCTGCGGATGTGCGACCGAGTTGAACTGTAATCGAGTACCCAGTTTTCACCACAATGTTTTCTAGAAGTGACTCAAAAATTTGACATCCCGATCAGAGGTGATAGTTTTGGGGATTCCATGAAGACGAACTATTTTACTAAAGTAGAGATCGCCAATGTGAGTGGCGTCAAGAGTCTTGTTACAAGCCACAAAACGCGCCATCTTCGAGAATCTGTCTATGTCTACCATGATAGAATCTTTATTTCTTTGAGTCCGGGGTAGTCCCAACACAAAATCCATTGATACATCCTCCCACGGTCCCTGAGGAACAGGTAAAGGCAAATATAACCCGACATTGGTTCTTGTCGTCTTCGCTTGCCGGCAAATTCTGCAACCCTACACGTATTTGCCTACATCCTTAGACATAGCAGGCCAATAGAACTTTTCCTTAACCAGGACCAAAGTTTTGTCTCGTCCAGAATGGCCAGCCAAACCGCCATTGTGACATTCCGAGATCAAAACTATCCTGAGAGAACACCTAGGTACACAGAGGCAATTGTGGAAGAATAAGTATCCATCTCAGATGTGGAAAAATTGATATGCATTATTTTGACATTTCCCCCAGGTCTCCTTGAAATCCACGTCATGTGCATACAATTCTCGGATGGAATCAAAACCCATGAGCTGAGCTTGCATTTCTTGGACCAATACATGTCGCCTACTTAAGGCATCCGCAACTTGATTTTGTTTGCCCGACTTGTGCTTCAAGATAAAGTGGAACACAGCTAAGGATTCAGCCCATGTTGCATGTCTACCGCGAAGCTTCTTCTGGCTATAGAGGAACTTCAAAGCGGCATGATCGGTAAAGAGAACGAACTCTTTGCTTAGGAGATAATGATTCCAGTGGTGGAGAGCCTGCACAAAAGCATAAAATTCCTTATTGTAAGTTGAATATTTCTAACTTGCGTCATTCTATTTTTTCACTGAAATAAGCTATGGGCTGGTCTTCTTGGCTTAGTACGGCTCCAATCCCCACATTAGATGCATCACAATCGACCTGGAATAGTTTATCGAAATTAGGTAATCAGAGCACTGGTGTCATCATTACTTGCTCCTTAAGGAGTTCGAAGCTACCTTCAGCTTCTTCTGTCCACAGGAACTTGTCTGCCTTTAGCACTTCTGTGAGGGGAGCGACAAGAGTGCTAAAATTCCAAATCAATCGACGGTAAATTGAAGCCAAGCCATGGAATCTCTGCACGTCGGTGAAGGACTGTGGTGTTGGCCAGCTCACAATTGCTTCGATCTTCTCCGGGTCGACTTCAATTCCGGATGCCGATAGTATAAAACCCAAGAATTTGGTGCTTCTGTCTAGGAATTGTCACTTCTGAAGGTTACCATACAATTTTTGTTCTCTTAATACCTCGAGCACTTGCCTTAAATCGTGTAAATGGCTTCGGAGGTCGCTGCTATAGATGAGGATATCATCAAAGTAGATGATCACAAATTTATACAGGAAAGGCTATAATAGTTGATTCATTAATCGCATGAATATACTCAGGGCATTGGAAAGGCTGAACGGCATCACCAACCATTCAAATAGACTGTCTCTGACCTTAAAGGTTGTCTTCCATTCGTCCCCCTCTCGGATTCGAATTTGATGGTAGCCGCTGTGCAGGTCCATTTTGGAAAAGATCTTCGCCCCTTGCAATTGATCAAAGAGGTCATCGATCCGAGGAATAGGGAATCGATAGCGGATAGTGATTTTATTCACCGCTCTGCTATCTATACACATCCTGTAAGTTCCATCTTTTTTTGGTACGAGCAAAGCAGGAACCACACATGGGCTTACACTTGGTCTTATGAACCCCCTAGCGAGTAAGCCTTCAACTTGCCATTTTAATTCTTCATGCTCTTCGAGTTGGAGCCTGTATGGAGGCCGATTGGGTAATGCAGCTCCTGGGACTAAGTCCATAGCGTGTTGAATATCTTGGAGTGGTGGCAAACCCGTAGGTAAGTCGTCAGCAAAGACTTCTTGAAATTCTGTCAGAAGTGGTTGAACCTCTGGCTGGTGAAAACATACCTCATCACTAACTTCTTTAAGGACTACCAAGTAACAGCTGTGAGCTTCTTGAATGGCTAGATAACATTCAGCATTGTTGAGGATAAATTGATCGGTATGCCCTTCATCTTGGGAGGTGGATAACGGAAGTAGAACGATTGACTCTCCGGCTTGAATGAAAGAATATGTGTTGTTAACTCCATCGTGCACAGTCTGTCGGTCATATTGCCAAGGTCTTCCCAGTAAAAGGTGGCAGGCGTCCATAGGAATCACGTCACACCAAACACTATCTTGAAATTTGCCGATAGAGAAGTTAACGAGACATCGATGGGAGACTTCTAACTCGTTATTTCGCTGGACCCAGGACAGCTTGTAAGGCTTGGGGTGGGCTTCTATTGGTAGGTGTAACTTCTCTACCAAGGTAGCCGATGCAATGTTCTCACAACTCCCACTATCTATGATTACTTGACAGATGTGATCTTGTATTGTACACTTGGTCCTGAAAAGGCTATGGCACTGTGCAGGTTCTCCTTTCTGCACGCTAAGCACTCGTCGAAGTACCAGGAGGTTTCCTTCATCTGCCGCTATAACTGTGGGTTCACTAGGAGAGCTGTTGGCTTTTGGAAGGTGATATTCAACATGGACGGGCTCAGCGAACTCCCTTTCTTTTTCTTCGATGAGTGTAATCGTTCTTCGAGTTGGACAGTTTGAAGCAATATTCCCAAACCTGTGGCCTTTGAAACATTTTCGTGCAGATACCCCCGTAGATTGATTGACCAGAGTAGGTCAACTAGCAGTAGGATGGTTCTCGGCGGAAGTAGAAGCTCTGCCACTTGTATGTCAAATGGGTGGGTTATTTTTTTCAACACCATTATCGCGCGATCTGTGAACAAATAGTTTGTGGGCTTTCTGTTGTTTTTCCACTTTTAATGCGAGGTTGATAACATCCTGCATAGTCTAATGGGTTGCAATTGTACGACATGAGCAATTGATGGCTGAAGACCTTCAATGAATCTTGCAATGGTATTCTCAAGGGGTTTATTTAGATCGCATTTTAAAGACAATTGTTTGAACTCGGACACATACTCCTCCACCATATGTTGCTGTTGTTGCAACCGATGTAATTTCAAGAACAGATCTTGCCTATAATGATCAGTTAAATATTTATGTTGTAACTCCTTCATTTTATCCCAGCTCATAATTTTGCTTCGGCCTTCCCGCAATCGTGTGCGCTTCAGATTTTCCTACCACAATGATGCATTTTTTGTCAGCTAGATGGCTACCAATTTTACTATCCGATCAGGAGCAACTTCTTTGTAATCAAGAACGCGTTCCACGATGTGCAACCAGTTCAAGAACTCATCTGGATCCATCCTTCCATCAAATTCTGCAAGCTCGTTCTTCACTCCATCATCTCTGTTCGTCTGTCTGCTTCGATCTAGGCCTCGTCTACGGCTATCTTCGTCACTAGACATATCTTGATGGAACGGATTAACATTTTCCTCCTCTTCTTGATGGTTCACTGCCTCCCGAGGTACTCTTCTTGCTAGTTGTTGGTGTAGCTGATGGATCTCTTGTCGTAATTCTTCGATCACCACTTCATGGACTAGACATTGAGGATTCCGACGGGGAGGCATCTTGCCCACACTCTGATACTAAATGAGGTCGAAGTCACCACGAAAATGCTCGAACCTGGAACAAAGACGTCTAGGATAGACGTCGGATTCAACACCAACCATCCTGCTCTGGGTTATCCACGCTTACACAGGCTACTAAATCTCTTATTCTTCACCACCTGCACAATCACATCAGGATACAAAAAGAAATACAGAGAAATGCCAAGAACAAAATTCTTGTTCCGTAATGAGGATATCAAAAATCTGCTTTATCCCTTCTAGGAGAGGCTATTTATACACTAATAAAAAGAAAGAATTCAGGCCAGGCTACACTGCCGGCACATAAACAGAGCTACACAGAAATTAACATTCATCAGTAGACGCTCCGGTGTCATAATTTTTACGTGAAAACTCCTGAAAAGGAGAAAAATCATCGGGTCTGGCCCAATTTGAATGAATCCACTAGTATTTTCAATTAATTACAAATGAGGCCCTTCTAATTAGGATGAAGGTCTTGGCTCGATGTAGCAAATATACATCATATAGAATGCATTGTATGGTGGGAGTTGGAAGAATCAGTGTTGATATGTTTGTTTGGGCGGCAGGATCATAGTTGGCGAGCGATGTAGGTCGAAAGGACCATAGTCAGATGACGGTGGCTGGAAGAACCGCAGTCGGACGACGGAGGTCAGAAGGACCATAGTTAGGCGACGGTGGTTGGAAGGACCATAGTCGGTAAAAGGATCATATTCTGCGGGCGACGGTGATCGGAAAGATCGTAGTCAGCAGGAGATAGAGGTCAGAAGGACCGTAGTTGACGATCGTCATTGGAAAGATTGTAGTCGGTGGGCGACGGAGGTCGAGAGGACCGTAGTTGGGTGACGGCAGTCAGAATGACTGTAGTCTACGGGCGACGGTGCTCAGAAGGACTATAGTCAGCGGGCGATGGAGGTCGGGAGGACCATACGGTGGTCTGAAGGACCGTAGTCGGTGGATGATGAAGGTCGGGAGGACAGTAGTACGAAAACGGTGGTTAGAATGACCGTAGCCGGTGGGCGACGGTGGTCGGAAGGACCGTAGTCGGCGGGCGACGGAGGTCGAGAGGATCATAGTTGAAGTCATGTGGTGATCAGAAAGAACACCGGCTATGGCCGACGAACGGGTGAAAGTTTGGTGGTGGTCAGGAAGAACTCCGATGGTGGTTGACAGAAGTCTGGCAGTGGTCGACGAATAAACGGAAGTCCGACAGTGATCGACGAACTGGTGATGGTCAGGAAGAAATCCGACGATGGTCGACAGAAGTTTGGCGGTGGTCAACGAACAAATGAAAGTCCAACAGTGATCGACGAACCGATGGTGGTCGGCGGCAAGCAAGCTCCCAAATTCTTCCCTTCTCTTTCTCCTTTTTTCTCCTCTCTTCATGTGAAGAATGGGGGCCTATTTATAGTTTTTTGAGAGCGGCACGGCTTGTAAATATGGAAAGGATTAAGGTTAAGATGAGAGTGATTTGAATGGATAGCCGATATTGATCGCTTTGATTGTGGACCATTTTTTGATCATTTGAATGTTTTAATGATATAAGAATTCGACGATCTTGGGCTCGTTGGATTCATCTAGTCTAGCCGCTCGATTCGACTATCAGCATGTCACGTTTGAAGACTGTTTGGTAATCCAAATGTGCTTCGTGCCTTTGATTTGGACTCATTTGGACTCGGATTGAGTCGAATTTGGTGTCATTGGGTTCGTATTTTTGAGACATTCAATTCAACTATAAGTTTGTTGAAATTGGAGTTAAGATGGTCTCCAATTTAATTTTTGAGGTTTCTAATTTGATTTTCCCTAGATCCGTGCCCGATTTATCATCAAGGATGCTTTGTTCAGCAATTAAAAAAAAATTAGCCCCCCCCCCCCCCCCCCCCCCAACATGCTCTTGCTGTGTCTAATTCTATTCCTGTAGTTAGAACTATTCCTGCTACTCTTTACCTTCTCTTACGACTACTATTTCTTTTGATTGGAGTAGGAAGGATGATTTTTTCTCTCCTAATTCCTCTGCTCCAGGACCCGGTGATTTTACTTTTAAATTTTTAAAAAATTCGTAGGAGATTGTGGGCTCTTCTTTTTGCAAGACTGTCTTACATTTTTCCTCTAATTGTTTCATGCCTAGGGATACTAAAGCTCGTACTATTGCTCTAATTCCTAAGAATATTCAAGCCTAATAGTATTTCTGATTATAGGCTTGTTTCATTATGTAATGTTTTTTTATAAATTTATTGCAAAAATTGTGGCTAATCTTATGCAACATATTATGCCCTTATCATTTTCCAAAGTCAAGTAGGGTTTATTAAGAAGAGAATTTCTTCTGATAATATCTTACTTGCTTCTAAAATGTTAAGAGAATTTAATAATAAAGTCAAAGCTAAATATTTTTGTGCGTGGCTTGATATTCAAAAAGCTTTTGATACTGTTTCTAGAGATTTTCTTCTATATAGGATGGCTCAAAAAGAATTTGCAAAGTTTTTTATTAATTGGATAAAGGGTTGTATTGAAGATATTTTCTTCTATGTGGTTGTTAATGGTACTCTAGAGGGGGTTTTTCAGCTGTTTTAGAGGGCTTCGCACTACAGAAAAGTCAGTAGTTTGCAGCGGATTTATGGTGAACTTTACGGCGGATTACTTTTTTGTCAAAAATGGTGTCGGATTTGCAACATAAATTTTCGACCATTTTTTGCGACTAATTTGCAGCGGAATTTCTGCTGCCAATTTGCGGTGAATCTTGCCGCCACAAGCTAAGTTACAATAAAAAAAAATTTGTTTGTTGTGTTTGTAGAGTAGATTCGAATCCTGGACAGGCCGATTAGTCAAGATATGGCGCAGGCAGCCCGGTCAGGCGAGAGATGAGAGGGCAGTAGGTAGCTAGCCCAGAATTTTTGTTTTTGTTTTTTTTTTTTTTTTTTTTGAAAATTCTGCCGCAAATCTGTCGCAAATCCACTGAAAATATTTGCAACAAATTTTTTCCACTGCAAATAATTTTATGACACCAATTCTTGCGACGGATTATATTCCACCACAAATCTGCCGCAAAATCATATTTTACAATGGATTTTCCTTATTTTGTAGCAGATTTTTCCGCCACAAAAAGGTAACTTTCCTGTAGTGTCGGCAATTGTCCTCTTTCTCCTTATTTATTTTGTATTATTATGAATACTTTATCTAGTTTGTTAGATGACAACTGTATTAATATTATGAATTTCGAGAGTATGAATGCTGGTGAGAATTCTATTTCTCACCTCCTATATGCAGATGATGTCCTTGTTTTTGGTAAGGCTTCTATTCTTAATGCAGAGAAACATAAATATATTTTTGATTATTTTTCTCTCTGTTTAGGCCTTTTGGTTAATTATAGTAAAAGTATGTCTATTTTTTCCAAAGTGTGTAATGTGGCTGATAATATATGCCAAATTCTTCATTTTGGTATGACTCAGAATAATTTGAAATATCTTGGTTTGCCTATTTTTAGTAAATGACTCATATTCTCTATTTTCGCCTCTTCTTGGTAAAATTATTGATCTTCTCTCCCGTTGAAAAGCTAAATTATTATCTTTTGCTAGTAGATAGCAATATCTTAAATTTATTATTAGTAACTCTATTTCCTATTGGATTGGAGGTCTTCTTCTTCCCAAATCTTGTCGTAAATTCATTAGGAAGATTTGCTCTAATTTTTTTTTATCTCATAGTGATATTTTTGTTAGGAAAATTCACACTATTGGTTGGAAAAAATGTTTGTAGGCTTAAGATTTTTGAGGGTTTGGGCATACCGGATCTTTTTACTTTATACTTTGCTTGCAATTGTTCTCTTATTTGATGGATTTTAAATGGATCTAACCATTTGTCTGGCTGGGTGATTTCTAAATATTTGTCTCTGTAGAAGCCTCCTCCGCTTAATGCTTCTGTTTATTGGAAATTCATTTGCTCTACAGCAAGAAGTATTAAAAGTAAACTTTCTTTTATTATCAATCCTAATAGTTCCTTATCTTTGCTTTGTGATCCTTGGTGTGGAGGTAAAGCTCTTCAGGAGCTGATTGATGTTAACTTTTGTTATTTTCTCTGATCTGCTTATGTTAAAACTTTGATTATCTCGGATGGTTTGTAGTTGTCGAACTTCTTTGATTGAACTGTTTCTTCGATCATTTCAAATTATCCTATCTCTAATCAGATGGATACTTCTGTCCCGTTCGGAGGGGTGAATCTTCCTCCTTTTAAAATATTTCTTGGTGCTTTTTATGATAGTTTATCTCTAGAGGAATGGCATTCTTTTATATGGCATAAATGGTTTGCAATGAGATTTTCTTGTTTTGTCTGGATGGCTATGTTAAAAAGTTTAAAAACTGCTGACATTCTTTACAAAAGTAATTTAAATGTACCTCAAACTTATATTTTATGTGCTAAAGCTAGAAAAATAATAATCATCTCTTCTTTAAATGTGATTATTATTTCGTTATAATTTCTGGGTTGATATCAAGTTTGAATCATTTTATGCTTAGACCTAATCTTCTTCAAATTTTTATTTTATTATGAATTCTAATATGGAGAAGGAACCTAGGAATTTATTAATGTTTAGTTTCTTTTTCTTGAATTATAAGTTTTTCTTTTTTTTATTGTATTTTTTTTTAAATCTATTTATTATTTGAATGAAATTGGCATATTTTCCCCTAAAACAAAAAAAAGAAAAAATTAAGTATGGAACTCACGGGGAGCGTTGCCCATAATCGCGCAATGCAGAACGCTGGATCCATCCTTCCTTCTAACTTCTATAATGGGGTTATCACCGCAGCGGTCGTAGAGTTTCCAAAAGAATTTTCGTTGCCCATACAACGCAGCCCTCAGGAGCGGCGTCTCGTTGTTCTCATTCCCCTTATTGAGCAGCTCCTTATTCTTATCGATGAGCTCGTCGGCAATTTCCATCACCTTATCGCCGACGGCTGCCGCGACATGGAGGGCGGTGTTCCCTTGCAGATTGGCTTCAAGAAGGCTCTCATCATCCATGTATTTAAGCAACTTCTTGGCCAGTTGGGTCTTCTCATAGGAGATGAGGACACTGAGGAGGGGGTCCCCGGATAGGTTTACGGCATAGTATAGGCCCTCGAGCATCTGCAAACTCTGCAAGGCCTCAGCTTTCTTTTGCGCGAGTTCTTCAAGGTGCCTACGAAGGTACCACTCATCGTCGCAACGGATGGCGTTGTCGATGGCCTGATATGTTCTCCTGAAGCTTTCCTTGCGGCAGAAGGAGGGGATGGGGTTGATGTAGACTAGCGCGTTGGGATCGCCCATTCTCTGAGCTCCAGATTTTTTGCTTATCTCTAAGTAGCGAAATGAGATGTTATATTGACATAACGGAGAGGGTATCAGATACCTAGCAATCAGTGTCAAGTTTGCATAATTCTCTTTACTAAAGAGCAAATCATTTTGCTTGGCATAGATACTCTTATCACCAACTCACTCAATATTTTAACAACATTTTTGGAATGTATGGATTCGAATCTAACTCTGGGATGGGAAAATTAAAATGACAGCCATTCAATGTACGTTAGAAAGAATGACCTCCATGGAAGTTGACTTCTCTTTGGCATCAATCACTAGCATAGAGGTATTGCATATTTCATGGGTCAGTCCACCTTCATGCAACACTGTTGTGTCGGTTGATAGTTCAAATTGTGTATTTTACTTCTATTCATCATTAGCTTCAGAATTTATTCCTGTTGATCACATATTGCCCGTGATTATATTTGAAATTGTGTGTGATAGGGCTCACGGCGATTTGATGAACATTTTGTGTCTATTTGAACCCTCCACGCACATTCTCATTCCGTAATTAAAATCATTTGATCAGGACCTCATTTTGCAAAACAGATTGCACCGTTACGTCTGGCTCGTCGTGATGAATCAAACGAGTCTACTCACACTCGAATCGAACATCGTTTGATGCATGTCGAGGAGAGCGAACGATGAGCACCCTTTTCCTAATAAATTTAATAATAAAAAATAGATTAATATCTATAATTCAAAAAAAAAGAATAACTAAATACAAAATGAAATATATACATATATGTATGATAAATAAAATATAATAAATCAATTTCAAATAAAATTATAAAATATATAATTAATAAACATATATTTTTTATTAAATTAAAAATAAAAAAATGACATTTCAATCAAATTATTATTATTATTATTATTTTTAGCTTGAATACAAATTCATTTTGTATTAACTTTTTCATCCTTCCAAATCAAGAAGTTCCTTAGACCTAATGAATGGAATCCATCAAAGACAATACTTGATTTCAGCCCTTGGATCAAGGGCATGAAGAGGAGGTGCAATATGAGGCATTGGATGAGAGGTCATTCCTCCACTCAGTTTTTTTATAGTTTTAAACAAGGGGGCGGTTTACTACTATTTAGGGACAAAGGGGTAGGGCCCATAAAGGGATTCACGAGCAAGTGAGATTCTTACGTGCGGAGTTTGGATCGAAATTGCGTCTGATTTTTGTGAGTGTGCACAGTTAAAGCTCTGTGGTGAGCAGTAACTGAGCTTTTTCACCACACAGAGCTTTTACTGCGCACACTCATAAAAATGAGACGGTTCTTCGGTCCGGACTCCGCACGTAATAATCTCTCCACGAGCAAGCCCCTCTCTCCCTCATTTCTCTGAGAGCCACACACAAGCAGCTCTCCCAGCCGCCGCCTCCTCCAGGCAGTCCGGTCACCTCGGCCACCAGTTTGGTTCGAAACCAATGCTCCCAGCCTCCGGACAGCGGCTCAAACACCTTCGCCGTCCACCTCGAACCTGCTGTTGTGGTGGCTGAACGAATCAAGCAAGGGGAGAGCATTGCTACAGCATTTTGGACAAGAAAAAGAAAGCTGAGGTGATGCGCTTCCGGTAAGGAGGTAAATATAGGTCCTTGATATGGCAGAATGCTCTACCGAGAGAATGTTAAATTTTGTTTATCCGATTTTGAGAGATGCCCAACGAAAAATAGTTCTAAAAAAAAAAAAAATCTGTTCTGTTTAAGTTTAAGCTCACAAAAAAAATTATAGTGTATTCTTTACGTCTTTTTCATGTGAATTTCTCAAATCGAATTACTGGTATATTATTGGAATATGTGTGAAATTGTCTTTTAGCATGTCATAGTTGAGTGCCATTGATACGAGTGATATATATAAAGGTATGTCCAAATTTCATTCAATAATAAAGAGATTACCTCGAAGGCCCAAAAAAGAAGAAGTAAAAATACAATGTTAGAGAAAGTAACCTCCAAAAGAAAGGAGCTAAAATAAGCCATTATAAAGGCCGCATAGTGAACTGTTAGACTCAGGAGTGGCTCATCTTGCAACCACCCAGCTGGCTGGCAAGGGCCATACATTGGAGGCATCAAGTCACAAGGCAACCAGATACAAATCACAAATGAAACAAGCACCACCCCGCAAGCTAAACCACCAAGGTTGCCAGCAAGCCAAGGCCAACCAGGAAGCGTGCAGAATGCAGCCTCATCATTGTCTGGATTACATAAATAATGCTCCAAACCGAGAAGCACAGCCGCTACAAGATACAACACCCACAAAACAGCCACTAATCCAACCAAACTCACAACCAAGGGAACACATCATAAAAGAATGGTACCAACCAATGAAGGAAAAACCTAATAACAAGAACTACTTTTTAGATTTACGCCTTTAACGTTTACTACCTCCAATGGAAGAATCTTTATCAACAACAACCCACATTCAAATTATATAACGCCTGAATTTCATCATCAAGCCCATTGAATCCTTCCCCTACACTCCTAGAAGGCGAGGAAGAGGAGTCATTAAACCAATTCGATTGCACCGCACAAGAATCTTTCCCTTTTAAATTCAAATGAGCTTTCAAATCATCGTTTGGAATAAGATTAATCGGGACATCGATAAAAGGCACAATAGTAGGCGAGATAGTTGTATCCAATGAAGTCACTGTAGAATCATCACAAGCTACGGCCAAGGCACAAGAAGGCTCCTTAAAAGCCAACTTATCCTCAAGGTTTAAATCAGAAACAACTTCCTTCAACACCATCATGCCGATAATCGTCTAGATGTCAGAAGCAGGTATTACTGGTATATTGTTAACAACAACATTAATATCATCAGAAGCATCTTGAACAAAAAAAGCCAACTCTCTTAAAGGAGAATTAACTTGCAAAATAGAATTATTTACAGCAGGAGCATTAAAATCTGAACAAACCATATTAAAATTGCCAACACCACCCTCCAACAAAGAAGAGTCAACAGGGGGATGTGCAACAGGAACAACAGAAGGTTCCAAAACTTCCAAAGACATAATGCCATTCCCATCAACCGACTTAGCCACAATCAAGGGAACTAAATCACAAACCGGATATTGCAAAAGACCAGCATCCAAATGAACCACATTATTTTGCAAAGGTAGCTCAACATCAACAACATAATCATTAGGGATAACCTGAAGATCCTCAAAATCATTTCCCATAAGTTTGGGAGGAACCCTATCTAAATGAGGGTGTAGAATATAACAATCAGTTTTGCTATGCCCCAACGACTTATAATGTTTACAAAATGGAGGAAAATCTTCCATAACAGTCTTTTGAACGTACCCTAAGTTATCAGGACCAATCCAAACAGCCTCAGGATAACTTTTGGTAATATCAAGTTCAACACGCACCCTAACTATAGACGGCCGAGAACCAACGGTAGTAGCGTTATTAGTTTTCAAAGAGCAGCCAAAACGTGAACCCAAATCATGAAGAATACGTGGTGAGAAAAGATGAGCCCTAAGATTAGGGAAAGAGACCCAGATAGGAATGATCGGAGATTCCATAGAGACATTAAAAAATGACGACCATTTAAACAACTTCATGTAGCAATTCGAAACTAAATAAGAATGATGAGAGAAAACTCTACTATAATCCAGATCGTTTACCAGCTTAATTAAAACATGCATTGGATCTAAAACTGTCATCGAACATTCACCGATTAATTTCATATTAAAGAAAAACTTACGAATCAACTCCAAAAGAGGGCGGTGGTTCAAAAATTTACCAACCAATGCATACTTGAAGGGTTGAGCCAAAGCAAGGATTTCCTCTTCGGAAATCCACTGGGACGGAAGCCTGTGATGGGTTGTAGATTTGAGGCCGGGAAAATCATTCGCGAGAGAAGCTCCATACAAAGCTTCAAGAAAAGAGCGAGGATTGCTTTTACCATTGAGAAAGCCTTGGTCACTCAAATGAATTGAAGCCATCCGGGTGAACGCACGGCAGAGGGTCGATCGAAGGCGAGAAACTAAGAAGGAAATAGAGAAAGTGAGCAAAACCCACCAGGAGAAGAAAATCCAATAGATCGTAGGCCATGGAGAGGCGAAGAGCGCCGAAAACGGCTGCTAGGGAGAAACCCTAGCAGAGACTGACTTCCATCCTGATCTCATGATATATATATATATATATATATATATATATATATATATATATATATATATATATATATATATAAGTCATATTGTCGGAAATAAAAAGGGAATGTCTCATCTCTCAGCATATTTCTTGCTCCAGTGCATTTTATATTCTTTCTTTCATTAACATTAAGGTTCATTCCAGAAGTTTAATTGTTTTATGTGTAATGGGAATATACTTTCAAAATGTGAATAGATAGGCATTCTTCAATTATTTCCTTTGCGGTTTAATGCTTCAAATGGCTTTGAGATTTAATATATGTAGACTGTAGATTTCCGATCTACATGTTGTCTCTCTTCTAGAGGGTAAATTTTGCTAATTGACATTGTAAATTTGTTTGTGAATATTAACTGCAATTTTCATATTACTTCTATTCTTTTTTTTTTTTCCTACTTATATGGAAGCGTTTAATTGATGTCCAATACTGAAATAAAACGGATCTTTTTTTTTGGTTAAAACTCACTGACGGGCTTACGCGTTAATATCCAAAAAATTGTACAAAGTCTTTAAGGGGATCTCTAGCTCTATACTGCTCGAACGAGCTACTAAATCATCAAAAAAGAAATAAAATCCTATGAGCCGGAGTTCCCTACTAATCATCAGTATAATACAACATAATAACATTCTAGGTTAGCTAGTAGCCAGCATATGAAAAAATTTGAAACAGATAATCCCATTCAACTTAATCTTCAGGCCAAAAGGAAGTAAGACTGGCAAAATAAAAGAAAATTCTAAAAAAAAAAAAGAGGTAAAAACAAATAACAATAACCAACAAGCAACAGCAAAATAAATTAAAGCAAAAAGGACATGAGACACAAAGGCTCTCAGGATTGGAAGAAACCAAAACTGACAGTTGCAGCAGCGTTCCCTAATCACATTGAAAACATGATTCAGATATCGGATAAAAGGAGGGGAGCTAGGAACCAGTGAGTCAGATCAATCCAAGGGAAGTCCAGATAATCCTGCAAGAGGCTCAGCATAAACACAATCACATCAGAAATAAAATGGATCATATATATATAAGCTTTGTAAAAGGATACAATTTATTTTGTCGAGTTATTTGGTCAGAAATTGTCCTCACTGTCAGTTCCATCTTAAATTGTCCTCACTGTTATTTGCTTAAACTGCAGTTCTTGATTTTGCAATTGTATTTCTAACACAAAAATAGTAGAAATGTATTTCGTTAGTTGAGAAGTTACTGTGGGAATTAATTTGATTAAAATTGCATGAAATGTTTATAAAACCTGATTTTTTTTGTGATCCATTGCATAGAGATATGAACTTTTTTAAGCTTGAAAAAGTTGTTGAGATGAGAATTACATGAGTGCGCTTATTAATTCCTTTTAATATTATGGTTCATCTCTAATGTTAGTAGCAACCTTTGTTTAGATGTATATGTGCATGACCTATTCAAGTTCATGCTCAGATTGTTTTATTTAGGGGTGTCAAAGTTGACATGACTCGAAACTTGACCCGGATCCGACCTGAAAAAATCCGGGCTCGGGTCAACCCGTTTGTGAAACGGGTCTAGTTCGGGTTCGGATTTCTAACCCGTTTGAAAAACGGGTCGAGTTCGGGTTGACCCGACAACTCAAAGTCAACCCGGATTGACCCGTTTTGTCATCCTACGCGTTAGGACTCAGTCACTCAGGCGTCGCGTCAGGACTCAGGCGTCAGCATCAGGGCCGAGTCGCAGCGTCGGGTCGCGTCCTCGTTGGGTAGCATCCTCGTCAGGTGTCGCCGGCTCATCGCCATCGGTCCAGCCCGCACAACCGCACTCACGTCCACGTTAGGTGGCGCCGTCTTGCCCGAACTACCGTTGTTGCTGTCCATCCCTCACGTCGCACTCATTGTAGCTACTGATGCCTCTGCTCTGCCAGCCTCAAGGTTTAGACTCGGCGGACCCGCTCCGCTCTGCAGCCTCTGCTGTCTACTCCGCTCCACTCCTCTTCGCTCCACTTCGCTCTGCAACTGTTTGCGGGTCAGGTCCTGTCTACCTGGTAACCCGCACAGGTCGAATCCGAGTTGACAAATCTGACCCGTTCGCAAAATCTGGTCGGATTACGGTCAACCCATTTACGACCGGGTCAAGTCGGGTTTGACCCGAACCCGACCCGTTGATCCGAATTGACACCCCTAGTTTTATTAATTGGCTTGTGTAAAAAAATTTTGTGTGCACTCATATTCCAAACATTTATTAAGTGATGTTTAATAAAAATCTTACATGAGCATTTGAGCCTTGATAATCTTCAAATGAATAGTAGTCGAAATAAAAACTTGATGCGTATATATCACGGAAACGTGAATCCTTGAAAGAAATGAAGTTGCATTGGGTTTCAGTTACTTAATTCATATTGAATATATTCACAAGATTGGAATGATGAGCAAAAGATGATGTTGAGTAATTTTCTTTAGTCAATAATATCTTTATATGTGGTTATTTGTTACTAGTTTGGGTTTAATATGAATTATGAGAGAATTTTGGATGACCCGTTCTATGCATTCAATATGAAAATGAAAATTATGCTGAATAACCCGTAATCATGTTTCTATCTCATCGACATGTGTATGCATTTATCATTTAATACAATATTTGTAGGCATAATCATATTTTTATTATCTTCCTGTGCACATTATAGTTCTTAAACTCATCTGACATACGATATAGTTGTATGAGCATTTGGTTATTATATTTTCATAGTTTTGATGAGCAATAGTTTTAAAACAGTTGTTAGCGTGGTTATTTTGGCAAATACAAATAAATTTAAGAGAGATTATTGAGATGAGAAACAAAATGATTATGCAGTTATATTTTCATTAATCTCTAATTATTTGCTTATATATCAATTCATACTAGCCTTTACATTTGGATACATTAAATTCTAACACTTGTTTCTCTCGTCGTGTTATTTGCGAGATACATCTGGAGCTACTTGGATAACAAAGTTACGGAACATTCAGTCGCTTCCATTTTTTCTAAATAGAGGTGCTACGGCTGGCTGCAATGTTGACTTGCTCCAGTGAGGTAATTATTTGAAACTTAGAGCCCCCTAGTTCTCTTAAACAATGCATGTGACTAGGATCCTCTCCAACCTTAGGTCCTTTTAGAAACCCTGCATTTGATTTTTTCAACCCGATAACTCACTAGTGAGTAGGATTTTATTCATTAGTGACAAACTTAGGGCTACGTAGTATTAATTTATTACCCACGTTTAGAAATTTTCACCTTGATTCTCATAAATCATAATGTATATTAATAACAATAATAAAAGTTAATCAAATATAAATAAGTTGAATTTATCCTGCTTCAATAAATAAAGAATATTAATTAAATAAATTAATTATAAAATCTAAATAAGTTAAAATCAAATAAATAAAAATCATTAAGAATTAAGAGAAAAATAAAACAAAATAATTAAACTTAAATAATTCCAACATATTTATTAAAAATTAATTAAAATAAAAAATAAATCATTATAATATTAAATAAAGTAAATAAAAATCAATGAATGACAATCCAATTTTAATCATCTCAAGTAAAAATAAGACTTCATAATCAACATAATTAGACTTAATTTAATTAAATGAATTCATTAATTAATACTAAACAATTAATTAAAGGGCCTCTCATGCTTTATGCTTGATTCTTTTGGAGGGCATATTAGCATTGGATTTAAAAGACCCCTAATCAATTTTAAATAATAAAAGGTCCTTATGCATTGTATTTAACACCATTATAAAGATACATAAAGCAAATAAAAATCAATGAATGACAATCCAATTTTAATCATCTCAAGTAAAAAATAATACTTCATAATCAATACAATTAAACTTAATTTAATTAAATAAATTCATTAATTAATACTAAATAATTAATTAAATGACCTCTCATGCTTTATGCTTGATTCTTTAGGAGGGCATATTAGCATTGGATTTAAAAGACCCTTAATCAATTTTAAATAACAAAAGGTCCATATGCATTGTATTTAACTCCATTATAAAGATACATATGCATTGGATTTGAGAGTCTTTAAATCACTAATCGGGCTTTTATGTGCTATGTTTTCCTCTATTTTTGAAGATATATGTGCATTGGATTCTTAAGTCCTTTAATAAATAATTAACTCAAAGTATTTAACAAATAATAAACAGAATTTTTAGTGAAGTTTTTTGTCAGAAATTTTTATTTAATTTTCGACCAAAAAATTCATCGAAAATTCTACCGGAAAAGACCCAATTTCAACCCGAGCCCGCCTCCCTCTCCCATTTCATGTTTTTTTTCCTCTCTTGAACATATGTCTCAGCCTCTCTATTGCCTGTCACCATCCAAGATGATTTCTAAACAGTTTAGTTCCATTTCTTTGATTTTTGATGGTAAAACTTCATATCTATAATCATTTTCAAGTTTCTTAAAGATTTTATTCATTATATTTGGTTAAAAATATATTTTAGTTATATTTAGGGTTACACATAAGTTATCTTTTGCATCTATCATTTTGTTAGAGTTAGTATGACATATAAAATCTTTCTTATAAAGGGTATTTTCATGCCTAAAAAGTTAATATTATAGTGGGTGACATAAATATTGAGAAATTTTTATGTTAAATGGTAATTATTTAGGGTTATTCATGAGTTAGATTATTGTTTATAATTATATTATTTTAATATCTAATAGCAAAGTCACATTCATAATCACTAATTCACATACAAGTACACATCGGCGCCTAGAGGATCACTAGTGGGTTAATCAAACATCAAAGAAAGCTTATGTAAGTATTGAAATTTATAGATGTTTATGTGTACAAATTTTATTTATATGGGTTTATATGTATTCCATTCCTCTTAGGATAATTATATATGAATTCGGGAGAGTCAACCTTCCACTAGTGAGGGATTTTCATTGGGATCTACATAGTTCTCCGACTACAACACGTGGTCATAAGCAGGGGAGGCAGGTAGAAGGAGAGAGTGTATAGATTAGTCTCCCAGGTGTATACATATGAAATAAAAATGTATAGCTCAGCAGCTTACAGTGATAACAAAGATAAACAGTCAAAGGGTGGCTGTTCTAACCAAGAGATAAGGTGGGTGTGACAAGTATAAGTCGATATAGTAACAAACCAATCTGAGATACAGGCGAAGCTTAGGTCATATAAGAAAGAGCATCGAAGAAGAAGGTTCAAAAGCCTAAGCATGAGGAGAGTGAAGGGACTAAAGATGATTAGATGTACTACATAGATTGTAAAATGTGATGAACTCAATGTTAAATTTGAAAGTGAAATTTAGAGAACTTTATAATCTAATATTTGTTAATAAAATTTTCTTTAATGACAAGTTTTTTTTAGGATTGTTAGCATAGAATGTTAGTTTAGAGTTTTATTAGTTGTGTTGCAGGCTAGAATATACGCGGTGATATAATTTCAATTCTACGTCTTAGCGTGATATTAAGCTCACACACAAAGAACACTATTTTTTATATGGAAAACCCTGGAGAGGGAAAAACTATAGGGCCTAGCTCAGTTGAAAATGATTCTACTAAAATTTGAGTGAGTGTAGTGGGCTGACTCATCCTTGAGGACGATCAGATTACAAATATCAACCGTATGGTTGACATCTAGTGACAAACAGGGATGAAAGTCTGGCGTCACATGGTGGTTCGGTAGAAGTCCGGCGTTACTTGGAGGTTCGGGCATGAGTGGGTAGTCCGGTGGGGATTTGGTAGAACTTGGGCATTGGGCTATGGTCTGATAAAAACTCCGGACATCTGGTGGTGGTTTGAGGGAACAATGGCATCAGGTGGTGGTCCGACAGAACTCCGGGCGTCAGGTGGTGGTTCGGTGGAACTCCGAGAGTCAGGTGGTGATCCAGCAAAACTCTGGTGGTCAAATGGTGGTCCGGCGGAACAATGGCGTCAGGTAGTGGTTCGGCAGAATAATGGCGTCAGGCGGTGGTTTGGCGAAACTTAGGGCGTCAGGCGGTGGTCCGATGGAACAACCGTGTGAGGCGGTGGTCCGATGGAACAACCTCGTCAAGAGGTGGTCCGGTGGAACTCAGGGCGTCAGGTGGTGGTCCGACGGAACTCAAGGCATCAGGTGGTGGTCCGGTTGAACTCCAGGCGTTAGGTGGTGGTTCGAAGGAACTCCATGAGTCAAGTGGTAGTCCGGTGGAACTCTGGGCATTAGGTGGTTGTCTGGCGAAACAATGGCGTCAAGGGGTGGTCCGGCGAAACACCAGCGTCAGGTGGTGGTTCAGCAAAACTCAGGGCGTCAAGCAGTGGTCCAGTGGAACAACGGCGCGAGGTTGTGGTTTGACGGAACTCAAGGCGTCAGGCGGTGATCCGATGGAACAACCGCGTCAGGTGGTGGTCCGGTGGAACAACCACGTCAAGCGGTGGTTCGACTGAACTCAGGGCATCATGCAGTGGTTCAGTGGAACAACCGCGTCAGGCGGTGGTCCGACGAAACTCAGGGCGTTAGGTGGTGGTTCAGTGGAACAATGATGTCAGGCGATAGTCCGTCGGAATAACGGCATCAAGTGGTGGTCCTGCGAAACTCCGGCGGTGGTCGAGGAGGCAAGGAGGCAAGAGCAATCTTCGATCTCTCTCTTGTTTCCTTCGGCTTAGGGGTCATTTTTTAAGAGGTAAGGGGCCTCTATTTATAGATTTCCTAGAATGGTATAGCCCATAAATAGGAGGAAGATCAAGAGTAATTGGGGAGTGATTTGAATGGATGGACGATGTTGAATCCCCTTATCATGGACCATTTCTTAGACATTTGAATATCTTAACAATATCAGATTTCAGTGATCTTTGGCTCGTTATATTCGTTTCATCGAGCCACTCGATTCGACTATAAGCATGTCATGTATAAAAACCATTTGGTAAACAAATTTATGGTTTGAACCTTGTAATAACACTTTAGACCCTCGATTTGAACCCATTTGAGCTCAGATTGAGTCATATTTAGTGTCGTTGGGTTTGCATTTTTGAGACGTTCAGTTCGACTATAAGTTTGCTGAAATTGGAGTTTGGATGGTCCTAATTTTAATTTTGAAAGTTTACAACTTTAATTTTTCCTCGAGATTCGTGCTCGATCAAGATAATTTTTTGATGATATATCAGTTGTGTGATGTCTTAGAAATTAAATTGAAAGAATTATTCTTTTAATAAACAACAATCAGAGCTATTTGATATCATCTATTAGTAATAAACAGTACAACAGATTCTATAATTTAAAACATCAATGTACACATCTATATTCATTCCCAAAAATTATATATACTACTCAGGATCTATAGAATCAAATCATATATATCATATCCTGAGTACAAAAGAATAGCTAAAACAAAAAGAAATAGAACTTGAAGAATTCCGACTAGCCTTACACTCCTGCTCCCCTACCCTAACGACCTGAAATCATTTAATCACATATAATGAGCTTAAAAAGCCCAGCAGGTCACCAAAACCTACAACTGAAATCAAAGCACGGCAAAGGAGCAATATGCATGTCAACAGTCATATCATATCAGTTACATTCATATGATCATTCAATCAGTACAGAAAAAATAAAAATCATATGCAATAGCAGTAAAATTTGTAAATAATAAAACACTATGATACAGAAGTTAGCAAAGTGGTAAACTAGTATGGGAGTCAAATATATAAAAAAATTATTATATCTGTACAGAAATCAGATAAAGCATCAAATCCAAATATCAATAAAATCTATCAAAATCATATCAATATAGTAAAATCATATAATAGTGGACATATACTATCCAGATATTCTATATCACGTGCTCAGTATATCACATGCTCAATATTAGTATAATGAATCAGTAATACCAAATAATATCAGTATATATATATCAGTAACAGTAACAATCTAGTAGTAGAAGCAGTAGAATAATGCAATAATAATAATTCCATATAGTAATAATAAATTTGTAAAATAATAAGAATAATGCCTAAAAATATGTATTTTAATAGTCACACTCAACAAGTAAGAAGTCCTAATTATTACGTTGTTTTTCAATATTGTATCAGTATTAATAAACTGTTGGCTCAATAAACAGAGTCGTTACTCTTTACCTGTCGGTATAATAATTATCTCCTTATAACTTCCAATCAGTATCACATGAATCAGTAGAGGATAACACCAAACCATAATATTTAAAGGAAAGCCTGTCAGGTCAATCAGTCTCCAACCAACGAGTCAACCAGTTTTTACTTATCTTTTTCACACATAGTAGTATCACAGTATAATAACAGTAATTTTAATTATATATTCACATTCATTTTTAATGCATTGCAACCAATAAAATATAATAGAGCTTAATTTAGAAAATATCCAAAATGTACTAATGGTAGACAACAAAAATCCTATTAGACAAAAATTCATATTTTCATAAACTTACCAAATTGCCAGAGATTGTGTAAAATAATATTTTAAGACTTTTATTATACTACAGCACTATTTTTGAAGGTCAAAATAAATTTTGGGGTAGAAAAAAATTATTTTACTTTAAAAATTACCTACTGAAAAATCTCAAATAAATACTCATAATCATGTTCTTTATAACATACAAAAAGTTACGCTGTGAAAGTTTTACCAATATAAAATTATTCACATTTTGTGATAACGGAAACATAAAATTGATCAGAAAAATATCAAAAACATAAAATCTTTGAAATCAAAAATAGGGTGTGGATTCCTTACAACGAGATGAGCAAATATCCTAACTAGCCCGATTGACGAAAATCACTCCGCGGCCTCCAAATCTAGGTTTCCTTTTTCTCTCTCTTAATTTTCTCTAAAATCCCTTATGTCATTCTCTGTTATGCCGAAATCAAAATGAAACTTATGGCTTAAGAAAGAACTAATGAGTGCTTTTAGATATTATAATAAAATATTAATATAACTATTTAATTAAATCAATTCTTTAATATAAAATCAAATAAATTTTTTTGGGACTTAAAAAATTACAGAAAAATATCCATAAAATAAATTATTTTATTTAAAAAATATCGGAGAAATCAATTTGCAAATCAGACACTTGACGATCCTGAAATTCTCACTTGTATCGATAGGTATAAATTCCTTAAGGATTTTCACTGGTGCCCAAAATTTTAAAAAAAAAATCATTTTAGTAAAACATTACGATCAAAATATGATGGAAAAGATGATTTATGATTTGGAGTTATAATGAATAAAAAAAATTACCAAAGTCAAAATATGGGCTATTATAAGTTGCCCCCTATTTTCGGACTTCGAAGGTTCAAAAGTCCAAAAATATGTACCACAGCTTTTTGATCAAAAAAATGTCAAATAATTGTGCTCCAAAAAATTTAAATTGGCTCAAATTTGATCATAGAGCCTCTGTTGAGCTCTAAAAGTTTCAAAATTGAATCCGGAATGTCAAAAAATGGTTCCCGGGACGGCAAAAATGTCCAATTTGACTTTTCCAGGCCAAAATTTGGGCCCAAAAGTATATTTTGATTGCCGACCACTGCAGGCGTGCTACCCGGCCGGCTAGGCTTGGCCCGGCTTGGCCTAGTACGACCCGCCTTGGGCTTGGCTTGGCCTGGCTTGGCTTGGTTTGGCCTAGCTTAGCTTGGCTTGGCTTGGCTTGGCTTGGCGTGATCGTGGCTGACATGGCACCCATTACACGCAGGATCGTGGTTGACGTGGCCACGACACGCAGGATCGTGAATGACATGTTCCCGACACATAGGATCATGGTTGACGTGTTCATGACACGCAAGATCGTGGCTGACGTGGCACCCACGACATGTTGGGTTGTAGCTAATGTGGCCACGACACGCAGGATCGTGGCTGACGTGGCCACGACATGCAAGATTATGGCTGGAGTGGCATCCACGACCTGTTGGGTCGTGGTTAACATGGCCATGACACGCAGGATCGTGGCTGATATGGAGCCCAAAAATTACAACTTTATATATATATATATATATATATATATATATATAATTTCTCTCTCTCTCTCTCTCTCTCTCTCTCTCTCTCTCTCTCTCTCTCTCTCTTTTAAGTGTTCATAATCATATGTCCACTATAGATGATATAGAAGATGGATGTTGAATCCCAATTTGACACAGTGTTGGATGACTGTAATATAGAGTTTGTAAAGTTTAAATATCTATAGGGGGAGTATATACGAAAACTGGATAAAAAGATTAAAGAGATGTCGGCATTGGAAAACCAACTAGCAGAGTGTCGCGCTAAGCTAGTGACGATATCCACCACTCTTTTCCTTCAAAATCGGGAGGCTGATCGCTCTCGCACCGAGTTGATTGAGGCTCATACAGAGACTAATCAAAAGAATGAAGTCTTAAAGGCCCTTGCAGCAGAGAATATCGCCCTTAAGATAGCAAATAAAGAGTTGTAGGATTGTCTTTTGGAGAAAGAGGCAGCCATACTAGATGTTGATGCTCGTACAGAGGCCATATCACTAGAGGTTGTGGAAATTTTTAAGAAGTCTTTAGCTTATCGTCGAGAGATGCAGAACTGCGTCCAAGAAGCTTATGATAAGCTATTTGATGCTGAGGCAAGGGATCTGGAGCGTCAATGCCTTGAGGAAGGCTTTATCCGTGGCTTTTTAAAAGGTTCTCGATTGGTGCAGGGCAAGGTAGGGGTTACGATCGAAGGGCTATCTCCCAGCCAGGCCTCCGAAAACCCCTCTCCAGACTTAGATGATGATGATGTTGAAAGTGAGCTGAGGAAGGTCTTCTCCAGTTATGATGAGGATATTGAATCTGGTAGAGTCCAAAAATATATATGTGATTTTAAAATTTTGCGAAGTCAGAGTGTTAATTGGAGCAAAAAATATCAAAAAAGTTTACTCCAAAAATTTTTAAATAGCTCAAATCTTATCATAGAGACTCTTTTGAGCTTCAAAATTATCAACATTGAGTCCAGAACACTGAAAATTGGTTCCCCTGATTCAAAAAATTGTCCAAATCAAACTTTTTGAGAACACTTTATATATATATATATATATATATATATATATATATATATATATATATATATATATATATATATATATATATATATATATATATATATATAATCAAGGGTAATTGGGGAGTGGTTTGAATGGACAGCCGATGTTGAATCCCCTGATTATGGACTATTTATTGGACATTTGAATGTCTTAACAATATCAGATTTAAGTGATCTTGGGGTCGTTGGACCAATCACAAGACTCGTTGCAAATGACATGAAATTTTTCCAAAGATTTAAATGGCCAAATTTCTAATATTATTTTGCTATCCCAATTCATGAACCCTCCTCCAGATGTTTTTTGGGGGACAATTTTAATAGTGTATCACTTAAATTTTATCTTCTCGACTTTTATAGTGATGATTCTACTTACACCAGTTGGGAACTTGGCATGCCTTGAATGATGATATTCCCTTAATTTTAGACCCCCTCCCCTTGGATGGCCTTTGTGGAAACTAGGGGAGCCGTCCCCCTCTCCTTACTTATGTTGACAGTTCTTTGCTCTCAATCTAAGTCTACTCAATGTTGTTTTGGTACCTTGCCTTTCACTTCCTTCTTTATACATGTATTTTTTACTTTTCTTAGTCTTCCCTATCATTTTGATAGTGGTTCTTTTGTTCAATTTTGGGTGAGCTTTGCTCCTTCTTGATGCAGCTCATGCAGCTCCATTTTTTATATTGTAATTTTTTGCCCCTAATTTTTCCAAAAAAAAAAACATTAGATTGGAGTAATTAATTCATCTTTATGTTTCTAAATTTTATTCTAATTATTAAAAAAAATTCGAATCATTCAAAAGAAATTAGATGACATGGCTATGATTTCCAAATTTTAACTCACCGACGCTAAATTGGATAGGATAAAAAGAAAAGATTTTGACATTATAAATGTGATAAGTATTGCTCAATATTATATACTGTTGTTTAAAAGCTTGATGAATTTCTCCTACGCAATTTTTGGAAGCACACGAGGTTTTTTCTTTTTTACTCGAGGTAAACAAATATTTTTTTTTATTCTTTTAATTAGTGTTTTGTTTATTATTCTTAGGCAATGATATTAACATTTTATTATTTCTAATTTTAATTTTTATAAGATAGAAATTTATCTCATATATCTAATTTAAGATATAGTATAATATCAATTCAGATTGTTAAGGAGGATGAAGTATATGATCAAAAGTCGGTTGGAACAGGCATTCTAATTGATTTAATAAATCTTTTGATTATATTTTCATAATGTATTTAATGATTGATATTTTAATAATTACAAATGAATCATCGTAATCATTACAAAGAAAAGATCAGAACATTTAAAATGTTGTGAAATTAGTGCAAGTATCTAAATAATCATTATATTAAATGAGGGAGAATAGATGGAGTGCTTTATTGGATGAAATGTCACGTCTTTATAATGTTTTTGATGTTCATGTTCCAAATATGGATGGCACATACAAGACTCGTTGACGATCAACACAGCGAGGTAAAGAAATAACAAATCTATACATTATTATGTTGAGTTATTTTATACTATAGTTGAAAGGCAATTTCAAGAGTTAAATAATTAATTTTTTGAATTTAGTACAGAGTTGCTGTGAAATCATTTAAGTAAAAAAAAGCTAAACTCTTAAATATCGAGTCACCTTTTTGTGTAATGGTTGTAATTTCATAAATAAACTCTATAGTTAAGCGTGCTCATCCCGAAGAAATCTGGAATGGGTGACCTCCTGGGAAGTTACACCAATATGAAAAAATTGTGAGGTCCTTAGGCTAAAATGAACAATATCTCGATAGTTAAGAGTTTAGACTATTACAGATGGTATCAGAGCAATACACTAACCAAAAGATGAGAACTAAGTGCCATACAAAACAAAATGTTACGTCATAGGAGCCACCTCTTGAACCCTGCATGAGATAAAGTGCTACGTGGTAGAAGTCACCACTTAGAACTTGTAGGGGCCACCTCTAGAATCCTATCTACCCAATGGTTGATTCTGGAATAAATATGCTGATGAGGACATTAGTTACTTAAGTGGGGGAGATTATGAAACCCCTTAAGTAAAAAGAATTTAAATATCAAGGTGCATTTCGATGTAATTATTAAAATTTCATTAAGAAACTTTATAGTTAAACGTGCTCATCTCAGAGAAATCTTGGGATGAGTGATCTCTTATAAAGTTACACCAACAAGATATAACTGTGAGACCCTTAAATCAAAGCAGATAATATCTTGATAGTTAAGAGTTAGGACTATTATAGTTGCTTCTTTGTATGACATGCTTAAACTCAAGTGATTCCTTCTTTGCTTATGATGAGAGGAAACTAATATGTCTAGTAGAATTATATGCAAGTAATTTTTCTATAGTTGAAATTGTAGCTCTTAAAAGTCAGATGTCCACTTATATTATTGTTATGCATACCAATGATGAGTTCTCATCTTTAAGCAACATTACTGACATTGCAAACAAATTGTTAAGATAAAAAAGGATGGTGTGTATCCTCTGATTTACATGCTTATTATTTTGACATTAATTTTATCAGTTGCTACTCCTACAGTGGGGAGAGCATTTTCTGTAATGAGAATTGTTAAACATTAGTTGCACAATAAGATGGATGATGATTATCTGAACTAGTTCTCCATTCATTGTTGTACTAATAGAGGAATGCTGAGTTTCCTTATACGAACAAAAGTACACTTGACCCTTAATTTTCCAAAAAAAAAAAAAACATTACATCGTATTTGGAATGATATCAAAATGCAAACAACTCAAAATTATTTAAATAGTTATTTGAGGCAAGCTATGATGTAGCAAAATTTTCAATTATCAGAAAATTGTCTCGAAATAATCTTCAAAAAATAAAGAAAAATATTTTTAATAATGATTAAAGTATTTCCTAAAAAAGGAGAAAAATAAAAATAAAAAATTATGACCCACGATAAAAATTTTTATCTATGTGGGTTTATATGTATTCCATTCCTCTCATGATAATTATATATGAATTCATGAAAGTCAACCTTCCAATAGTGAGGGATCTTCATTGGGATCTCCACACAGTTCTCCAACTACAATGCATGGGCATGTGGTCATAGGTGGGGGATGTAGGTAAAAGGAGAGAGTGTATGGATTAGGCTCTCATGTATACACGGATGAAATACAATGGTGCAGCTCAACAGCTTACAGTGATAGCAAAGATAGTCAGCCAAAGAGCGGTTGCTCTCACTGTGATGTGGAGTAATACTATTCTAATAGGAGCCAATATTCTAATATATTTATTTTTTAATGACATCATAATTTAGAATAATTTACAAATAATTATTTAAGAAAATTTCTTAATTGATGGATCACACAGCCATCTTATGCATTTCATTGTTTAAGGGGTAATTCATTTAAATAACAATATTTCTTTGATAATATTTATAATAAAAACAAATTAAAGTAATATTAAAATATTATATCAATTAAATAGAAAAAATGAGAAAGACCATGACCTTGTAGAGCTACTCCAATCATTTCACGTACTCATTTCGCATTCTGACTCTAAGAGTGAAGCCACTCATCCATCTGAGCATTATCATCTTAGTAACACTTAACTTTAAGCTTCTCTTTTATTGACCAATATTTTGCGCAATAAAGCATTGCATATCTCACCACCATCTTATAGAAATTTCCTTTTAAGTTTGAGGAGTACTTTTCTATCACACAATAGGCCCAATGCATTCCTCTAGTTCAACCATGCAACTTGAATTCTACTAATAATATCCCCATCTATTTCAACATCACTTCCAACAATTGATCCAATATATCTAAAATGTGTATTCTTATTGATGACTTGATTGCCCAAAGTCACAATCCCCCACTAAAACTATTACTACTAAAATTACACTCCATATATTCAATTTTTTAGATCTACTCAAATGAATACCTTTAGACTCTAATTAAGGTCGACCTCCATCATTCAAGTTTCTTTCAATTCTCTTTATAGTCTTATTAACAAGAAGAATATCATCAGCAAAAAGTATACACCAGGGAACATTCTCTTGTAAATGTCTAGTAAGAACATCCATGACTAAAAAAAAAAGATATAGGCTTAAAGCTGATCCTTGATATAGCTTGGTCAAACCACCATGTGTTTGAACACAAATAACATTTCTTACATACACATCTTTAATGATTTGAATATAACTTAACTCCTTTCTTCTTTAGGACTCTTCATAGCACTTTTCTTAGAACTTTATCATATTTTTTCTCTAAATCAATAAATATCATATGTAAATTGTTTTTATTGTCTCTATACTTCTCCATAAATGTATAGTTTCCATAATAGACCTACCCATCATGAATCCAAATTCATTTTGAGAAACCTTAGTATCATGTCATAACCTAAGATCAATAACTCTGTCCCATATATTTAAAGTATGACACATTAACTTAATTTTTCTATAGTTTGCACACTCTTGTGCAACACGTTCATTCTTAAAATAAAAACCAACACACTTCTTTTCCACTCATATGACATCTTTTTAGCCTCCAAAATTATATTGAAAAGATTTGTAAGCCAATAAATTCCTTTCATCTAATAAGCATTTCCACACCTCTATTGAAATACCATCAGATCTAAACGCTTTTCACACTTCATTTTATTTAAGACCTCTCTAACTTCAATTTTACTAATACGACAATAAAAATAAAAATATCTATTTTCATTTAGAGTATTAAAATCACTAAAGTCAATTATATTCTCACAATCTTCATTGCAAAGCTTATCAAAATATCTCATCCACTTTTGTTGAATATCTTCTTCTAATAAAAGCACTTTTTTTTCTTCTTCCTTAATGCACTTCACTTGAATTAAATTCTTATTTTTCCTATCTCTTTGTTTGGCTAGCTTATGCATACATCTTTCACCCACCTTAGAATCTAAGTTATTATATAAATTATTAAATGTTAAATTCTTTGCATCACATATTCTTTTCTTAAATTTCTTACGGGCCTCTATAGAAAATAATTATTCTGAATTGTATTATATCCATTCTTATAAGAGAAGTGATATTCTCTCTCTTCTTAAGTAAAGTATTAACAATCACAAAATCATTACATAAAACAAAATCTAATATGGTTATACCAACTTTATTATTTGCTTAAACTCATAGCCACCACGAATGTTTTTTAAATCTTCTACCACTCTACTCATGACCTTATAGTTGAAATAAAAAATTATTTCTTCATGATCATAAATTTAAACCATAAATTTATGATTTATTACATATTATTATAAATACATATATAAATAAATAAGAAAAATATTTTTTAAAAAAGTTTTCATTTTTAAAAAAGTTTTCATTAATACAACATACCCTCCTTTATATTCCTTAGCTTCATAGAAAATCTAATGAAATTATAACTATACATTCATTTCCTCTATTAAAAATATGGCATTTTTGATAGAAACAATAACTAATACATTCGTGAGAAAAATTCTATTTGCATTTGACTTTCAATCACAAAAAAACATTATAATTGTTTAAAAAATAATAAACAATATTAGTTACATTTCCGTAAATAAAGGATCCATAATATTTCGTCTTGAGCCAGAATTTCATAGAAATCTGCCCAGTACTTAAATTATGATTGAAATTAGTAATTTAATCATATTCAAAAAAAAAAAAAAATTAGGTCCCTTAAGCTTCAGTGATAATCAATAGTGATAATTTAAAAAAATAAATAAATAAAAAAAGCAACGAGATCAAAGCTTTGGGTTCTTTTGCAAAGTTTATAGTCCAATCTTGCCCTTCCAAATCATCATTTAATCGTTTGACAATTCATTATTAGAAAATTTCTGCGAAATATTCTTAATTCAGCATTCCCCGTTTGCAAAGCCTTTTTGTAAAGATTGTCAAAGTAAGAATATTTATAAAATAAAGTTTTTGAGAAATATCTACAAAATTTATGCACATTATTATGTCCGTAGTAGACAACTTGATTACCATGTCTTCAGTTATAATATGAAAATACTAACCCATATTTTTTGACTGCAGAGACAGTCCTATAGCTGCAACGTATGCCTTGTCCGGCCCAAATGAAGCTAGCTGTTGATATCTTTGCTGCTAGAGCTGTCAAAATCGGGTCACGGGTTGGGTTCAGGCTCAGCTCGAAACTGACCTGACAGTAGTGACCCAGCCCAAATCTGACCCATTTTTAGAAATGGGCTATTTTCTCGGACCCGAACTTGACCCGCTTCGGACCCGGGTCAACCGGACACTACCCGCCAACCAGGGTCCGAAGCAATAAATAGCAGCCAGCAAGTTTAAAAGTCATCAAAATCAAAATTCAAAACAGTAACAGAAATGTTACGGAAAACAAGAGATCCGAAGAGATGAATGTATGCCAAACCAGAACCAACCTCACAGAAACCAGAATATATGCCAATCCAGCTAATGTATTGCAAACTTTTTCAAATTTTCAAACAACCCGAGACCTCACAGCAACATGAACCTTAACCGGTTAACCCAATAATTATGTGTTGAAGAAGCATGAGTCACTTGAACAGTTGAATTAAGTCACAGTAATAATTCTATTTACTTCCAATACCAGCTTAAAAACAAACTCTACAAAGTTATTTGAAGGCCCATTCACATCATAACATGAATCTATCTCGGCAGGATTAATGGGATTTCACAATAAAACGATATACAATTTACCATGACATGTTGTATTAATAACTATAATCAGAAAAGCCGAATCATAACTATGAAACGACAAATCGAAAAACCCTAAACAAAACATTACTTCGGAACTCATAAGTCAGCAACAAATTGAAAAACTGACATTACGAAATATCGATACATGCTCATATATAAAGCTTCTAAAAGGAGCAAAAAAAAAAAAAAATAGATATAAACAGCATTGAAGAGAAGAGCATGCAGTGAAGTGAGATGAACCCCTAGCCAGAGATCCGATGAGATCGAGGAGATGAAAGTTGAAAACCCTAGACGAGGCAGAAAAGGAGAGGAGAGAAGAGCACGTGGTGAATTGAAGAGAAGAGCACGCGAGAAGAGCCCTAAATCCCTAATTAATCTCACTCATCGCGACCGTGCGGGTCATTACGGGTCATCAACTAAGTTCTCGGGTTAACCCGAACCCAACCCGAAATTTCAAACGGGTCAAATTTGAAGACCCGAACCCGACCCGTTTCGAAATCGGGTTGGGTCTAACCCAAAAATTTCAGGTCGGATTCGGATCGAGTTGTCATGTCGTATCAATTTTTGACAGCCCTACTTGTTGCTATCATGCCAATAAAATGAAGTGGCGCATTCCCATGGCTCAAAATTTCTATACCTTAATGTTATTGATGCGGTGCATCTTATTAAGAACATACCTTAGGCATAATATATGTGATTTGTACCAGTTTTCTAGATAGTTATAGAGATTTCTATTATTATGTTAAAATAGCTGCTGTAGGAAGAAAATAGATGAAATATTTTTAGGAAATTACAGTTTCTTCACTGTTCTTCGTTCTTTGGCTCTTTGAGTTGTTTGTATGTGTTCTTCAATGATTTCTCCCCACATTAGTTATATATTAAGATTCATGTGATTGCGATTCAATTAATGATGATCCATCATTACTTATCCTAACAATTTAGATTTTGAATTTTATCCTCTTTGGGTGTGCATACAACCATACAGTCATAATATAATTATTCGTGACACTATAACAAGAACTAGCTGCACCATGTCAAGCAGATTGCTCATCTCAGCATGTTTAATGCGCATGATATATCATAACTATCATTTCCCTTATGGTACCGAAATTTGAAATTAAGTGCAGATTAATTGATATATAATAGGATGATTTACAACATTTTTCTCACATTTAGGCTTTGTTAGGTCTGGAGGTTTGGAGGAATCGAAAGAGAGGAAATGAAAAGAAAAAGGAACGGAAATGGTAAAGGGTACTACTGATTTTTTTATTTTCTTTATCTATGAAATAGTCGAAGCAAGAAAGTACCTAGTCACTTAATGCTATACATATCACATAAGGCTATACATATACCAAGGATTCAGAGATGCCAGAAATCACCTGACGAAAAAGGTGGCCTGGGCAGCATGAAGACAGACAAGAAACGCGTAGCAGGCGACATGAGGCCAGATGCCATTGAAACGACAGCCAAAAATTACAAGTAATCATAATCTGACCAAGTGGTAAGATAACTTAGAGCTCCAAGCTGAAACAACAATGAGAAGCTGCAGATAAATCAATGGCATTTGGATGAAGATCTGGTGTTTTAAGCACCTTGATAAGATCGGCGGCATGTGAATGCCGACGAAGAAATCACGATGGGTCTGTCCAAGCACTGAGATTTTGCAGGGAAGTACTTCCACAGGACCAAAAACATGCTAAATTTTGACTAAAGTTAATGGTAAATGGTATTTTTATTGCTGTTTAAAATTTTTAAGTGTTACATGAGTAAATAATCGCATTTAGGTGTTGAATGCGTAAAAGAATAGTTTTAGGTATTTTGTATGTACATCCCATTACATTAATTTACCCTTCCTTTGATTAGCATAAATCCAGGAGTATTCGAATTTACAAAGATTAAAATAATCTTCCTCCATTAAGTTCAATTCACCTATAAGAATAATTATGTAGCTATAAGGTGTACCAACTTTCAAAATTACAAAAGAGTATGAAATAAATCACCCAAGTCACAAAAACAGACTTTGAAGAACCAAAATGGGTAAGAAATCACAGACAAAGGGTTAAAACAACAACAGGTCACCCATAATAGCCACTTCCTTCAGCAAAAGACCCCTAACTTGGGCTACAGTAGGAGCACAATGAGGAGCATGATGTGAATCCACAATATAAGTGATAATTAATTAAAATTTGATTAGTAAATCATTCTTGTAATTAGTATTGATAAGAATTGTTAATTCCTGCGTGAGTCTGAATTCTATAAATACTCCATTTGGGGAGAGAGAATGGGTTATGAAGAATAATGAATATATTTTATCTTTTATTTCGTTCAGGAGTTTGAACAAGCTCACATTGCTCGATTTGGATCATGGATCCTGCCAGAGCACGCCTGGAGGATCAGGCAATAAAGTACAATTGAGAGGTTCATGTCATCCTCCATAGCAATATCAGCAGAGGAGCATACATGAGTATTTAAATTCAGTTTCAAAACTAAGGTGCTAGCCTTACTAGAATGATCAAAATATATAGGCCCAATAGGAGCAATTTTAGAAGGGGTAACTTGACTTCTGGGTTAGATAAAGTATGGGTTAGATAAAGTATCTTCCAGATCATTATACACAGAAAGCTTCTACGGTGAGCATTCTGGGGAATGAATTTTATAAGAAAGAGGATTCTCAGATAGGGCAAGTGCATGGTTATGGTGAAGATGATTGGAAGTAGGGTTATTAAAAGAGGAGAAATTAAAGTGATCAGGATCATCAGACCCTCTGATAAGATTCTCTATATCATCAGAATTCTTAGTCTGAATAGGGCTCACTACAGGTGAAGGCATAACTGTTAGTATACTCGAACTATCAACCACAACTCAATCTCATGATACACTTGTGGACCACCTGTACTGGCAACGCAGCTCACTGTTACCACTTCACTTCCCTAGCATGTGCAGACTGCCATCAAGACTGCCATCAACGGTTGTCCTGACATTCTCTAACAATCTCTCTCCTACTTCTCTATAAATTATACTCTGTATTACCTGTTGATATATGAAAATGTTAAAGCTACAGTTGCTGTAGGAATTTCTCCTCTCTATCTTTTCCCTCTAACTCTTCAATAGGAATTTTCTCATGGTATCAGAGCAAGATTAAGCTTCACCATCTATAATCTCCAATGGCCAATCAAGAATCCTCCCCTGCCAATCAACCCACTTCATCCCTTTCCACCTCCATGGAAAAGTTTGCTATACCCTCTTCTCTTAAGTTTCTTATGACTAATCTTAAACTCATAGTCCATATTCAACTTATCACTGAAAACTATGCCATTTGGAGACTTCAAATATACAAGCTCTTCTCAGCAAATGGGTTGCTTCGACAGATACCTTACTAGACAACAAGCATGCCCTCCAAAGTCATCCCCGAACGCTACCAACCCAAATCATCATCTTTGGCATCTCATTGACCAAAATCTTGTCTCCACCCTCCTCTCCACAATCTCCCCTGCTATTCTACCCTATATCCTCAATCTCACAACCGCTCACGATATCTAGACCACCTTGGAGAAATGCCTTCAACCAATAAACAGGCCTCGAGTTATCCAGCTAAACAACGAACTTCATGTTGACCCCTATATCTAAAACCACGCATAGAAGGACAAAAATGGTGAACCAAGTAGTGCGCGGGTTGGTCCGACACCTTACTTGAAGGGTCAAATGATCTCCGAATGCCATACGGATTGCTTCGTTGCATCCGGAACATCATCAACACCAAAGATCTACATTTTATTTAATTAATTTGGATCAACTGGGGTGGTGGCATGCAAATCAAAGCAATCCTAATGCGATGTGATAACGCGCATTTCAAAGAAAATTAGCCTCGTCGTCGACCAAACGATCTCTGATCGACGAACGGACTTCGCCATCACGTTCAGAATGCTCTCAACCTTTAAAAACTACATTTTGTTTATTGAATTTGAAGCATTCAGGTTGGCGGCGAGACCGGAGTGATTCAAATGCGGTAGTGCGCAGTTCAAAGAAATCAGCCTCGTCGTCGACTTAATGATCTCCGATCGACGAACGGACTTTGCCACTGCGTCCGGAACATCCCAAATACTTAAGAATGACTTTTAATTTGATTGAATTAAATGACGTACGAGAAGGTCGACATGAATTGCGAGGCAAAAGCAAAAATCGCAAGGTAATGATGCGCAAGCTAAGGAATTTAGCCCTCGGCGCCGACCAAATGACCTCCGATCGACAAACGGACTGTGTCATTGCTTCCGGAACACTGTCAATACCCTAAATTGACTGTCAATTTGTCCAAACTAAAATCGTGTCGTGACCGACGAGGGTTTTAATACAATAACGCGTATTTTGAAGAAATTAACGCTCGGCACCGACCAAATGACGTCCGATTGCAAAACGAACTGCGTCATCATGACCAAAACATCGAAAATACCCTAAATCCACTTTTAATTTGTCTAATTCTGATATTTGAAAAATTTGATGCGTGAATCGAGAAATTGTGCAAATTGAGGCGATTTCTGAAGTAATTAATGCACTGTCATCGCTTTAGATTAATGATAATATTAATATTAACAAACTATTATTAATATTATTTTTAAACTTAAACAAAATCGAAAGTCAAAATTCATGTCAAATCCAGAAGTAATTTAGATCATCTCATCCTCAGATATTCTGCTCTGAACTGCGATCAATTCCTAGATATTCTGCTGAAATATCCCACAAATCCAGCGGATTACCTCGGGCAAATGTCTCTATCGTTGTTAAGATGAAAGAAAATGAGCTTTTTGTTTTACGCCTCAGAACCCTCTTCATCATGTTCTGCTCCCTTTACTTTCTCATCTACAGACGTTGGAAGAAGAAGCAGTCCTCTAGCTCAACTACCTCTGGACCGTTCCTCAGACACAAGCCAACCATTTGCTCCCTCCACCGAATCTGCAACATCCATGCAAGCAGACAGAAGGCGTATAAATCTCCAAACGAAACCCAGTGCTACGCCACCGGATCCGCAACTTTCATGCAAGCGGACAGAAGGCGTGTACAAATATTCCAAGAATACCCCGCACGTGTGCACTTTAATTTGTATACACATAGGTACACTAAAAGGGGAAAATATAATATGAACCCGTATGGGCCCCGGCGAGCGTGTTATTGGTACACACGTGACGTCTAGGGATGCTGCGCGGGTCAATAAATCTGAACCCGATCCTCCTATGCAAGCAGATAGGAGTAGACACGGTTCAATCAATAATTATAAAATGCCCCCAAATACCCGCATGGGCCCCGGCGAGCGTGTTATTAGTACACACGTGACGTCTAGGGATGCTGCGCGGGTTAATAAGTGAATTCAAGTTCGAGCCTGATCCTTCTATTCAGATAAATAGGAGTTGACACGGCTCGAACTATTAAATAAATATACGGTCGCGAGGTCTACCGAGATATTTATTTTATACGTTCATATTAGGCCTTCAAAGCTTATAATCAAGAGAATTCACTTATAGAGGCACAAAGCCTATGAAATCCGATCCTTTGTCAATTGCTAGATAGAGTCGACAAGGTTCAAAACATAAAAAAAAATATGAATAACCCCGCACCCCGATGATGGCCGCGTTGAATGCAGATCTCAACCGGAGGGGTTAATTTCAGATATTTCAAAATGCCCTCAAACCTTCACAAAATTCAAAATATTTTCAAAGGACCCTAAAGCGACACCCCGATGATGGCCGTGTTGAATGCAGATCTCAACCGGAGGGGTTCACAAATACTTTCAAACATCCCCCAAATTCCTAATTCCCACAAAATCTAAAATTCCAAACTCCAAATTCCAGAAAACCCCAATTCCAAAGTATTTAAAATTTAAACTCATCCGTCAAATCACTCAAAGCAAAATCCATCCACCCTCCGCAATAGTTTGCCGAGGTGGACAAATTAAAATTTACTTCAGCTCACATTGAGCTAATGTCTAGTCGAAAATATTACTAGGATCCATTCTCAAACAATCTCCTGCCAGCAAGGACGTGGTACGAGTCCTCTAACCGGCAGTTTCGCCGCCAAATGGCATTGCAGGATAAACGGTTATGACTCGGGGCCCTCTGAACCAGGTGGTCGCCGCCAAATGGCACCATTATATTATGGTTATGGCCAGAGCCCGTATGATCCCCAATGGCATCAAATCCTTGAGATATGAATCAATAGGATATGATTGATAGGGCACAAAGCCCTCTGTTAGCTAAGGTGGATTCAAATTTGTCCCCTTAGACAAATATTCCCCCCCAGGTCTACAAGGTACCCTTAGACGAAGCAACCCATGGCTGCCGACGGGTCGACTACCTCCTCTGACTAAGTAGATCAGGGACCACGATGGCCCGGGACGACGGAACCATGGGATCTTGATCGGGTCTATCATCCATTCCCCCACCATCCGCTTTAAGTGCAAGATGGTGCAATTTTCAATTTTAAATATTAAATCTCCAAATCTCCCAATTTTCCAAATTCTCAAATCATCAAACTTTCAAACCTTCAACCCATTGCTGCTACTATATGCCAGATAATTCGTATCTTTACGTATCTGATTGACGACTAGCCTTAATCGAAAGTTCTCTCTCGTTACCGGGAGGGGTAATTAACTATAGGGGCTTGCGCCTATAGGAAATCAGAACTCAGATCATAAAGTCCTCGCAAAATGAGGGCGAAATCTCTGGGTAGTGTCTTATCTACTATCTCATCTGCCTTCCAAAATTTACCTCGGAACTTAATTCGTTAAAACTCCCCCCGAAGAAAGCACAAAAGCGAGCGGAGGCCGGGGCCGAATTTTCGGAGCCCACACTTCATCATGTCCAAATCAGAAACAACACCATGACCCAATATCTGGCACACATCAAACCCCTGGTGGACAACATAGCCGCCGCCGATTCTAACATTGACGGAGAAGACATCATTCTTTACATTCTCAATGGGTTGCCCTCCACATATAACTCTTTCAAAACTGCTATATGCACATCCCTATGTTCGATCAGCCTAGACATCCTCTACTCCCTCTTGTGCAGCAAGGAGATCAACATTCAAAACGAATTGCTGAAGGACACAACTCCTCCACACGATAATATAGCTCTTTACTCGTTTCGCGGTGCACCTCTTGGCCACTCAGCTTACTCACCTCAGACCCGCTTCAACTGCGGCCATGGAGCTTCTTTCAGGCCCCCAATTACTGCTACTCGAGCTCCATCACTCCCCACACCAAATCATCAGCGACCCATCTATCAAATTTGCAGCAAAAACGGCCATTCAGCACTCTCCTGTTGACACCGATGCAACCTTCAGTACGCTCCACCTCCTTCCTGGTCTCCTCGTGCCCTACTCACTCAACTTCAAACCCCCTCTACTGAGTGGATACTTGACTCCGGCGCCTCAACACACTTGATGTCAGATGCAAACAACCTCCAGCAACCCGTTCCATACCAAGGTGTCGACTCAGTCTCCATTGCAAATGACAGCTCTCTTCCCATTAAACACAATGGTCAAGGTATTCTACCTCTCCCGAACACTAATCGTAAGCTTCTCCTTCACAATTTACTTCATGTTCCCTCCCTATCCCACAACCTTCTCTCTATACACAAACTAACATCTAATAACCACTATTCCATCACCTTCGATGCCAGTGGATTCATCATCAAGGATCTACTAGACAATCAAATCCTTTTTAGTGGTCGCAACCGCGACGGCATCTATCTGGTTCGTTCATACAAGTTGTCATAACCTACTACTCTTCAAAAAAGCTCGAGTCCACTTCTCTTTGGCACGCCCGCATAGGCCATCCGCATCACCAAATTCTACACACCTTAGCTCACACAATACCATCCTATGTATCTCATCTTCTTCTTTTCTATGCAAATCCTATAATGCAGCAAAAATTCATAAGTTACCTTTCAATACCAGTTTACATTGTACTACCCAACCACTCACTCTCATCCATTTGGATGTTTGGGGACCAGCTCCAATTTCCTCCATTAATGGCTATCGATATTACATTTTTTTTATCGATGACTACTCTAGATATTGATGGTTATTTCTAATGTATATAAAAGATGAAACACTTTCCAAATTAAAAAAATTCACTGCAATGGTTAAACATCAATTCAACACAAATTAAAACCTTCCGCTTGGACGGAGGTGATGAATTTACCAGTCATCACTTCAAGCAATTCCTTCTTGCTCAAGGCATAACCCACCAATTCAGCTGTCCTTATATTCCTGAATAGAATGGAGTGACCAAACGCAAGCATCACCACCTACTGGACACTACCTGCACACTCTTACATGCCACAAATCTCCCTATGCACTTCTGGGCTGAGGCACTTCTGACCTCAAACTGCCTCATCAATTGCCTACCTATCAAAGCAACTAACCTTCAAATTCCCTTTCAACTCCTACATGGTCATCCGCCTACATATATTCACCTCAAAACATTCGGTTGCTTATGTTTCCCTTGGTTCAAGCCTTCAACTTCCAACAAACTCAACCCATGCTCTCAAGAATGTATCTTCCTAAGCTACTCCAACTCCAACAAAAGCTATCGTTGCTACAACCAACAAACTCAGAAATCCATATATCCAGACATGTTGTCTTTCACGAATAGACATTTCCATACCTTCTCACACTCTACAACCACCAATCTCACCTGCCCGACCAATCCTTCACCTCTCATGCTCATTCCGACATCCACCCTCACAAGTTCCTCATTGGAGGAGCCAGCCAGCTTATGAAAGACTCCTTAGCACCCCCTTAGCTTGTCATTTAATTCCTCGTAAGAATTGTTGTTTATCCGAAGCTCAGGATGGGTAACATAACAATTACTAATATCACGATAATGCTTCTAACAAGCAGAACAATAATCAAGGTTATTTTTAAATACAAACTTATATTTACAGAATTTCTCATCAGTAATCAAGAGTTCTAGCTTAAAAGTTTAAGTAATATCAACTTCAACAAGAGCTCGATCTTGCAACTAAACTCCTAGCCAGTTAGCCGTGGCTGTAACTATAGTGAGAGTTTTGATAAAAACAAACAAGTACATGCAGCTTAATCCATCCAATGCATGGGAAGTTTAAGGAAATATATTCATAGAGGAGCAATTTGCGATTCTCTGTTTGAATTAAATCACCGTTTCCATTTTCACAATCTCACCAGAATCTCACCAGAAACAAAACAAAACAAGGTAAAAATGGTGAGAAGAAAAAAGAAGGTACTAATCTTCAATTTCTACCATAATTAAGAGATTACTAAGGTCCCAATAGAGACTGAACCATGAAGCTCGAAAACAGAGAAGAACTCCATTATTTCCTCCATATTAGGATGATCAGAATACAAAAACCCTAGGAACCAGGGCAAGATCGAAGTGTATGCACGAACATCAATTTCAGCATTCGATAAATTAAAGGATGAAAAGCCATCATAGTAGGATGCAGTTCTAGTGCAACTAGAGGGAGATGAGTTCAAGTTGCCACTGAAAGCCTTGAGGAAGGATTTTGGAAAACCTTGCTGAGCGAAAGAGTCTGAATGGCCTTGATCCATACCCCCAACGGCTTGTGCATATGATTTATGAATCCTTAAGGTGATAGGAGCATCATTGATGGAAAATCCGGCAACATCAGCAGAGCGAACCACCACAACAACTGTCAGGCCAAGAGGAAATAAACTCAAATATTGGAAGAGCTGCGCGCCAGTACTACCAAGGGTACCGCCATTATTAACAGAGCGATCTAAAGATATTTTCGTCGTCACGCCGCAAAAAGAATAGCATCAACCACCCTGATCATTGACAGGAATTCTTCCACCGCCCTGATCGCCGCCCTACGCCCTAGCTGCTCACCTCAAGGAATCTTAGCTAGTCGTCTTCCTTATAGAAAGGCCTGTTAAAGCGTGGTAAGAGATTGATTTGAAATAAATTGAGTGGAAAAGTAATTTTTCTTTTTATTTGGTTTGAGAAAATAACTAATAATAAGTTGCCAAAGAACTTTATTATTTTTAGAACATTTTAGAATTGAGATTATTTAAAAAAATTTATTTTATTTTTTATTTGGTTATTAGGATTATTCTAAGTTTCAATTAATTGATAGCATTTTAGGAGTTTTTTAATTTGAACTCAAATGATTTTAATTTTATCTTGTAATTATATTTTTATAAATAAGATTTCACTGGACATCACTAAAATAATATATGTTATTACATAATAAATAACATTTAAGCGATTTTTTTCTATCTTCTATCATAGCGCTATTCAATCCCTTATGATTTATCTAATAAGCTAATGATTCACTCATCCAAAAAAAAAAAAATCTTCTTCAGAGCTATAATGCCTAATCATTATTAAAATACTCAATTTGTAATATAGTGCCGAAATCTCTACTTATGCTATAATAATTAAACAACTATCTTTTGTTTATTCTCTCAAAGTCCATTACTTCATTTCCATCATATCTAAGGTGATATTAACTAAATCAATAGGTATATAAAAGATATAAAAAACATCAATAACAAACACATTATCAAGAGTTTATAATCAAATTAGCATTAGATTATTTTTTTCTATATTAATTTGATATTAGAACAATTTTCTTAATGGCAATTGTTTCAAAATTCCTAGCTTTAATTTATATAAATTTCTTCGATAAAATCAAAATTGTCAAGAAAATTAGAATGTATAAGATATATGGATCATGCATAGAGATGCATCGGAAACATATAGATTCGTTTATTTAGCTACACAATTCTCCTTATTCACCTTAAAATAAATTTGATGAATTTATTTGTGTTTCACCAAGCTCATAAGTATTACCCCTAACCTAACCATAGATGCATAATATTTAAGAGGAGGAGGATGAGCAAAAGCTAAGTAGATTAAACTGGAGTTTGCCACTATTTATTGAGTGCCTACTCTAAAGAAGATAAAAGTCATTGTGGACAATAGAACAAGCACTAGAATAGTAGCTGAATTATGAAGAACTAAAGGAATTCTTGACTAAGAGGACACAAAGAAATTTATTGCTATCTTAGTCAAAGAAGGTGAGACAAAGGGGTTGAAGTCGAATGAGCAAAGGATTTCATTAAACAGTACAAAGATTACCATTAAATTCCATGAAGGATGCTATTGCTATGGCAAAAAAGAGGAAACACCAGCATTAAGAGGTTCTAATACTCAAAGGATCACGTACTTGGATGTCCACCTTGAAAAGCATGGGCATAATAAGAAAGAGAAAATCTTGCTACACAGGCAAAAATAATTGGTACAAAATGTCGCAAACTACTCAACTACATTGATCTAATTCTAGATGCTAGACGGGGAAAAAATGTTGAAGGAGAAGTCCCTACTATTGCACAAAGCCACTAGAGGATGACAATGTTGATCTAATTCAATTATGATACTACTGTTTGCAGGTCTCTTGCTACATTGAAGCCAATGCAAGATAGATGAGATCTCGATGCCGAAGCCCCTCATGATCTTAGTGGTAAGGTACCTAAGGAGGAACTAATGAAATGGCTTTGATGAGATGCAATGGCTAGGGATCGAGTTGCATTGTTTTGATTTTTCTCTTTTAAATATCCATCTAGATTATTTACATATGATGAATGTAATTCCTTATTATTATTCAAGAACTGTTGGTGGGTTTGTTAGGTATTCATCTCAAACTTAATTTAAAGTATAATTTTTGTTCTACTATTTACACATTTCAATCTTTTTCCTACAATCATAATCAGAAGTGTCAAGAGAATTATCTTAAGAAAATCATCCAAGGTCAAAGAAGGAATAAATGCATTCTTGCTACTATTATGATTGAATCCAACAAGTATAAGCATATCTCAACCAAAACACAAAATCACATTCAATCAAACCAAATTCTATGCTAATTTAATCAAGTCTACTAATCCCACCTAAGTCTCCATAATTGATAAAAAAACAATTAACAAATTCTATCATAATGCTTATTGATGATAAGCAATCATAAAAATTGTGATGACTAAGTTGAGGTAGATTCATATGAAGCCGATTATATTGAACAACCACAATTGAGTTTTATCTTAAGAAGCCTAAATAAATTACACCCAAACATCCTTTGGACTCTTCTATTTTTGCTAAAGAATGATTCCTTCATATCATTAGTTGCCATGAGTTTGAGCATGATAGTTCTCTTAGCTTTATTCATACTTAACGACATCATGAGCACAGTAAGTTAGTGTATAAATTAACCTTTTTTTCTTCTAATGAAGAGAGCAACTTATTTATTGAATTCCAAAATATGTCCCTTATGTAGTGTATTCATGATATGTTGCCTAGTCCAAGCTGATCAATAATGGATCACTTTTATGATTAGAAATCCTACTTCAAAACTAACCATTATTACGTCTTATCAAGATGCAAAAGTTGTATGATCCATTTATGTACAAATTTGTAGAGCTTTATTTTTCATCCTACTAATGAGTTTGTATTTTCATTTAGCTAATGAATTTGCATCTTTATTTACACATAGGAACCATAACTTTCATCAGGAGATTAAAGTAAAGCTAGCTATCACATATGATAAGCATAATTCTAATTTGATGTGTATAATAAGTTTTTTAAATATCGAGATCGAGGGGAATGAGAAGTTAACAAGGATAAGCACAAAGAGATTTCATTGGAACTCTTAGAAAGTTAAATGTTTAACAAGCAAGATATTATAAAATAATTAGGAAGGCATGTGATAATACTCATAAAATTATTTTTCTAATCAATTATAGGACGACTCCAACTTTTAATGAGGCAGACCTTACTTTATATCATGTTCATATTTCTTTAAATATTATTTACATACTCACCAAAAACATCACCACCATGGTCGAGCTGATGATTGAGATGTTATTTGAGATGGAGAGAGCCAATGAGTTCATTATCCAATGTGTTGTATTTGTGCCTCCCAATGATAATGGATGAATATGAACATACACTACAGAAAAATTGTTCATTACTGGCGAACAAAATATATCGGTAACCATGGTAATCCATCGGAAAAATTTTGTTTCCAGCGAAAATTCGTTCGACGGTAAATCACGCGTCGGAAATATTATTCCGGCGATATTTCTGGCGGACTTACCGGCGGAAAAATCGAAACAGAAACTATTAATTACACTAATAGGCACAATATATTCCTCCACTTCAACCATCCAACTTGAATTCTATTAATAATATCCTCATCATTTTCACCATCTCTTAGAACAATTGACTTGAGAAATCTAAAATATTCACTCATTCTAATTAGGTCATCGAGAGGTCGCCGTTTTATTTGAGCATTCTTATCTCTTTAACACTTAACTTTATGCTTCTTTTTTAATGGCCAACATTATGCATTATAAAGCATTGCATGTCTCACCACCATCTTATAGAAATTTTCTTTAAGTTTGAGGGATACTTTTCAATCACAAAATAGGCACTATTCATTCCTCCACTTCAACCATCCAACTTGAATTCTACTAATAATATTCCCATCATTTTCACCGTCGATTTGAACAACAGACTTGAGAAATCTAAAACATTCACTTATTCTAATGACTTCATCACCCAATATCACAATCCAACCATTGCAAATGTCTACTGAGAACATCCATAAACAAAGAAAACTTAATGTGCGACTTACAATGGCGAATTGACGGAGATGTCCGTGGAGAGGCATGTCCGACGGAGGCGTGAACGACGTAGGCATCAGCAACGAAGCAACAAGTTACCGATGGAGGCACGTCGGCGAAGGAGGTGATGGAGCCAATGGAGAAGCTGCAGGCGACAGAGCGCTAGAGGAGACGAAGGCTAGTGCGAGAGTGAAAACGAATGAAATGACAAGACTATTGTCGCGGAAAGGGAAATAGGGCTCTTTCCGGGAAAATCCACCATATATGGTTCGTCGGGTTTAAGTAAGCCGGCGGAATATCCGCCGTCAATCTTTGGCGTATTTTTCGCCGGTATTCCACACCGGCTTCATATATTCCAGTGGTTAAACCGGCGAATTTTCCGCTGGTAATTTAACGACGATTTTTCTGCTGTAAAGTATGCTGCTTATTTTACGGCGTAATTTTCGTCGGCTTGAACGCCGCTTATACCGGTGGATAAATATCTGCCGAAAATGCCACCGGTAAATAGCCATTTTCCTATAGTGATGTATGATAACCTTATTCTCATATTACCCTTATGTTTTAGAGCTTCATTTGAAAACATCAAAATCTTTGAAGGAAGGAAGGATGCAATACACTTTTTAAATCTTATTTATTATTATACATATTTCATCATCAATAGTTATGAGTCACTTTATTTTGTTATATACATTTTTTTTATTTTAGACTATATCTTATGTATTAGGACATGCTTCGTGTGGTATTTTATTTTCTATCATACTTTTAATTTGGGCCCATATATAATTGTTTGTTCTTTGATTCATGCTATATTTGGATCTATATATTTGGGGCTCTTATGATATTTGGTCTTTGACTCCTATCATATCTGGATCTATATGTGTTTGGCCATTTTTTGTGTCATGGGTCATATCTAACTTTTATGTTATAGGATTTGGAAGCATGAATGAAAATAATGATAAATTTGATGATAGATTAAGTTTGAAGGTAGATTCGAATTAATATAGTATGTTTTTATTTAGTAGCAAGTTTTAGTATTTATTTTGATGCCCTTTTATCTCTTCCTCTTACTCCTATAAATAGGAAGTCTCTTTTAATGTTAAGCCCTTGCTTATAAATGAAGAAGAAATCCATTACTTCTATTTTGTCACTATGTTTTCTCCATCCTAAGAGAATGACTTGTTGGGAGTATGAGTTTGCAACCCTTGAATAAGGAATGCCAAGAAAAGTGGATCCATTCTATAATGGAATACTTAAGTGCTTCTAAATCCACTAGTATATAATTATATCATTATCTAGTCTAATTTGATCAATTTGTGAAGAAATATTTTGCAAACATTTATACTGCATATTTGTTGTCTTACATCATCTTATATAACAACAATCAACTAAACAAAATATGAACTAACTTAACAACAACATTTAGCCTAAAGTGTCATAGAAATAAAAATTATATGAGACAAAGAATTTACAAATTGCTTGAATTAAGAAAGAGGTTGATGGGAAATCATTCAATTAAAATTTTCATATTATTTTCATTAGTCATATACCAATTATTTCAGGCCTACTTATATTATTTAATACCTATTGTGATAATCATCATGTAACACTTGTAATTAAGTACCTATTTTTTTGGAATGCTAAATCTAAAGATTTTCTAATATTTTAATGATATCAGGATCAGATCAGATCAGCCTTATTTAAAAATCTTAGCTTAAATTTATGAGTATTTTTTAAATTTTCCACTTTGAATGCTCAATGAAATGCTTTTATATATATATATATATTATCAATGTGACAATGTTATTATAATCCTTTTTTTTAACTGGTTAAATTAATTTTATTCATTATAACTACATCTTCTATCTTTTATTATAAACTATCAAAATTTATTATTTTACTTATTATAATACTATGCCCACAATCTATCAAATATAATAATTTCTCAATCTATTCTTCTAAATCTTTCCACAAGCCCATCCTAATTAGCATTTTCTGTTAGCCAGTTCATTTACAAATTTAATATTTTTCCTTAAAAAAAGTAGTATTCTGAGTGGAAGATTTGAACATAAAAAATAGATTTATTATTACCCAAGCTAGGATGTAATAAATGATTCTCCGTCAATAAGTATTAATAAATCTAAAGCTTCTTTAATGACTAGTTGGTTTGGGGAGCCTACACTTTAAACCCTTTAAACTCAACCAAGTAGTTCATTTAGACATACTTTAAGTTATCAAATGACATTAGTTGAACTCATACTCTTTGATTTATAATGTATAGGTCTCAAGCATCAATATTAACAAACATAGTTATGAAAAATTTCATCAACTCTCTTAAAGATGCTATCTATAATTCCGATAAAAAATTTTCGCCGGTGGTACCGCTAGTGATTCACAGTTATTTTGTAGTTTGTTTTTTTCATTCTATAATGAAGATATTATCTTTGCAAAAAAAAAAAATCATATTTTGTCTTATGCCCCTATTATAAATCTAATTGACTATATGTCCATCATACATATATATTGTTCTTGAACCAACTTAATTAAAATATCAGATAATTTTATATCATTCAAAAAAGGAATTATACGCATCTTTTAAGCCTAGAAAATTTACATCTTATGTATCACTATTAAAGATTAAAGAAAAGTAAACTACATGAATGATGATCTTTACCTTAAGCACTTAAGCTTGATCTCTAGCTTGTTTTAATTAAGTAAAATTAATTTAATATAAATTAAAATTTCATTAAAGTAAATTATATAATCATTAAGTTAATAATCATAATCAAGCTTATCTTTTTTATAAGCTTATATCATCAAAATAACTATATTTTTCATTTCATGGTTAATTATATTTAAATTGAGATAAATCTAAAGCTAATTAAATTAAAATAAAAGACCTAATTAAGTATAAAATTATAATTAAGCTTTTTTTTTTAAATTTTAGTTTTTCAATGGAGTTATATTTATCTCTTTAGAGAAAATTTGGTATCATCTTTGCAAAATAATTAAGTATGTCAAAATAAAACAAAAATATTTTCTCTCTTTATCTCAACCTATAATAAGTAATGTTATTGTTTGGTAATGGTTGGTGCTTAAGTGGAAATTAAGCATCGCTTAAGCACCAAATGATGAAATTGTCACACTTATGCGTGAAAGATAAGCATTGTTATGCTAAGTCAATTTGTATCTCACCTTATCAATTATCATTCCCTAATTATCTTTTTTATTTGGTGATTCAACGAACATGGACCTAGGCATAAAACTAACAATTTTCTTAGCTAATCTCAGTTAGAGCAACTCTTTTTCTTACCAACCAGACAGATTAATCTAAGTTAAAAGCTTAAATTAACTAAACTTTAGCTCAACCAAAGATGCGCTATCAATCAAATGGCTTAACTCCACTGAAAGCTTAAGCTTGCCATCATCCTGCTTAGCTAATCTTCACCTTCAGCTTAATTTAAGCCTCATTGACAATGAACAACAATACAGTAGCTAACCCTGTGAAATCTGTGATCAATAGTGCTTAACCTAGGAGATATTCAGGCTTAGTTTTATAAAAAGAAAAAAGAAAAATCTAACTACAGCTGACAATTTCTTTTCTGTAAAAAGGGATTGAATATAGTTCAAAATGGATGTAATCGTTACTTTGGAAAATAAACTAAAACGAGTTCTTCAACAGCTACAAGATTGAAGTTACTTTTTTCTTTATATCATATCCAGCTTGGATTTTCTCTTTTTTATATAGAATGACCTAATTTAACCACCGTCTTCCTCGCTAGAAATACCCTTTTCATTTTATTTTTCCTCGATGTTTTCATATTTTAAATTTAATTAGTAAGCATGAAGCAATACATTATTTATCAGGGCATTTTGAGTTAATCTATAATAGTATATAGCGAGGACAAATTTAATATATTAATTAATTTGTAAGTCATCTTCTTTTAATTTATTATTTTATTTTTTATAACCTTGACTATGATAAGATAAAAAAATTTTGCCCTTGCAAGATCAGAAGAACCAACTATGAATTTTTCCTCACGAAAGATTGGCTCATTATCTTCAGAGAAATTTTTTTTTTATTTATATATGGCATACTATATATATTTATTTATTTTTGTCATTAGTAAAACACACTCCAAAAGTCAGAACAACCGCAACGCATCCAAAACATGAAAATGATGCATTTCTATTATCTTTCTTAGCAAAATGAATGAGCTATAAGCTAATATTTAATACTCACTTAAGCTTTGATTATTATTATTTTGTCCAAGTTTATACCATCCTTTTGTCCCCCCACCCCAAAAAAAAGCAACAATGAAATGCTAATGTGGCCTTCGCCAGTTCTGTGTTCCTAATAGTTTGTGTTATCAGTAGCTAGCAACTTGACTTGCCAAAGGGCAGCACTTGCTTAAAGAGTAGGAGATCCATTTCCCTTCCCCGCAACTTCTAGTGGTAACTGTCAGTCATCCAGTTACCCTACTCTATGAGATAAGGGACAAATTTTATAAAATAAGAGCTGCACGAGCACCAGTGCCCTAATTTAGGAGACAGAATTTCCTTCTCCTAGTTTTGATATCTTAAAGTAATTCATAAGCATCATCTTATCTCTCATGTTTCGCCATTGAATGAAGACCCCGAAATATCCTACTTTGAACGCAGGTGCAGGAGAGAGAAAGATAAGCTTACTTCGGAAATGAAAACTCTATACTATATGCGTTCGTCTTAAGTTTTCCTACTTTTTGTCGTTTATATTCTAACACGAACCTACGCCGAATTGATGCAGAATGCTAACACTAAAGCAGAATTAAAACAAAGAAAAACCAAAAATATTATTAAGGAAAAGTAGAAAGCACATTGCAAGTTCGAATAAACTGAGCTGAAATTCGAGTAGTTTTCACTGAACACAACATGCAAGCAGCAGTTTTCATCAGTATTAATTTAGACATATTCTGAATAGACAGCATGAAATTATAAACCACAATAAAGCATAAATAGCAAAGAGCTGTGGAAGAAGAAGAAGAAGAAGAAGAAGGAAGAGGGACTAAGGATTACTAGTACACTGGCTCAAATGGTTAAATTTCACAGCTTACCTTTTCCAAAGCCTCTTAGCTCGATTGATCCATCATCAACCCTTTCGCCAATTAAAGTTAAAACGGCGGCCGACTCGTTCCGTTACCAGCCCACGGCCCATGCCCACCCTCCACCGGCAGCTGACCCGCCATATTCAACGGCAAGTTAAAGAATGATAACCCCGCCACGGACGGATCTGGAAATGGATTACCAAGGCTTCCGCTGCCGCCTCCGCTGTTTCCGTCACCGGTACCGGCAGGTCCCTGCATCGGCGGTGGCTCCTCTTCCTCGAGTGGCAACCGCTCGTACGCCACGTTCGTAAACGACGCTGCAATCACGATCACCGGCCCGGCGGCGTATAACGCCCCAACCACGTTTCCCCCCACTACCTGTCCCTGCCCTCCGGCCAGAAATATGGAGAGACTTGTCGCGCCTGGCGGCGCTGGTGGCGGCAGAAACGAACCGGATAGGGATAGGATCTCGAACCGGCCGTGGAGAGTAACTACCGAGCCGGAAGATGACGGTTGCCGGAGAATGACGTTTGTGACGGTGCCGCTGCCGCTGAGCACGCAGATGCCGCGCTGCCGTTTGCGCGCGTAAGACGCGACGCAGTCGAAGACATCGCAGCCGCCGCCGATCTCGAGGATATGGGCTCGGAGGGTGTTAGCGCTCTCGCGGGTGATGATAACGGGAGGCTTCGGTTTATTTTTCGAACCAGCCGGGCGGCCACGTGGCCGCCGTCCCACTAAGTCTCCGGAAGAGGTTAACTCGAGCCCCTGTCCAGAGCCATCGCCGCCACTGTTCTCGCCGCCGGCGTTGTTCTTTTGATCTTCATCGGAGGATTCGGGGTTGTGGTGCTGAAGATGGAGGTCAGGGCGCAGTTGGAGTTGGTGAACGAAGCGGGAGGCGGTGCCAAGATCCAGGCCCGCCATGGTTGCATCAAAGAAGTGGTAATATGGATGGAGAAAACAAAAAAAAAAGTAGGCGAATGTTTAATTGAATTAAAAAAGGCAAAAAAGAAAAGATCCAAATGATTTTAAAAAGAAAAAAAAGGGGAAAAAATAACAGAAACACTAGAAGTTTAGCTGTGGAGCTGGAGAGTGAGCGAATATACAAAGAACGAGGAAAAATTGCAGCGAAACAAAGGGAGATGCATGAGGGACAAAGAGCAGAGGAGCGGTGCCACTGCACTCGATTATTGTATATAATAATACAAGTAAGAGAGAGAAGCGCGTGAGTCTGTGTAGGAAGAGGAGAGTAGTGTTAGTATATGATATGTGATTTAATGGTGAGCGTGATGTGGTGCTTATTAAAAATGTTATAAACTAGGGTTTATGAGGGAGGAGGCAAGTGAATCTAGCTAGGGTTGGGTTGGGGGAAGAGAGCAAGTGGGAGAGAGGTTTCTGCGGCGGGTGGAGCCCACTTCCATGTGGGGGCGGCGGCTTGGTTTGGTTCGATGGGCTCGCCCAAGGATTTGAACCGTTTGGTTCGTCTGTAGCCATAACATAAATCCTTGGCGAAGCAATGACAAAGAAGATGGCTCTTACTTGTCGCGTAGGAAAGCTAGGGTTAATGAGAAGCCGTATATAGTCTCCTTATGTGGATTTGCTTTGGTTGGGAGTAGAAGAAGGAAGATAGGTTTGGCATGAAAAACTGCGAGCATTTATTAGGTGCACTTGGAATCTGAGGAATACAGCAATTGATTAATGCTTACTTCACTGCTGTTATGTTACTGTCAATATTGCTGTTTCTCCTGCCTAACTATCTGATATCTTGTGGGATAGTTTTTTAAGGAAGTCTTATGATATTATATAAATTAGTAAAAAAAAATGTATATGTCTATTATAAATTAGAAGTTATATTTTATTATGCTTTTAAGAATTATTGTAAGCTCAAGTAATTTAATTAATAGTGATATTTGTACTGTTTGAGATTTAAAAAAAAGACTATAAAGTGAAATGATAGATTTTATTGGATATTTCTTAAGCATAGATCAAATTCTAAGATCTCTTAACATAGAAATCTCAAAAAATTAAAATACCTAAAACTTATTTTAAAAAAAAATATAATTGATGAAATCTTAAAAAAATTGAAAATAATAAAAGAGATGGAGATTTATCTTTAAAATCTCCAAGAAATGTCGATAAATAAACTTGAATTGTGATGGAGGAAATACCACTCTATGTGGCAGTTGAATTGTAAAGACTTTTTTGAGCTCCACGTTTTTTGTTGGAGTAGTTGTCTTTTTTGGTCTTTTTTAATTAATTTTTAATTTTCTTTATTTTTATTTTACTCCTTTCATGATTTTCATTCTTTCTTTTATTTTCTACACATTGAGCCTACAATCTTAATTTAGAAAATAAAATGACAAAGAAAGATGTACGGATATTTTAATAATTTGGCTGTCAAGACAAGATTAATTATATATGTCCAAACTATTGACAGTCTTTCTTCATGTAAGAAAATCAGGTAGCAATGTATTTACTATTTACTTCAATCCCGTTTGAGTTCTTACACTTGTAAAAAAACTGTTATGAAAACTTGAATATAATTAATTGAGGTGCCTGATCACTGGTTTAATTTTAAAAAATAAGAAAATATCAGTCACAATCAAATTGGTCCGTTCGGTTTTTTGTTTTTTTGTTTTTTTTCTTGCATGCTCTAGATAAAATATCAACTCTATTATATTCTTAAATTTCTCATAGCATAATGCTTCATAAAAAAACAATAATGCTGAGTACATTGTAAGTGATTTTGTTTTGGCAAATTTTGAGTGTTGAAATAAAAATTTGATTCGGGAGAGATTCAAGGTTTGATTGGGATAGCTTTCTCCCCGCTTTGCATTTCAAGCAGGTATAATGTTGTTTGGCTACTAATTTCTTGGTGATTTTTCACTGTATTTAATATATTTTTATAGTAGAAAACTATTTTTTATAACAAGAATAATTATGTTATTTTTTTCATAATAATTTTACAATCAATTTTATAAAATACTATAACAATCCCAAACAGGATAAATTATTACGTGTAGAGTCCGGACGTAAAATTACGTCGGGACTTATAAGTGTGCACAGTGTATACAAAAGTATATAATGTACTTTTGTACATAATGTGTACACTGACAGTTCGGACATAGAATTACGTCCGGACTCTGCACGTAATAATTTCTCCCCAAACATACTCTCAATCTCATAATCTTCATAATAATTTTGATGATCTTCAAAATCATAACTTCTCAACAAATAGGTTGCTGCAACATGACATTTTATTTATTTGGAACACAGAAAAAAACAACAAACAATAAGAAGTAAGAGAAAGTCCTGGAAATAAAAATGAAAATTGCGACATGGCCGGAATGAAGATGGTCTTTGTTCCATTTCCTATCTTCAAAGTTTCTCAACCTCCTCCTAGAAGAAAATTCTCCTCCTCCCTCTTCTCTATCTTGATTCTTGACTAAGCCTGATGTGAGGATTAATTAATAAAATAAGTAATAAATTAATTAAGGACAGCCCAAACCCAGCATTAAAGTCAAATAAGCAAACCTTGACGCACGAAAGCGATCAAATAAATCCAAAAAAAAAAAAAAAAAAACGAACTTGATGACTTGCAAGAAATTTACCTTGCCAAGTGGAAATATCAAGCAAAATTTAATGACAGCTTGTCTTTTAAGTATTAGTAATTAAGCCTTATGACAACTGCTGCCTCTCTGAAATCATGATCTTATTTTATAATTTTCGTTGACTTTTCTGATTATCTTAAGTTGAATTATTAATATACAGAGTGTAACTTTAATTTATAATTTTGATTATATTATATTATTGTATTTGAGTTGATAAATTAAACATATACATTAAAAAATTTATAATGATGAGATCATCCTAAAATATTAAGGCTTTGTTTGGGACGGCTTTCTTACTGCTTCTTAAAATAAATTTTTAGTACAAAATTAAAATTTTTGTACTAAAAAATTGTTTTAAAAATAGTAAGACAGCCGTCGCAAATGAAAGCTAAATTATTTCCACCTCAAAAAAATATGTATAAACCAATAAAATTGACCATCAGTTAATCAAATGAAGCATATAGATCTCCCAATTACCCGGTACCCTCTTAATTAATCCCGTCAGGTCAACTTGTTGGTCTCAAGTCGCCCCTACCGAATAGCCGATTGCCCAAAATATCCGTGTGTGTGTGTGTGTATATATATATAACCAAAAGGACTCGGATTTTTTTTTAAGGAGCATGGTGATTAATTTAAATTAGGAATAGAAGCAGATTATTAAAAAAACTTTAAAAAAAAGCAAACTAGCTAAACAGAATGGCGCATTCCATTGAATGTATCAAACTGTTTGGAGTATTTAGAATAAGACACACAATTTGATGTATTGCTACAGTAATTTTAGTATTTAGTTCAGCTGACTGGAGTAAAAGCCCTAAATGATTTGACACATTCTAAATAATGCACCAATCGTTCTGTTTGGATAGTTTATTTCTTTTGTAAATTTTTTTAATACTCTGCTCCTATTCCAAATTTAAATTAACCATCATGCTCCTTCTTAAAAAAAAAATCCAAAGAACTACCAATACTATGTACAATTATAATTGTATAGCTCATACAAAAAAAACAAAACAAAACAAAAGATTAACAAAAAAAAAGTTCACAAAACAAGACTGTCCATAAGTAGAAAATGAAAAAACTCACTTGAGAAATGTAGGATTTGAGTCTATTTACAATTGATCGGCACTTAAACTCTTTTCCAACTGAAGATAATACTGTCTAAGTTGTCAGCTTGAGAATACATTGTCATTGATCATTACCCGCACAAGAAAAAGCACCATGAAAAGATATTGGGAAAGAATGACTTTAACTGCTAAGTGCGCAAATGCTAAAAAACTTAGAAAAGAAAAGTGCAACATCGATAGAATGCAGAAAGGGATGATATAGAATAGAGCCACGAGAAATAAGAAATAATAAGGCCAACTCATCACAATAGAAGCCAACTACTGACCCATCGAAGAAACTATATCAAACTAAGAAGCAGAGAGCAAAGCAAAAAAAATACATAAATTGCATCAATTGGCCAACCAATTCAATAGAAGGCATCAACTCAGGGTTGAGTGAATAATCGTAATAGATCCTATCAGATGAAAATTAGTAGTTGTTATGAAGAGAAGCCTTGCACATGCAGACAAAATACAAAATAAAAAGCTTTATTTTTTTTAACCAAACAAGCCTATACCACTAGCTATTTGCCTTAGAAGATTTTTATTTATTTCATTTGCGGGATGTTTTCCTCCGCTAGGGTTCCACCATGCCGTTCTCTTCTGCATTTGCGTCGGTGAAGCCTCCGTCACTTGGTTTGGCTTCAGGGGAGTTTTCCTTTCCTTCTCTTTGTGGAATTCGTAGTTTTCTTTTTTTCTTTGGTCGGTTTTTCCCTCCGTCAGCTTGTTTTTTAGGTTGATGGCAGCTAACCGTCTAGGTGATCCTGATTTGTTGGATCGAAAGAATGCTTCTCGTTCCTTTAGAGAGGCTTTGTCTTGTGTTTCCCACTCCTCGAACTTTTCTTACCTCAAAATCTCTTCGCACTGTGGTTTGCCCTTGCTGTGGATTTCAAAAGAGGAAATCCTTGTCCTCGCTGCCCCTTTCGAGTTCGCCTTGGTTGGGAAATTTCCTACTTGTAGACCTTCACTTGATGCTATCCGAAAATTCTTTTTTAATCTCAAGCTTAATGACAATCTCTCTATTACTGTTCTCAATCCGAAATATGTGTTGATTAAGCTTGTTAATGACTTGAATTATTGTAGAGTTTTTTTTCCCATCGCTCTTATTTTGTGAACAATTGTTTTATGAAAGTGTTCAAATGGTCTCCTACATTTGATATTGAAGGTGAGTCCCCCATAATTCCAATTTGGGTTTCATTTCCAAACCTGAGGCCTCACCTATTTCCAACACCCCCCCCCCCCCCCCCAAATCCTCCATGGTCTTGGTTTACTGTTTGGCACACCTCTTAAAACTGATAATGCCACTTTTATCGGATCTCGGCCATCAATTGCTCGAGTTTTAGTTGAGTTAGATGTCACTAAACACTTTTCTGATAAGGTGTGGGTTGGTCCTGATAATTTGAGTTATATCCAAACTGTGGTTATGGAGGATTTTCCTCCCTATTGTTCTCATTGCAAAGCATTGGGGCATTCAAAATTGGAATGTTGTATTTTACACCCCCATCTGCTTAATCCTTCCACTGTTATCCCTATCTCAGGTAATGAGGTTGTTAAGGAATCCAATGGTGTGAATGATCCTGTGAAAATTAATGCTTGTGTTGATTTAGCTTTGACTGAAGCTATTGAGGGCCACTCGTTGGAGCCCAACCCTGAGATTTTTTCTCCTGCTGCTTCTGTTGCTGATGTCGCTATGAATATTGTGGTTGATTCTGTTCCTCCTGGTGGTAACATTGCTGTTACTGATTGTGTGTAACCATTGGTGGACTTGCCAGTTTTCGGTCATGAGACATGTGTGGGTAACAATAAGGATATGGTTTTTGGTGATCTTAAACTTGCTACTCCCCCTGTTCTTATTAACATGGTTGTTTCTCATGATAATCTGGATGGGGAGGATATTTATTTATGTGATGTTAACAAAGCGGTTGTGAATGACTCTTCTAGTGGCATGGGTATTTCTTCTGATGGTTCTCCTATTAATGTAGGACCAAATCAGAATGTTTCATTAATTGTGGATAATGGTTTGTCTAGTGAGTTGGGTATTACACCTGATGATTCTCCTTCAACTGGTATGAATATGCCAGTGGGTGCGATTGCGAATGCAACCTTTGTTGATGTATTGGTTTCTCTAATTTATAATGAAGAGTTAAAAGCTCATGTTGCTAGCAAGATGATAGACACTATTGTGGATCATTCTGACTGGATGGATTCTTCCTTTATTGGTGAGGGGGCGGGGTTGGATTTGGTTGACCCAGTTGACGAGCTTCATGAATTATATAGTTTGCAAGTTGGTAGTTTTGTTGACAAAAGTTTCTCTCATGGTGATGGCAAGCGTCGTAGTAGAAAATTAAAAAAAAATATCTTGGGATTACTTTCTGTTTGCGTTCTACCATTCTCGGTTGGTCTTGGCCGTCTGCTTCTCCTTGTTTGATTGGTTGGCTATGGTGCTTTTGTGATTGGTTTTTATTGGATTAGCTTATACTTCTGGGGTTGCCTTTGCGGAGGTCCGGGAAATGATGAGGTGATTTTCTGTTCTCCATATGGTAGGATGTGGCTTGTTGACAACCATTGGTAGTGCATCTTCTTATTCTGTTTGGTGGCCCTTGTTTGGGAAGTGAGATTGTGCTTCATCTGTGCTCCTCCTCTGGATGGTCCTTGCCCTCCTTCTGGGTGGTTGGAAGAAAGCCTGTTGCCATTAACTGAGCCCAGCTAGCTTGTATCCTTCTTACTGTCTGCTGCCTTTTCTTAGCTGTTTTAGTCTTGTAATTATTGTTTTATCTTTTGTTGGACTTGTTTGTGTCCTTTTTTTATTGTTGGAATAAATATCCCCCCTTTAGTTAAAAAAAAAAAGATTTTTATTTATTTATGTTTTTTTGCATCCAACCAAACTCATCACAATCTCCAAAAAATTGAATCCTCTTAATAGCAATGAAACAATCTATAATACTTAAAAGGGGCAAAAAGGCAACTACCATCTTCCAAAAGAAATGATAAGAGTTTAAGAGAGCGTTGTGGGGAAGGTTAAAAATCGAGAAAATTGCAAAAACCATTGTCACCCAAATAGAACTATTTTTCCATGGGTCAAAAGCAAGAGAAAATTGGTGGCCATTTTCCACCTAGAATGAGATTTAAAAAGGATAATTATTATTATCATTACTTAAAATGATAATTATGAGATAAGAAACTATAGGCAAACTTAAAAAGCAAAAAAATCATAAATTGAAATTCCTAGCTATATTCCATTTTCCATTCACATGTTTCAATTGATATGAGAAATTTGAAAGAAAAGATGGTGCACCGAGTGCACTTCACAAATACATTTCTTTTTTCTCACACTACGATAATTTCTATTATGATGTTAGTAGAAGTCAACAGGCTCCAATTAAACATCATCACTGGATTTGATAATTAAAGTTGTAAGATAAAATTAGCCTTGATCATATGTAGTTGGACTTTACAGAGGCCCAATTAAACCATAAAGCTAAGAAGAATTATAACAAAGCTCACTTGGATTTTTTGAGGGGTGCGAGGAGGTAGAAGAACTTTTAATGTAAATTTATAAGGAGAAAAATTATGTGTGTCATTACTTATATCTACGTTAGCCATTACAACATGGATTACCTAATCCACCCTTAGAACCTGGTATGTATCAGGAAGCTTAATAACTTGATACATTAGAGGAGAAATTTGGATCACTTTGGGTATTAATTTTTTTATTTAAGTGATTACTAATCTATAGGGAGGATCATAAAGGTGACTCAGAATTAACTCAGACTTGGGGTATGGCTATCATCTGGAGTGATGAAGAGTCTTCAAGTGTAGTGTTTTTTTGTTAATGCTTGTGTGTGCTCCTCTTGACATAACTTGTACAAACATTAACTTTATGCCCACAAAATGTTCACTGCCAATCCAAATTTCATCTTGGAATATTTGAGTAACATCAATTTTATTTGGACTATACCTATTAAGGAGCCTAAAATATAAGATTTAAGAAAATTTGGGCATAAATAATTGCTAAATAAAGATCCCAATGAGTAAAGATTGAACTTATCAACTAGGTAGATGACTAAATGAGCTAACACTATGCAAATATGAATTTTTAGGGTTTCATTTGAATGTTCAAAGCCAAGAGATCATTTAGATAGCCTTTTATTAATCTTGATCAATATAGATTTCCTTAGGAACACAACAATGCAATCCTCAAATTAGGAGAAGTTTAAGAGCACATATTTAGATTTGAGCAAAAGTATAGAGAAATTCATAGGAAACATCGCACCTTAGAAAAAGTATATAATAGTGTGAAGAGGAGGCTCATTGACAAAAAACACAACATTAACTAATATATACGAGCACCATAGCAATCTCAAATCAAATGAATCCAATGACTTTGAAAACACAACATCATGAACCAATAGTTTGAACTTACCTTGGAATGAAGACAATGATATGGGTTATTGATTGAAAAAGAAAAAAATATATATATCAATAGGAAGCCTTATCTTCGATTGAAAATCACTTGAGGCTGATAATGAATCACATTAACTATGGATCATCAAGCAACAAGATGAGGTGATCCACTATTTCACATGCCTTCAAGAATAGTAGGGGATGACCTAGAGAGCAATCTAAAGAAGAAATGATATCAACCAGGTAGTAGATAAACACTAATATCAAAAGATTCCAATACCTAAAAAATCATTAGGCATATATTATTAAGGAGAAATTGGTAGTGACAATGAGGACTTTCAAGCACCTAAGAATGCCAATGATTATAGGCATATGCTAATAAAGGAAATTGTGACATTTTGCTTAACAAGGACTCAAAAAGGAAGATCTGCTTAAGAAAATTAAATATGAAATAAAATAAAGGGGAACTCCTTAATTAAAGTTATAGACCAATGGTGCTAATTTGCAAAAGAGGATCTTAGATGTGAGTGTTTTGGAGAAGCAACATCACACACTCACTAACACACCCCCTCACATCACTCAACTTGGCCAACCCCCTTACATGTGATATAAGATTTTATTTATAGAAATCTAAAATAACTGAAAGTGCCATGGCACTAGCCCTGGCAAGGTAGTGCTGCAGAGATACTAAACCGATGTGGTTGATTCACCACTAGTCTCATCAATTCATTGGTTCAACCATCTCCAACCGTCTACCACCGTGGCACTGGGGCAATTTGGCACTGGAGCTATTTGACACTGCATCACTCGACCTAGCGCTATGGCACTCCATGGGTAGTGCCTCGGTGCTAAGGTCTCGGATAAAATTTGAGACTTTTATCGCTGTGGTGTTGAGGGAAATTGCAGCGTTGCGATGCTGGAGCAATTTTTTTCATTTTTATCTTTTTATGCACCAAAAAAGCATAGGATTAGCTAGCATTTTAATAACACTATGTGTAACCTGGAATATGTAGCTTTTCTACTTATCAGTACACACACCACAAGAGAGGATAAATTGGATTCGAAGTGACACATAAAAATATTAGTTTCGAAACCTTCCCAAATGATATGTGGAATCTAAATATGAGATAATAAAAATGTGTAAAGTATTAAACAAATCAATATGTGGAAGATAATCATTATATTAATAAGCACAAGCTAGATACACCACTATATGTGAACAAGTTTTGTAGGAAATAATATAAGATGCAACTGATATATTAAAGTGTGAGATCTAATCTATACCTAATTAGATTTTAAAACTAATACAATCCCGCATACAAAAATGAACTCCAATTATAATGAAAAAATTAGGTGTTTCAAGTGTGTAAATAATTATGATAAATTTCATAACTTCAAAGATTAATACATATATTTATATCCGCATATATAAAATCAAATGAATAAATAATTATGATGTGTTACCACACAACAATGTATAAGACCTAAAAGGAAAACATCCTACTAAAAGACTAATAAAATATAATATCAGGTATGTTCCACTATCTAGTAATCAATTCAATGATAATAATATGACAACACAAGCCATAATTAAAAACGAAGAATGAAGGAGATGAACATGGTGAGAGTTAGTGATGAGAAGAATCACCCTTTGATAATAGCTGATAGCCAAGCAAGAAAATTTTGAATCGGAGTAATGATTGTGCCATCAACAAAGTGATCACTTGTCACAAACACGAAGTTACAACAACATTTCAATTCGATGAAGTTGAAGAATCGGTAGCCGGACCTCAATGTCTTCACTATCTTCTTTTCATGTCGGTTTGTAAGTAGGGGTGTCAATATTTGACACGACACGACAACCCGACTCGAATCCGACCCGGAAAACCCGACTCGAACCCAACCCGAGTTCAAAACGGGTCGGGTTCGGGTTCAGGAATTCGACCCGTTTGAAAAACGGGTCGGGTTCGGGTTGACCCGACGGGTTGGCGGGTCAACCCGAAAACCTGTTTAGAGGCTGCCCGCAAGCCCTGCCCGCCCTGCCCGCGCGCATCCGCGAACGCCAGCAGCGCGCCCGCGCCCGCGCTAGCAGCGCCCGCGCGCTTGCCCGCGCGCCCGCGCCCGGGCTCGCCCGCGCTCGCCCGCGCCTGCGCTCGCCCGCGCCCGCGCTCGCCCGCACCCGCGCGCTCGCCCGCACCCGCGCGCTCGCCCGCACCCGCGCCCGCGCGCTAGCCCGCACCCGCGCCCGCGCGCTAGCCAGCCCCGCACCCGTGCGCTAGCCCGCGCGCTCGCCCGCGCACGCCCGCCTCGCGTCCGCCTTCCTGACCCGGGTCGGGTCGGGTTGACCCGCCAACCCGACGGGTCGGGTCCGGGTCCGGTTTTCTGACCCGTTTCCCTACCCGGGTCGGGTTAGGGTCAACCCGTTTAGCTGCGGGTCATTGCGGGTTCGACCCGAACCCGACCCGAAACCCGATTTTGACACCCCTATTTGTAAGGAAGGAATATTGATTTTGCTATGCATGGAATCTGATTGTGTTGATCAATCTAATTATTCTGTTGTCTCGGACCTCAAAATTTGTCGTGTTCGCTAAGGGGTGCGGGGGATTTACCTCCTGCTTGGTTTCTATTGCGTACCCGAGTGTCTTGGCGCTGTGTTCCTGAGCGTCCCAGCTACGAACAACAAAGAGCAGAGCATCGCAGCGGTATAGATACGGTGCGGCAGTAGTGCAAGACCAAGACTTGAGCGCCACAGCCCCCCAAACTGGTACCACAACGCTACGAGCTAGACTGGATGGTTTTTTTTTTCTCTTTTTTTTTGAAGGGTTGCTTCCCTTGGAGTTATTTTACTTGTCTTTTTCTTGTATTTTGGGTGTGTAGATATTGAAAATTGTGCATGTGAGAAGAGAAGCCACGAGAGAGTGAGAGAGAAGAGATATATGTACTTATTTCTCCCAATTTTCATAATGGATTTCTTGGTGTGATTTAACTTCGTGGTTTTTCCCCTATTTTAGGTTTTTCCACATTAAATCCTGATGTCCTTTACTTTTCCGCTGCTTTTATATTTTTGCTTGTTTCGTTTATTGTGGTGTTTACTCCTCATCATCTTCCCAACAGATTTCATCAAATTATAATTTCTATGCTACACCACACTCTATTAAATTTTCTGCAGCTTATTTTGGGTGGGCACAAATTGAATCTCCTGATTAGTTAGCTTATCAATTGGCCTAAGCCAATTTTACAAGCTTGAACTGTTATTTTGTGTGGAATATGATTGTGTCGATCATTCGGATTATATTGTTGCCACGGATCTCAGTTCGATTTTTTCGTGCTTGTTGGTGAGGGTGTAGGGAGTCTTCCTCTTGCTTGAGTTTGGGTATTTTGCATCAGAAAATTTTTTTCCGTACAATGCCCTAATGCTGTGTACCCGAATGCCCTGATTAGGAATGTCAATTCGAGTCAACAGGTCGGGTTCAGGTCAAACTCGAGTTGACTCGGGTCTAAACGGGTCAACCCAAACCCAATCCTATTTTAAAAACAGGTCAGAATTTTCAACCCTAACCCGACCCGCACGGGTTGCCGGGTTGACCCGACCCGACCCGCGATGCAGTTGAGGATCGCAAACCCGAACGCATGAGCACTATCACGCTGAGTCTGAACTCTGATCGCGTGAGGCAAGGCCAGCACCTCCCGTCCCTGTCACCACGTGTTGTAAGCCAATGAACATTGAACAACATAGGGCGTTGGCGGTGGTGCCCTTTAGCTAGTCGTCTGCTTCATGAAACATGCCGTCGTTGGTGACGTGAAAGGGCTCGGAAGCGGCGGGGAGGAAAAATGAAACCTTCTTCACGAAATATTGGTGCCAAGGGCGTTGGCGGCCTTTAGCGAACAAACGAAGAGGGAGATCCGGTAGCAGCCTTTAGCGACGTCCTTTAGCAAGCAAACGAAGAGGGAGAGATCACGTAGGTTATTGGGGTCAGGAGGGAGATCTGGTATTCCGGTAGCTGTGTGCAAGAAGATGCATGCGATGGCTCAGCCGCACAGGGAAATGAGTCGGGAGTACAAGCGAAGTTTGCCAAAGGGGTGCGCGGGTTGACCGGACAAACAGAGATAGTTTTTAAGATTCCGGGTCAAATCAAGTCAAAGTTGGGTTGACGGGTTGACCCGGGCCCGACCCGATTTTTCAAACGGGTCAAGAACTGCAACACGAACCCGACCTGTTTGTTAAACGGGTCGACTCGAACCCGGATTTTTTGGGTCGGGTTTGGGTCGGATTATCGGGTCATGTCAATAATTGACAACCCTAGCCCTGATGCTGCAGAGTTTGCTAGGAGAAACGACAAAGAGCAAATCGTTGCAGTGAGAGAACAATGTATATTTATTGTTTTCTCTTGTGTGTATGTGTGTTTTTTTTTAATGTGAGAGAACTGTGCAAGAGAGTAGAGAAGCAAGGAGAGAGTAAGAGAGAAGAAATATCTAAACTTGTTTCTCCCTATTTTCATAGTAAATTCCTTAGTGAGATGAGGCTCTGCTGTTTTTTCCCAATTTCGGATTTTTCCACATTAAATTTTGGTGTCATTTACTTTCCGCTGCTTTTACTTTCTTATTTATTTTGTTATGTGATTTACTTCCATCCCCAACATGAACTTGTAGAGATTTTGGATTCAGCTCCCAGCAAATTACATATGGAAAAATATGATACCCCCGCCTAATAATTTCTGGTTCATAATTGGTTTTTGCTCGAGAGAGACATTGGAGTTGTTTCCATGAAATTTCCATCGAAAGCGACGGGCACCAATTTGATGGGAACCTTTAGGTTTAAGCAAGTGATTAAATAATAATTGGCATTGATCTCAGCGATTAATGTCTACATCAAGACTTCTCGCATAGTGTGTTCATACTCAGCGTAGAATTTGTATCTTTTCGAATAGCGCAACCACTTTTATGACAAACTAATTTATCTATTATTTACTCTTCCAAAGAGATTTGATTTGATTTGCACACCTTTGCTAGCGCTTAATTAAATACCTTTTCAACGTCGCCAGCTCTTTAATCCCAGACACGAAGTTCTGATTGTAGCGATCAACTAATTGTCTCGATCAAAACAGCCGGTTTCATATCTCAAGTCTTAATCATTTTTTCCGGTTGAAACGGGTGGAAAAGACTAGTTTTTTTAATTTTTTACCATTAGAAATTTTAATTTAAAAAACTAAAGTATGTTATTAATTATGATGCTGCCATCTTCCTTTTCTATTTGATAATCCAAAGGGAGATCAAGGATTCGTTTGGGATAGTTTTTTTTTTTGCTTTTTAAAACAATTTTCTAGTACAAAAAAGTTTGAACTAGAAATTTTTGTACTTGAAAGGGCTTTAAAAAGTAGTAAAAAAGCCGTCCCAAACAAAGCCCAAGTTTAGGCTTCGTTTGGCAACTTACTGCTTTATAAAGTAGTTTTCTACTATAAAATATTCTTGAATTTGAAATTTTTGTACTAAAAAACTGCTTTAGAAAACAGTAAAAAAGTTGCTTCCTAACTATTCCCAAAGGCTTTATTTGGAACAGATTTCTTCAGCTTCGTTTGAGACAAATTTCTTATTGCTTTATAAAGCAACTTTCTTGTATAAAAATTTTTAATTAAAAAAAATTATACTAAAAAACTGCTTCATAAAACAGTAAGAAAGTTGACCTAAACAAAGCCTTATTGTTTTGCTTTAACACAGCAATCATAATTTTTATCTTGCCACTGCTTTTTGTTGCTTTCAAACAATTTTTCTACTAAGAAGTTTCTTTCTAAAATAATTTTAAAAACTTATTTTCTCCATAGCAGCTTTATAAAGCAATAAAAAAGTTATCCCAAATGAGGCCTAAGACTTTTAATAATAGGAATTTCTATAAATTTAAACTAATAAAGTTTGAAAGATAATTTTAGAAATAGTCGCTTCACTGTGGAATAATTGATTGGAAATAAAAAAGATATTCTTCTTTCATTAATAATTTTGTATATTTACTGTGTTGTAATCTTCGAAGATTATAAAATATGATTTTTTCCCTATTGACTCAATCTATATTTTGTAATTTTATTCCTGCTTCTATGAATCTTATTCAGAGTCTTCGACATAAAAAAAAAAAAAAGAGTTTTTTAATCTTTGGGAAGTATTGAGGGTATATTCTATATAAATTTTTTTGATAAATTATTATTTTTATATTTATGATTGTCTTTGCCTTAACTACTTAAATGAAATTTTCTTCTAAATTATAAAACTAAAAAATATAGTTAAATATAATTCGATAGTTGTGTATATAAGAGAATAAATCAAAACTCTATTTTCTTAAAAAATTTCTTGAGAGTTATTTATTTATTTTGTTATTTATTTTCATTCTTACCAAATAAAAATAAATATGAACATGAACTTATCTATTAGTCAATCCGAATAATCATAAAATCATGGAGGTATGATGCATATACTCTATACATATATTTCTAATAATTTTTTTTTTAATTAAGCTGAAGAAAAACTAAATGAAACCTTCATCTATTTCTCCTAGCTCTACGTTTATTAGTGTTCAACTGTTCACATAAAATATAAATAATCAAAAGCCTTTTTCAAGATTCTCCATGCATGGAATTACTCAATGGTGGGAACTTTCTTAAAGGAGAAAATATTAGGTGCGGAGTCGGGACGATGAAATTAAGCCACATGACTTGTATATAGGACATGTATAAGTCACGTGACTTAATTGCATTGAAGTCCGAACGTAAGCTATGTCTGAACTCTGCACATAATAATTTTTCTTCTCTGAGAAAGAAACCAGAACTTTGGTGCATGAAAGGACTTCATCTTATTAAATTTTTGTCATGCTAATAGTAAAAGATATTTCTGAGACTTTGAGAAGACGAGTGGTGGTTAATCCATCAGCAATAGTTTATTGCACATAAACAAATGGTGAGAAGCTATCAGAAGTTAGTAAAATGGAAGGTCAATTAATATTGTATCTATAAGGTCTATAATAAATGAAGCTTTGGATCCTTAAGATGAAGAGTTTTGTCATTAAGCGGAAAGAAAGCATTGGAATCTGAGAATTATTTTATTTTAAAAAGTTTTTTTTTCAGTAATTTATGACTATAGTCTAGTTCTATGATTGATCATAATTAATTATGCATAGAAACACAATCTGTCATTTAAATATTATATCAGTCAAAATATTTTTAGTGGATGAACCACATTAATTAAGGAAGTAATTTCATGACAAATCTTTCACAAAAAGTGCCTTCTTAGAGTTTTGCCTATGTATTGTATGCAGTGGATAGAGATCATATATATATATATATATATAACATTTATTGTAGTATTATGTTCAATAGAATTTTTATTATTTAAATTTCACTAACATAAGATATTTTTGCTCATATTTTAATTTCTTCCTTGTCATGCTCCAATTAATCATCAAATTCGCCCATTTACAATAAATTCTAAAAATTTTGACGAGTATATGACACTTGTTTAAGCTTTTAAAGATGCTGTTTTTTTTAAGGGTTTGAATTAAATACTTGATTCATATCAGAGTTGGCTTAGTATTTTTTTTGAATATATATAGAGAGATAGAGAGAGAGAGGTTACAAACAGGCGGGATGATCTGGGATTTCCTAATGCAATTTTTTTTCCTTTGGCAAAGTGTGACGGGGAGATTTAGGCTTCGTTTGGGATGACTTTATTACTACTTCTTAAAATAACTTTTAGTACAAAACTAAAAAGCTGCTTTAAGAAGCAGTAAAAAAGCCGTCGGTCCGTTCCTAATGAAGCCTTTAGTCTTATATATGCTATAGTATGAGAAAAGGGAAGCTATGAGTTTGCAACTGAATTTAGCAAGAAGCATTAGGAGACACTAGAGGAAAATGGTTTTCTTTTAACTGAAAAAACTATAATAAATGAAGTATAACTCATTAGTAATTATAATATTCGACCATAAAAAATATCTGCCAATAAAATCCTCATAAAAAATGTTTCTATTAAACAATTTTAAAAAAAAATCTAATGAAATGATCATCAATAATTGTCAAGGGTATTATTCCAAGATATTTTTGATGAATTTTTTGCTAGAAATTCTAAATAATTTATTGCTAGCTAGCTAATTTCTTTACTACTTAAAAAAAAAAAAAAAACTTCTAGTGGCCCTACATTAATTCATTTTCATCTATACTATCTCATTTCATATCCTCCATTCTTATCCTTCCTCACATCTTCTTGTATGTGGGTATTAGGGGATGTATGTTTGAATTATTTTCATTGATATTTCATTTCAAATAAATATAAGTTTCATGAGATTTCCTCTCCCATTCCCTCCTCTAACAATTTCCGCCGCCGGAAATTTACTATTTTTTTGAAGGGAGATAGAGTTACAAGTTTGAAATTAGTGTTTGAGCAAGAGTTGAAGTTATTTGAGATTTAGTGGGAGAGTTTTTTTTTTTTTCTCCTTCTCTTTTCCTTTTTCTTGAGAAATGTTCCTCCATGTTTTGGTAAGACTTCTCCTACCTTTCTTTTTGTTAGATTTCTACAAAGAAAATTTGATATATATCAATATATGATTGATACTCCTTATTTTATTTTATTTCATATTTATTGATAATGAATCATTTATGTCTCCTAACTCCATTAATGCAAATCGTTTTCTTACCTAATCACATAAATTCTCATGTGACGTTTTATTGCTAATTGTTTTCCCACTTTATTTTTTTTACTGTCTTTGGTTTTTAAAAAAATAATTTGTTTTAGCTTCTGTGTTGAAAGAGTCGGTTAAGCCAAGATTTCCGTATCACACCAAGTCAATAGCCTATTTAAGATCTGCATTTAATTGACGAAACGATACCGAGTCTATCATATCATTGTCATTATATTTATTTGAAATGAAATTTTCATTTTGGCACGTTTGATCCCCACAAGCAAGATGACATAATTATTGAACGATAATTATCAAACCGTCACTCAAAATAATGACTTTAAAATTTTCTTTTCTGCATATTACATTAAATAATAACTTAATTATCAAGCCTTAACGACTAACAAGGATCTTAATTATCTCCTAATCACAGGATTATTTTAAAAGAGATTGAACTCCCCATGAATCTGATTGATTGAAAGGCTAATTGAACCTGATCCATGCAGTCACTCTTCAACAAAGAACTGCAAATTTGATGCTATATTATTTTAGAGGGAGAGGATTTGTACTCTTATATGACCTGACTTGCGCGCATAGATCCAAATCAATTATTGATAAGTCGAAAGAGTTTTTGAACTGTAAAATTGCAATATTTTAAGGGCATGCTTATTTTGTTTTATTTGCATCTCTCCTTGTGAAATCTAATTAACTCTTTCGCCATGGTAGCTCATAATGATTAAATCTTAAAGATTAGCTCTGAATCGGTCATTATGTCTGATTTGATCTAAGATAAGTATGATTATAGGCTATTTTGATCTACTCTCATTCAAATCTAGTAGGACTGGTTAAAAAAGGATCAATCTATTTAAGTGTTTTTAATTCTTAAGATAAATTATATTAGATATTTTAACTCATTATGTTATTAAGTACAATTTTTAAAATAGTTAATTTTAAGAGAAAAACTAATTCTTTCTTTATTTTTTTAAATAAAATTAATTTTTAATTTTTTTATAGGTTTTATTGTTTTCAAAATTTTAAAGTTAAAATTTAAAATTAAACTAAATTTTAAATCAACTCCAAATTTCTATAATAAATGATCAATTGCACTGTCTATTAAGTTTCGTTTGAGACACGCTTTCTTATTGCTTTTTAAAGCATCTTTATAATATAAAAATTTCTTAAACTAAAATTATTTGTACTAGAAAGCTGTTTTAGAAACCAATAAGAAAGTTGTCCCAAATGAAGCTTTTTGGGACACCTTTCTTACTATTTTCTAAATCAGTTTTTAATAAGAAATTTCTAGATAAAAAATTTCTTGAACTAGAAATTTTTGTACTAGAAAGTTTTTTAATAAAGCAGTTCCAAATAAAGCCTAAGGCATCATTTGGGATAGTTTTCTTAATACTTTCTAAAACAACTTTCTAGTACAAAAATTTCTTAAAATAGGAATTTCTGTACTAAAAAGTTGCTTTAGAAAGCAATAAAAAAAATTAAGAAAGTTATCTCAAATGAATCCTAAGGCTTTGTTTGGGACGGCTTTTTTACTGCTTCTTAAAACGGCTTTATAGTACAAAAATTTACTAGAAAGCTACTTTAAGAAGCAATATGAAAGCCGTCCCAAACGTTGCCTAAGTCTATTTGGGTAACTTTTAACTTTAATTTAAGTTTGATCTAAAAAATAAGTTGATTTTTGAGAAAAAATTCACAGCCAAATGTCTATCTTCCTTTAGTAGCATCTCTCTATTACAGCGTCGTCGTTGTGAGTAACAAAATGCATTTGCATGCACCACTTTAAGTCTTCAATGATGTACGTACCGACGAGTCCAATTAACTTCTGCGATGAAGTTCATTATTTTATGTCGACTCACATAAAGTTTGTTTTGGGAGATTTGCATAAGTATTGAATAAAACCAATGAAATTATAAACCCTGAAGAATTTCTCTCTCTTTCTCCATAACCAATATACTCTAGCATAATTAATTATAAAAAACCTTACAAATAGAGTGGAATCAGAGAGTCATTAGGGTAAATAAGTAATTTAGATGCTAAACAAGCACAAAAGGTAGATATATGTTCTGATTAATCCACAAAAAAAGGTAAATTTCTCAACACTGCAGGAAAATCACCTATTATCGAAGAAAACTTTCGGTGGAATTTGGGCCTTTTCCGGCGGATTCTGGAATTCCAGGCGGAAATTTTTCCGCCAGTAATAGCCACGTAGGAAACAGAATTCGATGGTAATTTTCTCGCCTGTCGGCTTTGGCTCTGACCAAAAATGCATAAAAATGAGGAAGAGGGACGAGTTGGGGCGAAGTAGGACCTTTTCTGACAAATTTCCGCCAGAAAATTTCACTTAAAACCTGCGGGGAATCGGACAGATAATACGATGGCTTTAGTGAATACCGACGGATTAACTGCAGAAAAAAAACAGGCGATTAATCTGCCGATAATACCTCTGGAATTACCGGTGGATTTAGACGTCGGAAATTCTACCGGTATGTTATAATTTTCCTGTAATGCAAGCAACCAAGACTGGGCAACATCATTTCGCCACTTGAAAGCTCAAGCTTATCACAATTAAGTTGACGAACAAAATTTAATGTTTTTTAATTAATAAAGCCAAGTTTGGATGGCCATTTTTTATTTTATCTAAGATGGTCCATACTAATTATTGGACAAAAGGAGAGATTATTGTATTATAGGGAAAGAAGCCCGAAGCCATTATCATCTGCTAAGCCAATGATCGAATAGATTCGAAAGCGTTCTCCATTAAATAAGAAGAAAACGTTAAGAGCAGTAAATCATGGAGTTCTTTCTAGGAATATGTGCGGTAATAAGTCTCAGTTCTCTTCATTAACGCTACTTTGATTACTTTAATTATCCACTTTCTGATCATTTGCGGGTCTGCGAATATTTATGTTATTTCTTCTTTTTCTCTTTTTACAAATTAAATAATTGAAGTGTATAACCGAATGGACCCGCTGGTTCTTAAAAATCGAACCGATTCACCGGTTGAATCGACGGTTTAAATCGGTTCCCACCAATTTGATATTGGACTAGTTTATCATGAGGACCGAACTGGCCACATGCCCGGTTCACGATTGAACAGGTCGAACTGGCCAATCCGATCCGATTTTGAAAACCATGCTTTTTATAAACAATTATTTATTAAATGTAAAATAAAATATTATTATGATATCAAATATGTTTGGATTTAAAACTAAAATAAAAATAAATTAAATTAAAATTAAAAAAATTAAAGTAATCTCAAATGACCTCTAAATTAATATTTTTTTTATAAATTGTTGAGATTTTGATGGTACATCATCCTTAAACTTTATTAAAACTGATGACACTCATTTTCTTTCTGAAAGCTGGAGCAGGTAAACTACTATTGTGCTTTAAGTTGTTCGTTGTTTCCTTTTTAATGTACCAATCTCTTAAACTTTAAATTTATTGACTCATTATAGTAAGATTAAGAAAATAATGTCCAATAATATGAATTCTCTTTTGATATGTATATATGATCATTTGACATGGGTTTTTAAATATTAGTCTCACTTTTTATTTTCTGTACTATGACAGCTCAACCTCTCAACCATTAATATATTATCAAGTTTAGTCTAATAGATTTGTGATTTTATCTTATTGATATAACTTCCGATGAGTCGCTCATCTAAAGATTATCTCCATACGAGCATGTTGAACTTCAGAATTTCGATTGAAATTTAATATCAAGTAGTATTTCAATATTTAAAAGCCTAACTTTAAGAAAATCCTATTTGTAGGAGTAATTTTTTAAAACAATCACTAAAATGAAAAAAAAAAAAAAAAATCATAAGAGCAGAACCTTACTCCCAAAGAAAACAGAAGAAAATTAAAGAAAAATAAGATCAAAAGCTTCAAAAGACCCAAAACCCAATCACAAACACCAGAGCAAGGTGGAGTTGATCAAGGGGAAGGAGGAGAACTTCTTGTAATCAAGAACAGGGCAGAGAAGGGCAATTCTGATTGTGCTCAGATCGAAGGTGGGTGCCTGACTTTCATGAACGAGACGATCGGGCATGGGAAGTCATGTACGAAAATGGGAGGAAGATCACATGGGAGTAGGGCACACGAAGACCGGTTGCGCGGGTAGTGTCGCACTGTACGCATGGGCAGAGATGGGTCGGAGCTCATGGGATCGATCATGTGGGAAGCGCATGTTGTGTTGGGTGTTGTGGTCGTGCTGGAGACTGGTTGGTCAGGCAACTCGTGCGGGAGCTGGATGCTTGAGTGCGGAGTGAGGGATCGCAAGCACGGGTGGCTTTACGTTCAGGCCGGACGCATTCGGGTCAAGCGGGTTGATCGTGTGGGAGGTAGCCACCTAGAGACGAGCACGTGTGGTTTCTTGGCGGATAGTGAAGATCAAGTCATGTATGTTGTGGATCAAATGCAAGGTGGTGCGGGACTGTGGATCGAATGTAGAGGTGTCACAAATGGGACAGGCTCACAAAATTGGAAGTGGAGCCAGTCGCAGAAGACACGAGTTCGAGCAAACAGGTGGAGGAAGAAGAGGATTATGCATAAAATAATTGGACCAAGTTGGAGATTCTCAGGATTTGGTCCAATTTTAGTTAGTTCATCCGCATGACACCATACCAATGTCAATATATACTTCATTTGTCAAATTTGTATGAGGGAAAATTGAATAAAGCTTTAGAATATTTCCTTCAATTGCTGTGCATTACCACTCTACATTCTCCCTCTCTTCTTTTATGGATGGCTCTTCTTGAAGCAACCAAGAAGCTCTTTCCTCCTTCAAGAAAATCCCAACACCTCAACCTAGTCCTTTTGCTAATAGTTCCTTTATATGAACTGTAGAATCAAAGGAGACATCATCTTTATATATAGTATTGTTATAGATAAAAACTTGGTCATCTTAAGTTCTTGAGATATTGGCTATAGAAGGATTTCTTTGGGGAGGCAATATGCGAGAGCAGTATGTTCTTCTTTAGATGAAGGTGGTGAAGGAAAGGAGTGCTCTTCTAAAAAAAAAGTTATCATTACAAAATAATGATCCAATACCACATGTTATTAGGCATCTCACACGCTAAGAAGTGAGCTGAATATATATCTATTAATCAATAATGACATTTTGGTCACCTGCGTTTAGATAAGCTATAGTTCCAAAAAGTTGAGGCCAACTTAGAGATAAGGAAGGAGAAGATATAGAAGCAACTGTATTTGCAGGAACTATTTGTGAGACGGTCTGAATATGCTTGAGGGTATCTTAATTGATTGAAATTTCTTTAAAGGTGACTTTTTTACACGTTCAAATGAGGATTTCTCACACCCAATTAAATGATAGTGAGTATATAACTTAGGTTTTTTTTTTTCTCATCCTTCTTTGATAGAACATACAAATTCTTTGGACTAATTTATATATAGTTAGGAAATTGTTGTCACATCAAAACACTCCAGCAATAAAAAGATGTGAATACAATGGTACTATGAACATCAGTACATAGAGATTTGTCAAACAATAGCACAGATAAAAAAGATACTCATGTAAAGTATTAGAGCAAGAAAGCAAAAAAAAAATCCATTGAAGTAATGAAGCTTAGGCTTTCTCTCTTTCTCTCCAAAAATATCTAGAGTTGTAGGCATCCAACAAATGCGCAAATCGTTTCTTGCTTTCTCTTCCTCTCTATGTAGAGTTTTGAGCAAGCTTCAAATTGGCTAGTTATCAATATTTCTTTGTTTCTCTGTAGAATTTTTATTTTTCAGAGACATCCACCACAATCGAGACTTCGATTTTGCTAGCTCGTCAAGTACTAATCGCTCATAATTTTTTTGTGTTTTTCAACCTTTAGGAGTAGGTCAGTTTAGAGGAGTGTCTAATGTTAAGGATCTATAATGTGTTATGTTTGTTAAAAGTTAAACAAATATAATACATATTGGGTTGTGCTAGCATTAATAGTTGCTTAGTAGATAGTTAATAAGTTTTTAGTTATATTGTATTTTTAAAAGAAGCTTTTATTTGGAGATATTAGAGTATGATTGAAAGAATGAGTGTTATCTCTTATAATCTAATCTATGTCTGGTAAATTTCTCCTAATTTTTGGGGGTATTCGTAAACTAAAATTATCATTTATCCGTCGCTCAATAATTAGTTTACATCAAATAGCAAAAATTATTATGTAGTGGACCGGTTTTAGATTAGGTTGTTCTTGCAAGACACCACACCATATATATATCCCTATAAATAAGTTTTATGTTGATGTATTGAGAGCCCCTCTTGTAATACGCTCAATTGAATGAGAAAGGGATTTGGAATTCCTATATTTTCTCTCTCCTTCTCCTCCCTTCCCTCTCTCTCTCTCTCATCCAAGATCAAGACGATCCTTCTTCTTCCTCATGCAAGAAATATAACAAGTATGTTAATCATACATGTCCCAACAAGCCATAGCTCAAAACTGAGAATTGAAGTAAAATAACTTTGAGAGAAATTTGTTTAAGGATATTCTCATTCAATCTATATAAAGATGATAATATAAAATATTTAGTTATAAGATACTACTCAAAATAAAAAGATCAAAAAATAATTATTTATCAAATAATATAGAATAAAATAAATAATAACTCAAAATTTATTTATCGAATAAATATTTTCTAAAGTTTGTTGTATCAAACCAAATGTTGAAGACAAGCTTTTGAACAAAGTCGTAAATCTAAACGTAAATAATTGTATGATTCGATTTAGAGCTTGCCCCTGTGTCTCGCTGTGCTCAATCTAAATTCAATTAAAATTAAATAAGATTTTTGACACAAACTAAACCTTGTTGTTTCTCAAAAAATAAAATAAAGTAAAAGATCAATCCATTTCCTATTCAGAGTCTTCAGAGACAAAATCTGTCCTTTTTTTAAGCCCATGGGCAGATTTTATATCATCAAAATAAAAGTTACAAGGTCCCCAAGAGCTACAATAAAAAAGAAAAAAATAATAAAAGGCCTATAGGGCACAGGAATCCTCATGACATTACAAAATATGATTAACCTACCGGCAGGCAAAAAGCAAATGCCCTAAAAATCGAGAGGAAAATAGTCCGAGAAAGCAAAATGTCCATTTTATCAGCACAAACAAATTCACAGTCACACGCACTGACCTCCAAGAAAAGAAACAGCCAAAACAAAACAAGGGCAAGAATAAAGCGAGAAGAGCACCTGAAAGAAAAAAAAGCATACCCAAACCAACAGGCGAAGTGACCCCAACAAATTAACCAGAACAGCCTGAGCTAGTAACCAAACAGAAACAACCCCAAAGCAACCAAGACCAAAAGCAATCACCACAACCCAACAGAAAAGGTCGAACACCCAGCCCCAATAAAATCCAAAACCAAAAGCAGCCACCAACAAAAACCCTTCTGCCACGAATTAAACCAACACAGAGCACAAAATAAAGGGCACAGACTCAGGTGAAAAGCAACCTGAAAAACATCAACACAGACTCAATAATGCTACAGGTATAAATCAGCAGGCCAAAGAACCCCAACATTCCAGACCAACCAAGACCGATACCCAATCCAGGAGGAGGCAAAAACACCCAATTCTAAAAGGATAGAGACCAAAACCAGCCATTAACATCCACCAAAGAAGACCAAGAAACAAGGATAGATGCACAACAACCATAGCCAAATAAGAACCCTAAAAATAGAATCCAATGACACAAAATAAAGACCAATCAACTAAACCACACAAACCCCACACCATTACAAGAGAAAACCTCGAAGACACAAACACAACACCCCCATGCTGGACCAAATCAGAATCCAACCCAGCCACGACAATAGTAGAAAATAGGAACCACATAACCAAAAAGAGGGGAAGAACAAAAAGAGATATCTTCTTCTAAGATATGGCAAGCTAATCGTACCAAGCATCAGCCTACCATTCAACCCATCAAGATCACTCAAATCTTGATAAAGCTCAGTAAAGGATAATGAATTCCTTTTTTTAGCAAGCCAATCCACACAGATATTTTCTTCTCTCCAAATATGGGAGATCTTGTAATAATAGCGATCCAAAAGACGCATAGCCTTTCTAAAAAGATAATAAAGATTGGCATTGTTACAAGACTGCGATGATACTAAATTAACCAACAAAGAAGAGCTAGACTCGATCCAAACATTGGAAATGTTGTGATTCAAACAAAGCTTCAAGCCAAGAAATAGAGCATTCATCTTAGCCCAGATCACAAAAGACTTAGGCATGCTAGAATCAAAAGCTTAGACAAACTCCCCTTTACTGTCATGAATGATACCACTAGAACCAGCAACTATGAAGATAGGATTCTAAAGGTGGCCCCTACAAGTTTAAGTGGTGACTCCTGTCACATAGCACTTTGTTTCATCCAGGGTTCAAGAGGTTGCTCCCAAGCCATAGCATGTTGTCTAGTATGGCACTTAGTTCCCATCTTCCGGCTGGTGTATTGCTCTGATACCAATTTTGATGTAATTGTTGGAATTTTATTAAGAAACTCTGCAGTTAAGCGTGCTCATCCCGAAGAAATCCTGGGATGAGTGACCCTTGGGAAGTTATACCAGTAGGATAAAATCATGAGGCTCTTAGGATAAAATGGATAATATCTCGATAGTTAAGAGTTTGGGTTGTTACAACAACTATCATTAATAGATGACATGTTAATACCCATAGAACATCATCCAAAAAATTTCAGACCCTTAAAGCAATAGGCCATAAAAAAAAACATGGTTGATAGTCTCCAATTGAAAACAACATTAATATTTGGAGGTGATGTAAAATCCTTTTTAATTAATCTATCATCCACGAGAATCCAGCCATTAATAAGCTATTGCGCCAAATAAAAATAAAGATGTTCGTAGTAGTAGAAGAGTTCCAGATTTTGCTAAAAATAGAATTGGGATTGCTTTAAGTTTTGAAAATATTCCAAAAATCTTTAAGACAGAATTCACCATTGGCAGAATACATAAAAATAGGTTTTGTCCCAAGAGAAAGGATTGATAGGAATCTCACAAATAATATTAACCAAATATATAGGAATATGCTTAGACAACTGATTATCATACCATTGACCGTTCACAATAAAATCAGCGACCTACATATTAGAAATAGAATGAGTATTAAATATAGAATCAATAGAACCATTCCCAATCCAATTATTTTGCCAAAAATAAAAGGACCCTTCCCCAATTTCCAATTGTATGCATTGTTACCCAAGCCATTTTGAGTTACAAATCCTTAACCAACCAGGGGACTTCCCCTTAAGGAATCATTGGGAAGGATGTAAAGGTTGCAGCACTTTTTATGCATGTAATTAGCCCAGAGAGATGTATTAATCCTAAACTTCCACCACAATTTTATAGAAAAATATTTAACCATATCAAGGATAGATTTGCAACCTAGGCTACCCTCACTGTAAGGGTCAATGCAAGATTGCCACGCACGTCAGTGAATTTTTTATTCTCTCGTAAGGAACCCCAGAAAAACCGGTTAATAATTTTCTCAAGTCTATCACAAACCTCCAAAGTAGTGTTGATAGTTTGTAATAAATACACATGCATAGAACTCAAAATACTTTTGATCAAAATCAGTCTGCCACCCATAGAAAGAAGTTTGAATTCCCAAGCCGATAATTTGTTCTGAATATTATGAAAAAACTAATCAAATAAGAAAGATCTCTTGTCCCCTTTATAAAGGGTAGTCGCCAAATAATAAATAGGTAGAGATTGCTTAGAGAAATCAATGCAGCACTTAATAGAATTAATTTTCTCAACAGACATATCTTTGCCCACAATAAACAAACATTTCTGTTGGTTAAAATCTGTGTCCTATTCGTATTTTAATTTCTATTCTTTTAACTTGAGAATTTCCAGCATTTTAATCACTAGGTGAAAAGCTGGTCCAGGGCATATATGGATGCATTGATTCTTCAATAGCTCATATGGAAATGAAAAACTTTGTTTTTTCTTGGTTGAGATTTTGTTTGGAATAATTTTTTTATTTTTTTGAACCACAATTTTCTTGCATAATTTTTTTAAAAACCGTAAAAAAATAATGACAAAAAATTATCCCAAACAAAACCTCGATCTCATGCTAAAACTAATGAGATGCAGTGGCTTGATCGAAACAAAGACTAATTTACTCTAGACTTTCAAGATTGATGTCAACTGTAGGTTCGATCTAATGATTGGATCAACACCTATCGATTGTGAATATTAAAGGATCAAAATCATAAGATTAATACTCGATATGTTCACGTCTAGAATCAATCAAATGGCTTTTGTTGAGGCTTCTTAGGCTAACTATAATCTTTCATATGTGTTTAATTCCTCAGGTTAAAAAATATGATATTATAGAAATATCAATGAGTTGCACACAGAAAGCTATGGTTAACTCTGAGCAATGGAAGCAGAAGTAGTTGCAGTAACCATTAATGAAAGGATTTGAAAAAACTCGCATGACTGAGATTAGCACTTTCTTTTTGGTAAGTTTTACTAGTTTTTATAGGGCGAAGAAAGCGAGACAGTGGATGTAATATAAATTTTTTGGGGCTCATCAGCTATAACAAAAACAATATGCCACGCGTAGCTGTCATATGTGGTACGTGGTTAGCACATGCATGTTTCTTTATGCTAGTTTCCATGGATATAGCTCCTTCTTTTAAACATGTTTCTCTTGTGATTGGATAATGGCTAAAGAAGACATACGCCATGAGGAATGAATGTTCACCGCCGTGATCACGAGCTGCTACAGAAACCACCACCTGCTATTGCTTTGGCTCATTCTGTTCTCTGTGCTTTGTCGGATGATCAGTTCTTGACTTGCTACCCACTTCAGCACTCTTCCTTCTCATGGCTTGCGACTATGGAAGGTTTTTATAACGGTGAGGAGGCACAGCCCTTGAGTTTAGCTCACCGGTTTCTTCTAATGACAACTCCTTGTTCGTTGTGAAGGTGGGATCGTAAGGAATTAGCAGCGATTGGAAAGATGAGTTGGATTTGGAGCTCTCGCTCGGATGGTGAAGCTGTATTTGATCAAATAGCATTATATGTACATAATTAATTAAATGAATTTCTGTACGCAATGGTTAGTTTGCTACTGGGTGCTGCAACGGTGTGGCTATCAGTAAAAAAAAAAAAAATTAAACAAAAAACAGAGAAGAATTTCAGTTAAAATATGAAGATTTTGATATAAATTTAAACGATACTAAAACATAACTATTAAAAAAATAATAGAATTTTAAGTTTTAGATACAACAAATTTTTATACAGGCTTTGATTTATTTCAAATATTTTTTTATTTTACTTTTTTTTATCTATTTTGATACATTTTATGTCAAATAATTTTTAATTTGATTTCTAATAGTTTTGTTTGGATTATATTTTCAATAAAAATCTGCAGCCTAAATTTTTTCCATGTTTTAATGAGATATTTTAAAATAATATTTTTTATAAATAATTTTCATACAAATTTCTTAAGAAATGATTAAAATAAGTTTCAGTTCAGATAAGCTTGAATAATTTTTATAATGAGGCCAATGAAAATGTTATTTCCATTTGCACCGTAGTGTGTGACAACTAAATGTTGAAATGAAAAGGCTTTTGGAGCAAGAAAGGGCTGAAGAGAATAGGGGAAGAGAGAAGATGAAAGAAAACTATAAGTTTTATTTCTCACTTCAGATTTAATACAAACTCAAAGACACCACCACTATTTACACTAGTAGTACACCATTAGGATTATGCCAACACATTTCAATCTAATGGTTTCAAATGACTCTCTAGAGTATTTTCATATCGACTATCATAAATGACGTTAAATATCTATTCTAGACTTTTCTAATAATTAATCTATAATAGATTTATGGAGTCTTATTCAATAGATTACTTTAGATTATGGGCTTCAATCAAAAGCTCAAATAACAATGTGTAAAATTAAGTTTAATTTACAACAGCCCCCCTTAAACTTAATTTTGTAACTCCAAGCAAATTTCTCATCTTGATATAGTCTTCATACTTGAGTGGCTTGGTGAAGATGTCAGCAATTTGGTCTTGTGACTTCACATATTCTACTTGCACTTCCTTCCTTGTAATGGATTCTCTGATAAAGTGATAGCATATATCAATGTGTTTGCTTCTATCATGAAAAACTAGAGTTTTGGCTAGTGTTATTGTAGACTTATTATCAATAATATTCATTGCTTCTTCTTGAGGTAAGCTTAATTCTTTTAACAGGTTTTGAAGCCAAATTGTATGATAAACACAAGATGTTGCAGCTACATACTCTGATTCACAAACAGATAGAGTGATAATTGGCTGTTTCTTTGACATCTAGGTGAAAGTTGTATCTCCCATGAAAAACACATAACTAGTGGTGCTTTTTATATCATCCATATTATCAGCCCAATCACTGTTGCTATATCCTACAAGTCTAAAATCATTAAATGAGGAGTAGAGTATGCCAAAGTGAATTGTACCTTTGATATAGTGTAGGATTCTTTTAGCAGTCTTTAATGGCTGGTGGTTGGAGTCTCTATATAGTAACTAACAAGTCCGACAACATAGAGAATATCAGGCCTCGTGCATGTTAAGTAGCGCAAACCCCCAACTAGGCTCTTGAAAAATATAGGATCGACTCTTTCTCCTTCATCATGCTTTGATAACTTGACTCCACATTTAATGGGAGTATTTATAAGTTTGCAATTATCCATCTCGAACTTCTTTAGCTTCTCCTTTACATTGCTTTCTTATGAGATAAATATTCCATCTTCCATTTTATGGACTTCAATGCCCAAGTAATATACCATGAGCCCAATATCAGTCATCTCAAATTCCTTAGCCATTGCTTATTTGAATTCTTGAAACATCATTAGATTATTTTTGATGAAGATCAAATCATCAATGTACAAGTAAATGATTAAGACAATTTCGTTCTTATTCTTGATGTACAGAGCATATTCATAAGGACATTTTATAAAATGTTTCTCTTGCAAGTACTTATCAATCTGGCTATTATATACTCTTGGTACTTGTTTCAACCCATTGAGAGCCTTTTTTATTTTAAGACTTTTTCTTCTTGCCTTTTAACTTCGTATCCTGGTGGTTGTTGAATATATACTTCTTCTTCAAGAACTCCATTCATGAAGGCTGATTTTACATCCATTCGATGTATCTTCCATTTATTTTGAGTTGCCAAAGATGATTAGTCTTGTTGTTCTAACCAAGCAATAGGAGCAAATACCTCATCATAGTCGATGCCGACTCGTTGACTATTGCCTTTTGCCACTAATCTTGTCTTGTATCTTTTAATTTCTCCTTTGAAATTCTTCTTTGCTTTCTACACCCATTTCACACTAATTACCTTGTGTACTTGAGGAAGTGAAGTTAGCTCCCATGTGTTGTTCTTCTTGATTGCCTTAATATTTTCATCCATAGAATCCTTCGACTCCTTATTTTGTATGACTTCTTGAAAATTCATGGGCTCACAGTCTGCAAGGAGGCATAAGAGTGTAAGATTTTCTTGATTTTATGTTACCTTATATATATCTCGTAAGCTCCTAAAGCGTGGTATTCTTTTACTTGAGTTTTCTTGATTATCTATTGTTGGTGTTGTTGGAGTAGTAGACTCTTCTCTTTTCTTGCTCCATCCTTGGTTGCTCCGTATCTTCTTCTTCACATTTATAATCTTTATAATATGATCCCTAACCCCATTCTCCTTCATCATCAAATATAATATCTCGGCTGATAATTATCTTTCTAATATTTGGATTATATAGGTTGTATCCTTTTAAGTTGTTATTGTAGTCGATAAAAATGAACTTCTCACTTTTGTCATCTAACTTACTTCTTTTCATATCATCTACATGAACATGAGCTATGCTTCCAAAAACCTTTAAGTGAGAGATGAAGGGCTTTCTTTTGCTCCATGCTTCTTGTGGAATCATTCCCCGTATACTTCTTGTTGTGAACGGTTGGCCAAATAAACTGCACATGAGATCGCTTCTGCCTAAAAGTCCTTCGACAGCCTCTTGCTTTTGAGCATACTCCTCACTAAGTCAAGGATGGTACATTCTATTCTTCCTTTCTGCTACTCCATTTTGTTGAGGGGATCTTGGGACAGTTAGAGATCGACGTATCCCGTTGACATCACAAAATTCTTAAAATTCTTTTGAGGTGAATTCTCCTCTTCGATAAGATCGCATAGCCTTAATCTTGAGTTCACTTTCTTTCTCGACGGCGACCTTGAATTTCTTAAATATGTCAAATACCTCTGATTTTTGCTTCAAAAAGTACGCCCATATTTTTGTGAGAAATCATCAATAAAGAGAAGAAAGTAGTTGCTCTTACAGAGTGAGCTTGGCTTTATTGGTCCATAGACATCTGTATATATGAGCTCTAATGGCTTTGAGTTCTCAAACTTGATTCTCTTGAAAATTTTTTTTCTAAAATGCTTCTCAAGTAGGCTTCACATATTTGATCGGGATATTTGATACAGGGAAGACCTCTCACCATCTCTTTCTTTGAAAGCAGCTCCAGTCCTCTAAAGTTGAGATGCCCAAATCAGAGGTGTCATAACCAAGAAACATCTTTATAACAAGCTTTGAGGCACTTGGCAACATCATTTTGAATGTTTAGCAAAAATATTTTATTTCTTGACATTGACACTTTTGCAATTAAAGTGCCAATATTATCTTTTAAGAGAAGATAATTATTTTTTAAATGAATATTATATCCTTTCTCCAAAAGTTGCCCCAAACTTAAAATATTACTCTTTATATTTGGCATAAAATAGATATTAGAAATAAATTGATGCTTCTCGTTCTTCAGTTTACCTTTTGCTTCTATTTTTGAATCGTCTCTGAAGGACACATTACCACTCATCGATTCATCAAGCTCCATGAACATGCTTCTTTTTTTGTACATGTGATTGATTGCTCCAGTGTCTAGGTACCATGTTCCATCTTCACATCTTTCATTATCTTTGTAGGCTAGCAATAAGGTGTCATCTTCTTTTCTTTCTTCTTCTACATAATTTTCTCTTTCATTGACTTTACTTTTGAGAGCTCTACATTCTTTAGCATAATGCCCAAATTTATTATAATTGTAGCACGTAATTTGAGATTTCTCGTACCTTAAGTTTGAGTGTGCTCTACTATGCCCTATTATTGAATTTTCTTCTCTTTCTTAATTATTATTGTTGCTAAAATCTCTTTCTTATTCATTCACATGAAATTATCCTTGTCCACTACCTCTTCCATGATAACTTTTATTATTAATGTTAAAGCTTTCGTCTTTCTTAACTGATTTAAGATCTAGCTTAAGGAGTTGTTCGGTAATCCCTTCATTCATCCTCTTTCTTTCTTCATATGCTTGCAATGAACCTAAGAGTTACTCTATTATCATCTCTTGTAAATCTTTGGTCTCCTCGATGATAGTTATGATACTATTAAATCTTGATTTTAATGATCGAAGAATCTTTTTAATGCTAGTCACATCTTCTAGCTTCTCACAATTTCTTTTTAGTTGATTACAAATGGTAAGAACTCTTAAAAAATAAATAGAGACAATCTCATCTTCTTTCATTTGCAAGGCATCAAATTGTCTTCTTAAGGTTTGAAGACGTACCTTTTTAACTTTCTCTTCTCTCTTGTACAATACTTGGAGCTTCTCCCACACTTTCTTGGCCAATGTAGCACTTGAGATTTTCTCAAAGCCATCATAATCTAATGCTTGATAGATGAGGAAGAGATCCTTCTTGTCTCTCTTTCTTGAATCTATTAAACTATCCTTCTATGTTAATGATAGGATGGACTCATCATTTGGCTCATTATAGCCTTTCTCTATAATCTCCCAAATGTCATGTGCTCCAAGAAGTGCCTTTATCTGTATACTCTAATTATCATAATATATTGTCTTGAGCAATAAAACTTGGAAGGAAGTCATACCTCCATTCACCATCTCTCAAAAGGAACTTTGCTAAGATACCGCTTTGTTGGAATGAAAAGGCTTTTGGAATAAGAGAAGGCTAAAGAGAAAAGGGGAAGAGAGAGGATGAAAGAAAACTATAAGTTTTATTTCTCACTTCTGATTTAATATAAACTCAAAGACATCATCACTATTTATACTAGTACTACACCGTTAAGATTGTGCCAACACATTTTAATTTACTAGTTACAAATGACTCTCTAGAGTATTCTCATATCTACTATCATAAATAATATTAAATGTCTATTCTAGACTTTTTACTCCATAATAGATTTCTGGAGTCTTCTTCAATAAATTACTCTAGATTATGGGCTTCAATCAAAAGCCCAAATAATAATGGGCTAAATTATGTTTAATTTCCAACACTTAAAATATGTGTCTAATAAGCATATTTGTTTAGTAAATTCATTCTATTATGAATATTATTCCTTAAAAACTGCTGGTTCGAAGACATTGGAAGACCTTTAATAACACATCAAATATACAGTAAATTGCCTTTCCTTCATTTATGTAGAATGGTAAACATAAGCTTGATGCAGAAAAAAATATAAACCAACTCATTATTCATTTAATTCATGTAGATTATTTTTTTAAAGAGTTCACTTTGAAATATTTCAAGCCATAAAATTGAAATGGGTTAAGAACGACAGATAAATATTAGCTTTATACATTAATATGTATACTAAATAATCCTTTGATGCTTTTGCTTTGGGTTTTTGACTGGAAGAAAGTAGATGGTTGATAATTATGCAGTGATCTTACATTTGAAAAAAAAAATTCAGTGGGTCTAACTAAAATTTAGTTTAGAAAGTTTTAGAACTTTTGAATTTATTTTGAAATGAGTGTAATACAAAATTTATTTTATTTTTTATCTGCATATTCTACCCAATTCTTCTTTCTTATATTTTTTTTTTATTTTTATAATCAACTAATCTACAATTTAAATGATTAGGGATTACTAAGAAATCTACTCCCTTATGTTAGATCTAGATCTGTCCGTGGCAATGGTAGGCCCTCTACTAATAAGACTTGCAAGGCCCCAACAGAACATAGAGGAAAGAAGAAATAGATGAGGGAGAAGAAGACAAGGAGAAGTTACGAGAATTCTAATACCAACACAAAATATCACCAGAAAATCTCACATGTGAAAATTATTCTTTGACCTTGTATTTATAAAGGTATAGATGCTATAAGACAAACTACCCATTGACTATCATGAATAAAAAATATGTGACTAGAGTACTATTGCAGAAGTGTGTATATGATCAAAATATTAGTAATTAAGTACATGTGTAGACAATTTAGTAAGTTGATGGAGGGAGTCACTGACCAGGAAAACAAGATCCTAGTTCTATGGATAGAGTTGACATCATTGGCAGTGTTTTGGTGGCCTTATTGGTTGGGCGAGTGATGCTCGTGCTAACGCGAATAAATATTTGAGGCTAAGCAAGCATATACACTAATGCCAGGCGAGTGCTCCCTGATACGAGTGAGTCCTCTCTAAATATGAGGCATGTTCTCCCGTATACTTTTTGTCACGACCCAGGATCTAAAATGAAAGAATTTCTTTCATTCTTTTTCTTTTCGTGCTATTAGCTTTTCAATCTCATTCTATCATTTATCAACCAGATTGATAAATATCTAGAGTTAATCAAATGCATTAAAGAAAACCAATAAATAGGGGAAATCATAATTCATATTACTTTTTTTGGATAAAACTCATAGAAGGGCCTACATGTTAATAGAAAAAAGCAAATACAAATCCTTAAAGGTATCAATAACTCACTACCCTCGAAGAGCTACAATCCAAAAGTTAAAAATAAAACCTAGGAGTCAAGTATCCTTACCTAATTACAATAGAAGAAGCAAAATAAAACCTAGCTAATAAGGAGACAATAGGCTAGAGGCCAAACCAAAAAATATATAGCTACCAGCTGAGATAGCAGTTGAGCACGAAGGATGGAGCAACAAAGGTAAATTAAGCTGACCACCTAGAGAAAGTAGAAGTAAAAGCCTCATGATCAAGAAAAAAATGATCCAACTGGAAGAAGATCAACCACAGGGAGAAAACCAATGAAGAAGTAGTACTGGAAGGAGTATTCTTGAAAAAAACCAAACCAACCACTTGGAGCAAGCAAAGTAAAGAAGCTAAAGTGCAAACATTAGAGATAAGACCCTAAGGAGCATTGTAAAAAAAACTAATATGACCACCAGTAAATGAAAATAGTAGCCACCAGAAACACACAAGGGGGTACACAACAACTAGTAAATATGGGGAAAGCTAACAGCATCCAGTAAAATACTTCCTTTCAGATAGTGGGGAGCATTAGCAAGAGCATAGGAAATTAAACCACTGCTTAAAGAACCATCCTTAGCCAATCACACATCACAGACATCGTCGACCATCTTAATAGAAGAAATCCTGTAAATAAACTTACATAATACAGCCTTAATTTTTTGAAATATATAAAAGAGGTTAGAGTTCAAGCATTTATTATCCTTGATAATATAAATTAAGGCCTCAGAATCAGATTCAATCCATAAAAATTGAATGTTAAAAGAGGATCACTCCCTTAAACATTTATATAGGGCCAAAAAATAAGCAGCTAAAGCATTAGGGGTTAGATAAATAGAGGCAAAGCCAGTAATAAGTTTGCCATTATGATCTCAGTTCAGGCGACCAAACCCACAACGATACTCAATCATAGCACCATGAATGTTGAGCTTAAATTCACCCAAATTGGGCTTAGAACACTTTACAACCCTAGGAAGAGAAATCTTTATAGAATTCTCACAATTAATGTTAAAAAATGATAAACCTATTTTTTTCTACAACTAAAATATTTGGTAGTTAAGACAACAGCCTTATAAAGCTGGTGAATTTTGAAAACTAAGATGTAAAGAACCCTTTGAGAACACATCTTAATACCCTTATGCTTACAGTTGTTTCTTTCATCTAACAAAATCCAAAAAAAAAAACAATTTAGGAAATAACCATAAAAATATAGCCTTTAGTTTTGTTCTGAAACCAGCCATTTAAAAATGAGAAAATATTGTTAACATTAAAGCCGTTGTTAATATGCAAATTGTTTTCCAAAGCAATCCAAACTTTAGCAGCTACAGAGCCATTAAGAAACACATGAGGAATAGTTTCATAATTGAAACAATATTGATAGTTGGAAGCCAAATTAAGACCTTTTTCTCGAAGCCTAGTTTCAACAGGAATAAAATCTTTTAAGATTCTCCAAGCTAACAAAGAATTAAGAATTAAGAGGAGTAGTAGAATTCCAGATTTTACCAAAGATAGAGATAGACTCTTTTATGCTTCTAAAAAAATGCCAAGACTTTTGAAGACTAAAATCACCATCATGAGACAATTTAAACAAAATTTAATCATTGTAATTCACATTAATGGGAATGTCACAAATACTGTCAGCTAAACTTTGAGGGATAAAATCCAAGAGATGGTTAGTGGATCAATTAACATCATTGATGAACTAAGAAACTTTCAATGAAGAGATATAATGAGTATTGAGGTAAGAGTCAATAGACCCTGCACCAGATCAATCATCTTGCTAAAAATGGGAAGGCCCATTGCGAATTCCCTATTGAACAGTAGGTTCAGTAGCCTGTTTAATGTCACAAAGCCTTTTCCACCCCGAAGATTGCCCTTAATTAAAGAAAGCAAGAATGGGATGCAAATTCTTACAATAATTCTTATGCATAAAATTGGCCGATAAAGAGTTATTTTTCCTAGATTTTTATTGAAGTTTTAAAAAAATAATTTTAAGTAAATCAAAAAAAGACTTACAACTTAAACCTCCCTCTAAATGAGGGCCTGTACATGGACCCCACTTTGAGTAGTGACTTTTTTTTTTGGAATTAACATTGGAACCTAAAAAAATTTATCGAAAACTTTCTCCAATCTATCATAAACACTCAAAGTAGGATTAATTGTTTGAAATAAATAAATAGGCATAGAGCACAACACACTCTTAATAAGAACGAGCCTAGGCCCCATAGAATTAAGTTTGAATTCCCAAGAGGTAATTTTGGCTAAAATAGAAGCAAAAACTTGTCAAACAAGAAGGAATGCTTATGACCTTTAAATAAAGGAGTTCCAAAGTAGAAAATAGGCAAGATCTGATTTCAAAAATCTGTGTAGGTAATAATATTGTTGCAATGCACAGTAGACAGACCCTTGCCACCAATAAAGGAACATTTGTTATTATTAATGAAAGTCACTTTCTCTTTCAAAGATAGAAAGAAGCTTCTTTTTCTTAGCACCTTTAATGGAGTCGTTACAGAAAATAATGATGTCATCAGCAAAACAAAGATAGGATATATCAATGCCACCAAAATTCTTATAAGAGCAACTTTTGTGAAGGGAAAAAAATTAAGATAAACCTCTAGATAAATAATCAACAACAATAATATATAGAGCATAAGACAAAGGATCACCTTGCTTAATGCCTTGGGCACCTTTAAAAAATTTGTTGGATTTACCATTGAGAATCATAGAAAACCAACAATTTGCAATAATACTTTTAAAAAGATCAATAGCCTTATCATTAAAACCAAAAAGCTTCAAGATTTTAAACAAAAATGTCCAATTAAGATTATCATAAGCCTTAGAAATTTCAATTTCATAATAATAATAATAATAATAATAATAATAATAATAATAATAATAATAATAATAATAATTCATATTATTATAGCCCAAAATTGTATCGTAATTCATATTATTATAGCCCAAAATTGTATCGTCATGTTCGTAGAGTCCAAAATAATATACACAATAGCTTTCAAAGACTACAAAAGAATATACTCCAAGGATAGTGATGCTCGAGCTAACGCAAATCAATATTTTGAGGCTAAGCAAGTAGGTACACTAAGGCTAGGCGAGTGCTCCATAATACGAGTAAGTCCTCTCTAAAGACGGGGCATATTCTCCCATGTACTTTTGTGACTTTGTCATAAATTTAGTGAGATTCTCAAAATTCAGGCGAATTCACTATCTTTACTTCTTCAATCTTGCTGGCTTGCTTTAGCTATATATGTCAAGTCCCCATGATATTTGGGTATGCATATCCACCTAACCTTTGAATTGAAGTTTTAAATGGATTAAAGAAAAGCGAAAGAAAAAATAAGAATTCAAAAATTTCTACTTCATTATATAAATAAAAATAAAATATGAAAAAAAGAAAAAAAAAGCTACAAAGGATAGGGGTTGAAGAACACCTTCGATAACATGGGAGATTAATATGTGAGGATATTTAAAGAATTTTTCATGAAGATGAGGGCCCAAATCTTTCGAAGAAAGAATGACCATTTTTTTAACAAACTAATTCTAGTTAAATTAAATAATAATATCAAAATGGCACCAAATGGTATCAATATTGTAAGAAAATAAAATATTTTCAATTTACATGTTCGAAACAAAATACGACAAGAAACTTCACCCATAATATTTATCCAAATTAGAAGATTTATATATGTCTTAATGCTTTAAGGTGTTAACATGCTTTAGAGTTTTAACATGCTGCCTACTTTTTTATCTAACCATTTGATGATAAATATGGGGAAAATTTTGAGTTTTGAAATGATTTATCCTTCTATATTTTAACAATTTTGTGATTAACATTTTGGATGATCAATCGTACAACTTCAAGCAACAGAGAGATTGATTCTACATTTTTTGAAAAAGTAGAATGTGCAATAATCTCAATGACTTCTTACACTACTTTAGCACTAATCATCTCCAAGTCATATACATCATCTCCTCAACTAAGGGAGGATTAATCCAACCACTTTTAGTGGACCTTATGATCTTCTTCTATCAATATATTACTTACCTTAAAGTCATATCAATATCACTTAAAAAAGCGGACACTAATACTAATAGTCAAATTCATGCACCTTGCAAACCTCATAACATCAAAAATGCTGAGAGTGCTAGCAGCCCCTCAATTTTTCTTAGATTACTTTGCCACCTTATTTGTTTTCAAGGTAAACATGACCGTATACAATTCATATGAATTATTACTAGAATCTATTTCAAATATGCAATATCCATTTAATTATTTCTCCATAAAATTTTCATATAAAAATATATACTTTTTTATTCCAAATATTTCTTATTTTTCTGATAAATTTAATTTATCATTCATAATTAAGATTATCAATTATCAATTATCTCTCCCTCTCTATTACACATTAGTTTTACTCACTAAAAAATCCAACATCAAATCAATACACAACAAATTTGAGAACGTCAAAAATATAATATATTGGATATTTTCCCTCTATATAATGATCTCATATTTCATCGTGCTTCATGCATAATATTATTCCTCCGACGAATGAGCAACTAGAGACGTACAAGCTACTGTGCCATAAATGCCCATTCATGATTGACGCGAAGCACTGCCCACAGGCCAATTGGCCATTTACAAAATGGCTTAGGTACACTTTGTGGCCATACAGCTGGGCCAGCCCACCAGCTCTCTCCAAGCTGTTCTCAACCTTTCCCTTCATAATTTCATTCAACTTCCTTTCTCAAATAGGAGTTCAAACCATCGCCACATGCTTCACTAATCATTGTCTCAATGCTAAATTTTGTCAGTAGTCCACAAAAAGGAGTTAATGTTGATTGTTTATCAAAATCGGAGGTTAAGTGATTACAGCTAATTAAATTGATAAATATTTTTTAAAAAAATTATAAAGATTTTGTGATCCAATTTTTCATATATCAATTTTATTTTTTGATATTCATTTTCTAAAAAAAATAGTATAATTAAAATTGAGATAAATCCAACGTATCCTTATAAACAAGTTTGAAAGTTAAAATTTCGTTTGGGATGGCATTCTTACTTCTTCTCAAAGCTGCTTTTTAGTAATTTTCGTACTAAAAAGGTGCTTTAAGAAATAGTAAGAAAGACGTACCAAACGAAGCCTAAATCGTAATATAAAAGCTAAAATAGAAGTATAACCCTATGCAAAGTCTTTAATCTGGGTTGACTTCTATTTTTTATCTTTATTGTAAAAAGTTTTATTTATATTATTCATTTTATTAAAAAAAATAATTTAACTAAGATGCATTTAAATAAAATAAGAAAAAAAATTGAATAGATAATATATTTGAATGATTGTTTTTTTAATCACAAAAGCAATAGAAAAGCTATCCATAAGAAAGTCAAAGTGAATCAATTAAATAATGCTCACAACAAAATCAAAAATAGCAATCACAAGAATGAAAATACTGATCATTTCATGTGCCAATTTTGATTTTTTTTTTTCTCAACCATGATTTTTCTATTTCCCAAAATGTAAACTCAAATTGAAAATTTTTTTATCAAAAATTGAGTCAATTTATAGGGTTAAACCTAGACACTTCCACTTCGGCAAGGGATCATGTGCGGAAGGGCTCTGCTAAGTTAGAGGGCAGTTAGAGCTAAAATGAGGGAAAGATATGTGATTTTTAGACAATGGTCTTAAACATCGTAAAATTTAATAGTTTAAACCGTTCGTAAAAAACGATTCAAATCATCATTAAAAATAATTTGTATCAATATTTTAAGAACCGTCGCTATTAAATGCTATAGCTTTAATTTTTTTGAGTAGTGATCACTAATTTTCATATGGGTAGACTAACTTTATAAAGCTCCACATATTTGTGTTGCAAGCTTTATCTCTATACAAGAATAAATTTTGGTATTTGATGGAATTTCATTCAAGTTGACAAAAGGAAATTCAGACTTGATTTGACACGACTTCATCTGATCTAGTTCCTCCAACAACCTATCATATGTATATGGGAGGACCACTTATAATAAGTTGTAGTAGTCATTGGAGTATTGATTGTTTTACACTAGAGCATGGGTTGAGGATGACATGTAGGCCAATTAGGTCAAATTAATTGTTCTCATATGCAAACATTGTGCAACAAATTGTAGTGCTCCACGATTTCATGAAGCTGGTTGTTTGTTGTTTGTTTCTGCTTTTCAAGTGGAGATAAAGCTATGCTAAACTACTTTTCAAATAGGTTGGTCATAGAGCTTTGGCTCTTGCATATTTTTCAATTTCTGAATTTATAAATCAAAAGATTATACATAGATATATATGAGATCAGTTTATTAGCTGGTCATATTTCATATGAAGAACTAGTTGATATTGAACTTTAAAGGAAAATCAAAGGAAGTTATTTATTTATAAGTCTAATGATTTGATTTTTGTTTTAATATCAGATATTGATATTTTGATATAAAAAATGGGGCCATGAAAACTACAATATACTTAGGCTTTATTTGGGATAGCTTTTTTTACTGCTTTGCAAAACAGCTTTTTAGTATAAAAATTTCTAGTTAAAATAATTTTGGTACTAAAAAGCTGCCCCAAATGAAGCCTTAAATGCCTACTTATATATTAGAAAAAAATTGAGTCAAATTATTTGATACAAATTGTATTAGAATTGGTATGAAAATTATTGAATTTATTTTGAGATCAGTATTGTATATGAAAAATTGTGTTGCTCTAATATCAAAATAAATTCAATAATTTTAAAACTTATGCTGATATAATTTCTATGAAGATATCATGATATAATTTTTCTTTCTATAAAATACTATGCATACTCTATATTACTTATAGTAATGTGGAGAAGGGAAAATATAAAGAGAGTGTGCCATGAAAATTCAATGTTTCAAAACAATGTTATATATATATATATATATATATATATATATATATATATTTTAGTTTTCAAAATTTATATATAAAAGGAAAATATCTCTTAAAAAATTAATTCAGAAAATTTGAATGAGATACATTCTTTTTCATTCTAAGATTTTAAATATCAAAAGTGAAGTTAGCTTTAAAACACAAGTGTAATAAAATATTTTCAAATTATTTTAACAGTGTTGTATTAGAATTTAAAGAGATCATTATTAACATATTTTCAATATTTTTATTGTCATATTTGTTTTTTTTAATGAAAATTAAGTATGGCATATATTCCACATATTTAGTTTGAAGATAATGGGACTGTTTGGTAGCAGGATTTAGCCGGATTTGAGCGAAATCCAGCCAAATGGCCTAAAATGCAAAACCAAATTTCACGGCAAATGAAAGCCGCCGTAGGCGGAAAATTCCGCCTTTTCATGCTAAATCCCGGATTTCTGAAATCCTGTTTTTTGCCGGATTTATGAAATCTACTGGCTCGTCCACTCATTAAATCCGCTCTATAGCCAAACAGTAACAAGATATTTAATAGAATTTATTATAAAGTTTACCAAATAGTTTTTAGGATTTAGACCCCTCAGGATTTCTGAAATCCGGATTTAGAGGATTTATGAAATCCTACTTAAATCAAATCCTGGGTGCTACCAAACAGCCCCTATAGATTTATGATATTTTAAATAGATTTATAAAGCAAATTTATAGTTAGATATTTAATAAAAATTTTGTATAATTTGTTAAGAAGAAAAAGAAACAAAATAATGAAAAAAAAAAATAGAACATAATTTTTTTAAAGACTTCTAAATTATGGGTTGTATTTGAATTAGATGTATGTCTAGAGCAATAATAATAGTGACTCTTAAGCAAATGATTGAATTGTTACTTCATAAGGTCAAAATAACAGGAACAAATTTTATTTGCCTCTTCATCATGTGGTTCCTTTGTATTTGTTGTTAGATGGAAACAAAACCAGCTCCCGAGGTCTATAGTCTATCAGTACTAACTCTCACTCTCTCTATATAGCTTAGCTTGCTTCACTTTATTCACAAATGAATCATGCCATTATCGTCTTTGGGCCTTTAGATGTGTCAATGTAATCCTGTCTACTATCCTTGACCTACTAGATATCCTAACTTAAAGCCTAATGATGATTGAAAAGGTACACGCGGCCTATGCAAATGGTAGAAGACCTTTAGAGAAGGGGAGGATTACATGGGACGAGAGTTTTGGGTGGTTTTAAGGCCTCGTTTGGGATAGCTTTTTTATTGCTTCTTAAAGTAGTTTTTTAGTACAAAATTTTAATTTTTGTACTAAAAAGTTATTTTAAGAAACAGTAAGAAAGCCGTCCCAAACGAAGCCTAAGAGTTGACCGAGAGGTAAATTTGTTGCGGGATTATTTTGATAGGGTAAGGGGTAAATTGGCTTTGCTATAGCTCAAAGATGGTTAGGAGGTGTATTAAGTTTATAATTAGTGTGGAGAGAATTCGACGGGTAATTGAAGTGGTGAAATTGAAGTTAGGGTTTTCATCAGGAGGGAGAACCTAGAGGTGTTGTCATTAGGGTTTTCATTACAAAGGTGGGTAGAGGAAACGTTAGATAGTCTTAGGAAATATATTGGATTGTTGTGGGGGGGATCGGGCATAGGCACCCCAATCTTGGCCCTCAAGAAAATAAATTTATAGTACTTTCTTTATGTTATTATTTTTTTTATTCATCCCCTTATAGCTCTGACTTTTATATTGAAATAAATTACCTTTTGATATTATAATCAAAATTTTATTATGATAAATAACAAATTTTAAGATATATTTTAAGACCAATGCATGCACTATAAGTTGAAAGAATTTTTTCTGCTATGACTACTATAAAAAATCAAATACGAATAGAATCACAGATTAGCGGATGAATGATATTTTAATCATTTATATTGTTTTATGTTGAGAAAGAAATAATTGATTGTATTGATAATAAGATAATTATTTAACTCTTTTCGAATATGTATTATAAATTAATTATAAGTTTTCTTATTCTTTTATATTTTATCTTTTTAAAATAATAAATTTTAAAAATATATTTTAAAGCTATCAATATTAGACTCAAACATGAATGTAAAAAGTTGAGAGAACATTTAAAAAAACTAATTTATGCCCACATTATAAAATTTTTTTGTTAGGCAAAAAAACATTGAAGAGGTTAGTGGTGATAAGTAGCCATCGATTAGGGTGCTTACATCAAGAGAACACTTTGGGTGGAAATTTATCATGTGTAGATCAGTGGCTTCCTAAGTTCATTTTGATAATTTTATTTCTTATATTTTAATTTTGATGGACACCGGTTTATTAAGTGCCAACTGAAAGCCTACGCCAATAACTTTTAATGAAATTTTAATATAAATTGAATGGTGTCAAATAAGACTTTATGTTAACTTGCCTATTTACTTGAATACCATCTAAATTAGGAATTTTTATTAGGTTCGAACACCGGACGTAACTCTACATTCGGACTCACTAGAATGGCGCCACGTAGCGACCCGAAGACCCGGCGACCCGGTTCGCCGAGAAATTCAAATGATGCACGTGCGTTCCTAATTTACGCACGGCTCGACGACCTGACCTATATCGGACGTGCATATTTAATTAAAAATAACCGGCGTCCATTAAGCCCAGAACATTTGTGTATGAAGCCCAGAACAATTATAACTACTAAGGAATTACTCGGTATTACCTATGAATTACCTAGGTATTACTCGGTATTACCTAGGAATTACTCAATATTATCAAAGAATTACTCCGGTATTACTCGGTATTATCAAAGAATTACTCAGTATTACCTAGGAATTATTAAGTATTACCAAAGAATTACTCGGTATTACCTATGAATTACCTAGATATTACTCGGTATTACCTAGGAAATACTCGGTATTACCAAAGAAATTACTCAGTATTACTCGGTATTACCGAAGAATTACTCGGTATTACCTAGGAATTAGTCAAAAAAGGGCAGGTTTTTAATTTTTCGCGTCCAATCCGGGTCGGGTCGTCGGGCCGCGTGGAAGTTGTCATAACACGTGCTAAAAATTCACAATTCAATAGAACGGGATATCACGTCGACGAATGCTACGTGGCGCCATCCTAGTGGAGTCCGAATGTATAGCTACGTCCGGTGTCCGGACCTAATAAAAATTCCTAAATTAGAGGGTAGTCAAGTGATCAAGCTAGACCATACAAGTTCACCTTTCATATTTAGATTTTATTGGTCAACATATATATATATATATATATATATATATATATATATATATATATATATATATATATATATATATATATATATATATCTATATATATATATAGCCTTTGTAAAAGTTGAGGACAATAACATAATAAAACATGCTTCTCCACCTTACTTTTCTTTCCCATTCTTAATTTTTTTTAAGTGTGAGAAATTATTTCAAAAAACCTTATTTATTAATAAGTTATGCATAAAATTAATTGCAAACTATCATAAACTCCACACACTAAGCAGATTGAAGCAAATGAAGAAGTTAAATTCAAATTTGAGTCCTTTACTCTTAGAAAGATGCATAAGGGCAGCTAGAGCATGTTGGTATTCAAATCAACTAACCAACAGTTTATGTGAGATCGTATATATTTAGCACGTAGACATGACTTCTCTCCATTTTCTTACTCCAATTTTCACCTGGAATTAGGGGTGTCAAAATCGGGTTTCGGGTCGGGTTCGGGTCGAACCCGCAATGACCTGCAGCTAAACGGGTTGACCCTAACCCGACCCGGGTAGGGAAACGGGTCAGAAAACCGGACCCGGACCCGACCCGTCGGGTTGGCGGGTCAACCCGACCCGACCCGGGTCAGGAAGGCGGACGCGAGGCGGGCGCGCGCGGGCGCGCGTGGGCGCGCGCGGGCTAGCGCGCGGGTGCGGGGCGGGCTAGCGCGCGGGCGCGGGTGCGGGCGAGCGCGCGGGTGCGGGCGAGCGCGCGGGTGCGGGCGAGTGCGGGCGCGGGTGCGGGCGAGCGCGCGGGTGCGGGCGAGCGCGGGCGCGGGCGCGGGCGAGCGCAGGCGCGGGCGAGCGCGGGCGCGGGCGAGCGCGGGCGAGCGCGGGCGCGGGCGAGCGCGGGCGAGCCCGGGCGCGGGCGCGCTGCTGGCGTTCGCGGATGCGCGCGGGCAGGGCGGGCAGAGCGGGCAGGGCTTGCGGGCAACCTCTAAACAGGTTTTCGGGTTGACCCGCCAACCCGTCGGGTCAACCCGAACCCGACCCGTTTTTCAAACGGGTCGAATTCCTGAACCCGAACCCGACCCGTTTTGAACTCGGGTCGGGTTCGAGTCAGGTTTTCCGGGTCGGGTTCGAGTCGGGTTGTCGTGTCGTGTCAAATATTGACACCCCTACCTGGAATGTCTTTTAACATTTTGCTACGACAGGCAAAGTTTGTCCAATTAGGAATGTAGGAAACTGGGAAGACCTATATGCCATTTGGTGAGACGCCAATATCTTTAGTAACTTCCTCATTTATAGTACAAAGGTCATGCTATTCAAGTTGGTCATTAAGTCATCACAAAACTATATTATCTATATTACTATTATAAAAGTGATTTGAGTTTTTTTCCACGTAAATTCTTAATTTTTTATTTTATTTTTTATGATTGAATTCTAACCATATATTATATATTATTAATGCAACCTTCATTTAATTTAACAATCATTTTAATAATGTATAAAATTCCTACTTGGAGAAGCCGAAGCATCTCAACTATGAATTTTAAGTTTGATATATTTTATTCTTCATTATTAATTTAACTCATTTTAATAATATATAAACTTCCAGCTTTGAGAAGTTGAAGCATCGAGAAATTATTACGTGCGGAGTTCGAGCGTAGCTCTACATCTAGTCTATAATAAAATTGTGACATGTGGACTTATACACAGTATGTATAAGCTTATACACATTGTGTACAAGCCCACATGTCACGATTTTATTGGAGTCCAGACATGAAGCTATATCGAGACCCGCAAGTAATAATTTCTTCTCGATTAGGAATTTTGAAGTTGTTTCTATAGTCTTCTCCATTGTTATTTATTCTCTCCTAAAACTGAAATGTCAATCAAAAAACAATAAACTTTTAGGTATTCCTTTATTGTTGAAACGCCAGTTATCATAGCAGCGGATAGTATTTCTTTTGTTCTTCCATGATTATAAAAATGACTATTGAAACATAAACGTCAATAGACAGAGCACTAATTACTTTTCCTTTTTTTTTTTTTTAATTCCGCTAACTTTAAATGCCATTGAACATAATAAGAATGGATAGGAAGATAAGGTCAAGAAGATCTCAAGGGAAGAGAAGATCTCTCTCTCTCTCTCTCTCTCTCTCTCTCTCTCTCTTAAGTGCCATTACACAGCTCATTTTGATCTGTTGGTTGGGAGCTTAGACTTCCAACTAAGAGGTCTTGGGTTCAAGTCTTGTGTATGCGATGTGTGTATGAGTCTGTCTTAATTGGCCGAAATGTCCTGAAAAAAAAGAGTAAAAGTTTCTTTTTTTTTTTTAAGATAATAATTTCTTTTTTGTTCTTATAATTTTGAATTTATGTGCCATTTACTTTTTATTTTGTTTAATTCAACATATCTATTTTCCATTTTTTTCTTCATATTAGTTATTTTAATTGATTAGATTTGTTGATTTAAATTTAAATAACTAACATTTAGAAGTTAGCAAGTTACTAACTTGGTGATAATATATATATATATATATAATATTATTTTCTCTCTTGATATTCTAGATTAAATTTATTTTATCAACATTATTTATTTTAACACATTTATAATTGGATGTACAATGATAGATATTCCATAAATTTATGCAATATCGAAGAAATCATAAAAGTACCATTAGTCAGTATCCTCTAACAAATAGGTTATTCAATTATAATTAACATTTGCTTTCTTTATAGTGTCATTATACTTTAATTTTTTTGAGTGGGAAACAATTTTATACATCATTAAAATAATTGTTCTATTCACATAGTCCTCTTCGTTAAAACATCAAGGACATTAAGCGTGTATTTTAATCATTTTTTGTTTATTTTCTTAATTTTATCATAGTATATATGGTACCTATATAATTAAATTATCTTTATTAAATTTAAAATAACAAAACATATGATTTGTATATTAAGACTTTATTTGGGACGGTTTTCTTACTTCTTCTTAAGTCAGTTTTTTAATCTCAAATTTTAATTTATGTGCTAAAAAATTGTTTTAAGAAGCAGTAAGAAAGCCGTCACAAACGAAGCCTAAGTTCAAGAATAATAATACTGTATATGCCTTTTTAAGGGTTCGTTCGGCGCAGTTTTTCATAGATATTTATTTTGGAAAGCTACCACAATTCTACTATGCTTTAACTTTCTTCCTTCTTTTTAAAAATTTATGTGATGAGGAGAAATTTCCTTAGAATGTGGTTATGAAAGAAAGTTATTATTTAATTTATTTTAAAAAGAAAAAAAAAAGTAAATATGGCTATAAAATGTAATTTCTCACCATCGAAATTGATGAAAAATTTGGCTAAATCTAATCTTAAGTCAATTTCAAACTTTCTTCATAAAATAAAGAAATACATATATGTTGTATAATAATACTAAGCAATCTTATATTTTATCATATTTTAATTTATTTTTAAAATTCTAGCAACGTGCATTGATGCACGTGCAATTAACTTTGTTGAAAAATAACTAAAAATAAATGAAGTGAAATCCTATATGCCATTTGGTATCATTGTAATAACTCAAGTCACATCATGAGCTAGTTGGGGAGTTAACAAAATTTGAGCTAGTCCAAACTCAACTCATTAGCTCATGTGAAACCTAAGCCTAAGCTTGAACTTTGATTAAGATCAAAGTAAAGCCAATGATGGCTAGAGCTCTACTCAACTTGTTTACACCCTATAGATCAATAACCTTTCATATGTAAATAAGGATTCACTCAAAAAAAGTTCAAAATAAAACAAAAATAATAATAAATCCACAAAAGCATCCAGCTTAGTTTATAAAGAATTTGAAAGTTGTTGTCAAGATCATTTGATCCAGTTATTTCTACATTAAGTTTATGCTAGCTCCGACACTTGATTGAGAAAATCATATCGAACAGGAAGACGAATTGGTTGGACCGGACCGTGAAAAAGCCCTGAAATTTGTTCAGGGTCTATTTGGGACAACTTTCAAGCTTTTTAAATAGCAATCATAATTTCATTTGACTATTGATTTCTTATTGCTATCTCGCTGCTTAGAAATTTTTATAATGGAAAGCTGCCTTCTGCAATTATAGTTGCAAAGTTATTTTTTCCGTAGCAACTTCACAACTAATTTTATAAAATATTACAGCCATCTCAAATATACTCTCAATTTAAATTAAAAATCAAATTTATAAAAAAATAAAATCATTCCTTAAAACACCGGCGTTCGAACCGCTCAACCATTATCTATTCTACATATTGAAGCAGTGCTTGTGCCACGCTCCGCTGCCTTGCTTGCCCAAAGGAAGCAAAAGCGACGACCCTTTTCCATATTCATTGACGCAGGGCTATACATATATATATTGTTTAGAGCTATATTTCGATCCTCGTCGTGGTCTTTAATAGCTATATATATTGTTGGTTGTTTCAGGATTTTATTCCTATAGCACTTTCTATAGCAAGAATTAGACATAAATTGTATAACTGCACCTGCGGAGGGACTTTTTTGGTTTGAATAAGAAAAACATTAGTTTATTTTTTGGTTTGAATAAGAAAAATAATGGTCCTTCCGACCATTGTTGCCCGACTATGGTCCTTCCGATCATCATTGCCCCACTGCGGTCCTTTCGACTACTGTAGCCTGACTAAGATCTTTCCGACCAACATCGTCTGACTACGATCCTTTTGACCTCTGTCGCCTGTCAATTATGGCATCTCCGACCTCCGTTGTCGGCCGACTCTGGGCCCTGCGACCTCTATCTCCTACCAACTACAGTACCTCCGACCACTGTCGTCTTCCGACTATGGTCCTACCGACCAAATGGACAGGCTAACATTCTCTTAAAAAAATTCTTTTATCATTGGATTTTTCCCAACTCTCACCATGTAATACGCTCTTTACAATGTATACTTGCTACATTGAGTTAAGGTCCTTCCCTCGAGGAAGGGTATCATTTATAATCAACTACAAATACTAATGGAATTATTTTTAATTGGGCTGGACCCATGGTTCCCCCCCCCCCCCCCCCCCTTTTCAGGGTTTTTCACGTAAACATATTGATATTTCTTATTACTTTCGCACCTCTCTCTCTATTCTATATGTGATGGATTTTTGTTTAAAGTTAAGATATTAAACTCTTAATCTCTCTACCATCGTGAATGTACCAGACACAACAGTTTGACAGTGTCTGTGGGAAATAATTCTTGATTGGGAGGCAACCTTTGCTGCAACCTCTAAAGGACGTTCATGTTAATGACTTGAGTACGGTTAAAGCGGGTTCGTCCCTTTACCATGATCTTTTATCAGGTTCAAATGAAGTTATTCAATATTAAGTGTAACCTCTCTACACAAAGAGGTGCATTGAAGCTTGATATGGGATACCGCCTATCTAAGACACTGGAATGACTGCAATGTTAGAAAAAGTATAGAGGAAAAGAAGAAGAAAGGCAAGAAATACTCCTGCATAAATAGGGGCATTAGAGCTTGATACGAGATGTCACATATCCAAGACCCACCAAAAAAAGAGAGCAAGACAAGTGTCGTGCGTGCAGAAGCGCAGTCAGGCGCATGGGCAGCTGGGTCGGCTCGGTCAGGCACGCAGGAAACCACAGCAAGTTGGGCAGGCGTGAGGGTGTGCAATACGATGTCAGGCACGTGGGTCTGCCAAAGGCTAGTGGCGGTCTGAGATCCACCACCAATTCATGCCTAAGCCAAATTTTCTATCAGGACAGTCTGATCCGAACATTTTTGAGGTCCTTAGGACCGTTTCTTGACGCTCCTGACTAAATTTTTGCACTTTCAAGGCACGTTGGAGCCCTTGCAGACCGTTTCGAGCAATTTTAAAAGCTTTGGAAATAAATTTTTCAATAGTATGTGCTCTGATTATCACACCAACTTCAGGACATGCTAAATTTAAGATCAAGGGTATTTTACTTGGTTTATGTCCCTGAGGAGAAGTCCACGCTGACGTCCAGGGAGCGTCGCACCTTGTAATTACCCAAAAATTATAATTTTACCTTTCAAACAGTTTGAGAAGCTCCAACAAATAATTTCGGACTTCTAGAGCTTTGACGTCCAAAAATAGAGGGAGAACTGATATGTCACTAAAAAAATAATCATAATTGGGCTAAAATCTTGATGCAAATATGAATAAAAAATTCCAAAATTGAATTTGGGATCATCCAGACTCTGATTTTATCAAGCTTACAGTCGAATTGAATATCTCAAGGAGACGAACCCAATGGCACCAAAATCGGTCCAATCCGAACTCAAATGGGTCTAAATTGAGGGCTCGAAGCCTATTTAGAAGCTTTATAATATTAATTGGATAATCAAATGTTATCCAAATGTGACATACTTATTGTCGAATCGAGAGGCTCGACGAGACGAATCCAACAAGCCGAAGATTGCTGAATTGTTACATCATTAAGATACTCAAATGATCGATAAATGATCCATGATGAAGGGAGTTGATATCAACCGTCCTTTAAAGCACTCCCACCATGCCCATGATGTTCTCCCTATTTACAAGCCATGCCACTCCCAAAAAATTATAAATAGTCTCTTATTCTTCATAAAGGGGGGAGGAGGAAGAGAAGAAAAATAAAGGATCTCTCTTGCTTTCTCAATCTTGCACCGCCAGGATGCCTACTGCCATCGGACTTCCTTCCGATCACAGTGGCCTGACTACGATCTTTCCAACCATTGTCACCCAATATAGTCCCTCTGACCTCCATTGCCCCGACTACAATCCTTCCTAATACCGTCGCCCCACTATGGTCATTCCGACCACCATTGCCCAAATACTGTCCTTCTAACCAACATTACCCCATTACAATCTTTCCGACCACCATCATCAGACTACGGTCTTTTCAACCTCCATCGCCCGACAATTATGGTCTCTCAAACCTCCGTCGCTCTCCGATTATGGGCCCTGTGACCTCTGTTGCCTGCCAACTATGATCCCTCCGATTACCATCGCATGCCAACTATGGTGCTACTGACCAAACAGACAGGCCAACATTCTTTTAAAAATAATTCTCATATCATTGGATTTTTTCCAACTCTCATATATTTGCTACATTGAGATAGGGCCCTCCCCCCCCGAGGAAGGTCATTATTTGTAATCAACTACAAATATTAGTGGAATCATTTTTAATTGGGTCAGGCCCCATGATTTTCCTCATTTTCAGAGTTTTTCACATAAAAATATTGGTGTCTCTTATTACTTTCGCACCCCTCTCTCTCTTATTTGTATGTGGTGAATTTTCATTCAAAGCTAAGACATCAAAGCTCTTTATCTCTCTACCACCGCGAATGTACTAGGACGCAACAAGAGCTTTGATTTGGTGTGATGAAGATTTTAATTTAACACACAACATAGTAAAATTAAAATAATTGTATTAAAAAATATTTTTTTATCTGGAAACAATTAAATCGGTCATGATTCATTAACATTTTCTTAATGTATTATTTATAAATGCAACATCTATTGACAGTTATAATGTTCTAATATTTTTCTTAATCAAAGAGTTTTTCGCTCTTAATCCCCCAATGGAACATTGTATTCTTAATTCTAAATATAGCAATGTAGGTAACTGGTGATGGTTGTCGCTGTAAAGTCAAGTAGAATATGCTCATAAGTGACAATTATGGCAACCTTCTAAATGCAATAAAATTTCTTGAATCCTAATTTTTATGAATTTTGTACTATTCCCAAGCTTTATGCTGATTTGATGCAGGCTATCTACTGAAAGGTATAGGGACGATCTTGAGCTATTCTCGATTTGAGTTTCATGAAATGTAGCAGGGGACGATCTCGAGCTATTCTCGATTTGAGCTTCATTAATTGATTGAGTTCAATTTCAAATTTAAGGTTGCCTCTAGGAGATCAAACTGATCCACAAAATAAAATATTTATTAGAAAAAACACAAAGTAATTTTGATCTAAATAATTATTATAATAAAATTATGAAAAAATGAGTAATTTAAAGAGAAATAAAAAAATTAACTTGAAAGAAGAAAATGAAATGTAATTATTATATAAATTTATAATTTTATATTTAAATTCATGAATTCTTAAATATGTTAGTATAAAAATATTTTTTAAATAAGTTGACTCACAAATTAACCAGCCGAGTTGAATTAGCTCATATTTGACTCGTTAAGTAATACATATCTTATCTACTCAAAGCCATTTATTCAGTCGAGTCGGAATCTGCCTCACGACTCACGTGTCATATGAGGTGTCTTAAGTCTAGATAAAACTTGACATGCTATTCCCAAGTGGGATTCTGAGACGCCTCTCGAAGGAGTTCAAATAAAATTTTTGCTTGCTGTGAGCCAGTGTGCTGGAACAGCACCATTGGTTACTCCTAAAGATGAAGCTCTTCATATCTCAAATTTGTCTGTTTTCTTTAAACTTCAAATAAAGATAGAATCCTTTCTTCCGGACTTTTAAAACTGGTAATCAAAAGGGTAAAATAACTTCATTTGTATTCCGCTCTTTTCGATTTCTTCTTATTCTTCTCACAACTATCAATCAAGTGTAAGAAAGGCTCTACACAGCTCACCTTGGTCTGTTGGTTGAGAGCTTAGGTTTCTAACTAAGAGGTATTGGGTTTAAATCTTTATATATGCGTTGTGTGTGTGAGTTTGTCTTAATTGACCTAAATGTTCCACAAAAAAAGAATGGCTCTGATTTGGATTATCTACTTAGATTTCATTTGTGACTGTTTTTTTATTGGTTTATAAAGAAATTTTTTAGTACAAAAAATTTTCAAATAGCGAGAAAGCTGTTCCAAACGAAGCCTTAGGTGGGATGGGGACGCTCATGGCCAAGGGGGCGCGAATTATTTTTTTTTATTTTTATATTACTATTATTCATTCTTTATTAAAATTAGGGGTGTCAATATTTGACACGACACGAAAACCCGACTCGAACCCGACCCGAGCCCTAAACGGGTCGGGTTCGGGTTCAGAAATTCGACCCGTTTGAAAAACGGGTCGAGTTCGGGTTGACCCGATGGGTTGCCGGGTCAAACCGAAAATCCATTTCAAATGAGCTGCCCGCAACCCTGCCCCGGCTGCCCGCGACCCTGCCCCGGCTGCCCCCGCCCTGCCCGGCTGCCCGCGCGCCCGCCGAAGCTGCACGCGCGGCAGCCGAAGCTGCCCGCGCCTGCCCAGCCGCCCGCGCGCACCTGGCGAGGCTGCCCGCCCGCCCCTGCTGCACCCGCCCGCGCTGCACCCGCCCCGCACCAGCCCGCAGCCCCGCATGCGCCCGCCCGCGTTCTCCCGTGTTGCACCCGCCCGTGCTGCACCCGCCCCCGCACCAGCCCGCAGCCCCGCATCCGCGCGCCCGCGTTGCACCCGCCCGCGCTGCACCCGCCCCTGCACCAGCCCGCACCCGCGCGCCTCGCCCGAGTTCGCCCGCGTCCACCCCCGAGTTCGCCCTCGTGTCGGGTCGGGTCAACCTGGCAACCCGCCGGGTCGGGTTCGGGTTCGGATTTCCGACCCGTTTACCTACCCGGGTCGGGTTAGGGTCGACCCGTTTGAATGCGGGTCATTTCGGGTTCGACCCGAGCCCGACCCGTAACCCGAAATTGTTTAAAATATAATCATAATTAATATTTTTTGTTCTTTCATTTATCTCATTGGAGCTCTTATTTTTACATTAAAATAAGTTTAGTTTGGATTTACAATCAAGATTTTATTATGAAAAATTAAAAATTTTAGAATTTGTATTAAATAAATACAATATACATTAATTATTTTTCTGTTTAACAATTATAAAAAATAAATTACGAAATGGAATTGAAAATCAATAGATAAATGATAATTTAGTCACTTATGTTGAGAAAAAAAATTAATTGTATTGATAATGAAATAAATAAACTCTTTTAGAATATAAAAAGTAGAAGTAATATATCACAAAATTTTTGTTATCTATATTATCTTTTTTACTATTGATCTCAAATCCTCCTGAAAAAGTTTAAGGAATATTTAAAATATTTAATTTGTGCCTCCACTAGAACTTAAACTCAATCTATTTACAATAATTAATATTATTGATTAGAACGCACCCTTCATGACCAAGGGTTGTGTGTGCGTGTAATCATAGTACAAGATCACATTTCACTCATAATTTTCTTTTTATAGCAGTGATGGCATGATCTGATATATTAATGAATATGAGATATTACAATAATGATATAAAGTTATAAAAACATCTCAAAGATCTAAAAAAGAAAAAAAATATAATAACATAATTCATAAAAAATTTAATTATAATAAACTTATATTGAGCTGAATATAATATATAGATGATTAATATTATACTGATTTTAAAATCTAAAATAGAGTTAAGAGTTTTGAAATTTATATGACCATTTTTGTGGTGAGAATATCTTAATTAAATTTTAAAAAAAAAGTAAAAAACCGATTTAATAACGTGATATGTAATTTTGATGTTGCTGCATGATATGCTCTGTTATTGGTACCAAGAATTCGCTTGGAAACATCTGCCTTATGTGGCCGATGACAGTTTTATATTTACGCTGGTGATCTTTATTGGCATATTTGGTGTTTTATCTGCTACGTTGGTGGGTCCTTAATTGGTTAGGGACGCCGCCCGTAACGCCGTAGGATTTGCTCTGCTCTGCTCTGAGTTGCTCTGTTTACATAAGAATTTGCTGTTGGGAACACAACAGCGTATCAGCTGTTAAGCTTCCGCTTCTCCACTATATAACACGGCAAGTGGAGAGGAGAGAACGGCTTGCAACTGAAATTGACCTGAAACGCAATATAGCACGAGCAATGGTACACCGTCGGGCCGCCGACGGGCCTCCCGAATCGCCTCAACGGCCCATGGAAGCCACCGACAATTGTCATAAGTGCAATCCGTCGCCGCCGCAACTTCCCCTGGTGTTCGACGCCGCGGTTATGAGCCAAAAGGCAGAAATACCTTCCCAATTCGTATGGCCTGAAGAGGAGACACCTACGTCGGATGCTCAGGACGAGCTCTCCCTTCCCCTTATCGACCTTGACATGTTCCTCTCAGGCCAGCCCGAAGCCGAGGCCGAGGTGGCCCGGCTTGTAGGGGAAGCCTGCGCAAAGCACGGGTTCTTCCAAGTAGTGAACCATCGCATCGACCCAACGCTAGTTGCCGATGCCCACCTATGCGTCGAAGCCTTCTTCTCGATGCCGCTAAGCGAAAAGCAGAAAACGCAGAGGAATCCCGGTGAGAGCTGCGGCTACGCGAGCAGCTTCACCGGCCGCTTCTCCTCCAAACTCCCTTGGAAGGAAACGCTCTCCTTCCGCTTCTCCCCTTCCTCTTCCTCCATCGTCCTCAACTACTTTGTCGGCAAGCTCGGCGAACAATTCCGACACTTCGGGTGAGCTGTAGCCTGCCAGATAGAGTACGTAATCCCTCCCCGCTGATTAATTGCCGGGACTAATTGCTGGATGTTGGTGATTCTATGCAGGGAGGTGTACCAGAACTACTGCGAGGCCATGAACACGCTGTCGCTGAAGATAATGGAAATACTTGGAATAAGCCTCGGCGTTGGCCGCGCACACTTCCGTGACTTCTTCCAAGGCAACGATTCCATAATGAGGCTCAACTACTACCCGCCATGCCAGAAGCCGGTGCTCACGCTGGGGACTGGCCCCCACTGCGACCCAACCTCATTGACTATTCTCCACCAGGACGACGTCGGTGGCCTTCAGGTCTTCGTTGACAGCAAGTGGCGCACCGTCAGCCCCAAAACCAACGCCTTTATCGTTAACATCGGCGACACCTTCATGGCAAGCCGGCATCCGCCCCCACCTCTTTCCTGCGTCCCAAAATATTATATAATTCGATGCATTATATGATGAACGCTGTTTGTATAATTGTATTTCTATTTCTTTGCAGGCACTGTCAAACCAGAGGTACAAAAGCTGCCTCCACCGTGCGGTGGTGAACAGTCAGAAGCCGAGGAAGTCGCTGGCTTTCTTCCTTAGCCCAGAGATGGATAAGGTGGTGCAGCCTCCAACAGAGCTTGTTGACTCAAACAACCCGAGGATTTATCCGGACTTCACTTGGTCGGCCCTGCTTGAATTCACCCAGAAGCATTACAGAGCCGATATGAACACCATGGACGCATTCTCCAAGTGGATTCAGAAGACCATCAAGAACTAAAATTTACCTTCTCTTTTTTCTTTTGTTTTATCGACTCTTTTTTGTTCATCATGTCAGGTGTCTGACTAGTTATGAACCAGTATCTAGGTGACTGATAATAATAAATTAAAAGAATTTAAGTTAACAAAAGCAGAAAATCCCTCACTAATTGCGCTTGCGGTCTTCTTCCGGCTAGTGTTATTCCAGTCTTAGTTTAACTTTATTCAATCTAATCAATTTAACAATGCGAAAAGGAGATGAACAAGAATGGGAGACAAGCACAGAGATCGAAGGCGATGTATCTCAAAAAAGATACGATAAAGAGGCTCTGTTAAATGATGGATTAGTAAACGAAATTTTAACTTCCAAGGCGTTTTTAATTGAATTGGAGCGTAAATGGAAGAGTGAGATGTTGACAGGTAATCGATCAGTATCCTCTCTCATCCTCTGCTTTGTCTTGTAGCTAACATATCAAACTTGTCTGATCTCCATTCCATTTTGTCACGTAGCTCCTGCTATTATGGCCTACACCCGTTGGCCAGTTCGATGGCAGAGAGTGCGGAGGAGGACTGAGTTGGTCGAAGTGGAGAATGATTCTTCCGCCAATTCTTGCTGTGTATTGTTTTGTCGTTTCGGCCTAAACCATTATTAGGGGTTAGATAATCGAGACTTAATTGAGTTATTAATTGAAGATATGCTTCATTTAAGGGAATCGGGGAGAATATAAATATATTTAATTCATAATTTTGCATTTGAGTTTTTATTTTTAATGTAATTGAATTAATCTAAAAAATATGAACAAATAATTTTTTTATTATCAATTCTTTCTTCAATCCTATTGAAAATGGGGAAAAATCATCTTATTTAAATGTGCTTTTTCTTGCAAATCAAGATTAAAAATTAATTTCTAGTTAAGCAAGAAAAAATATTTTTTGAACTTTTTTTTCTTGATAAAAGTAAGAGAAAATTCATTTTAGTTCTATTCCTTTTCTATTTTCATTTACATTTACTTTTCATTTATACTCTTATAAATCCTTCCAACAAATAAAAACTAGATAAATTTAACGCTCGCAACGATGCCATATGAAGGTTTAACCGCTAAAACTTGCTAAAGGATAACGGAAGACAGGGGCAGAACTAGTCTTACATTTCAGGATGGACAAATTTTACATATAAATAAACTAATATTTAAAAAAAATGAGAACATAATTCAAATTAAAAGCACTATAATTGATAAATTAAAAATTATTATAAGCTTAATAATATGTTTTCCATTTTTAGGTTCGCTGGTTCGCAAATAAAGCAGACTATTTTTTTTCTTTTTTTTTTATCATTAGGGCAAACTAATAAGCTGCCTTCTCTCAAATACTTAAAATACCCCTAATAAAAATAATATATTAAAATTTTGAGAGTCGGCAATTGCCCATCCTCACCAATAAATAGGTCCCCCACCTGATGGAAGATACCCAAAATTGATTATAGAAGCACCAAAAATTTTAGGCTAATGAAACATATTGTTATTATTATTTAATAAGATTTTTTTTGATAAAAATGACCCGCAAGAAATGAAATGAAAAGGAAATAATAAAAAAATTTGAATTGAAACTAACTTTGTCTCACTTTTCGTTTGAGGAGAAAAGCAGTGATTTGTTTAATTTGTTTGATCTAAAGTGAGTTTTATTCCTTCAAAGAAGGGGATATATGAGCCACGGTGATGTTCAAAATAACTTTTTACATTTGTTAGTAGATAGGAAATTTATCAATGAAAGGTACACATTTTTTATATTTTTTGAATAAATTTTAATCGCCTATTAATTATATTAGTATCATAGATCCAAAATAAACTTGTAAATTATAGAGTAAAATATATCATTATATTTCAAGCTAGAATACTTGATTTGAAAATCATTTTGAGTCTACAATAATTTATTTGTTGTGATTAAATTCAAAAGCATCAAATTACAGTTTTATTTAAGATAATTTATTTACTGTTTTTTAAAATAATTTTTTAGTAAAAAATTTTTTTGAATTGAAAATTTTTATAATCAAACGCTGCCCTAGAAAATAGTTAAAAATTATTTCAAATAAAATCTATTTGTGTCTATTTGATGATGGTGAATGACATTATAGGTAAAATTTAGAGGATAAATATTTAAACATAAACAAAAATCTAGCATTATATATTTTCTAGCATTTATTTTATGTTTAAATTCCATCTACAATTGAGTATTCAACTATTCATCTTCCATCCAATTTTTTTCCCATTCTGTACACTGCCCCGTTTCATCACAACAAAAAGGTAGAGCGACGGAGTCAGCTCTCAACGCAGTTAATGATGTCAAAATCTGTCGAAGAATGCTGCAACATTCCTCGAATGAGAGGAATTTGAAATAAGCGAGCGGCTAAGAGCTTGGGGAGACAGAGCCCGGCCTCGCTCGCAGACGCCAATGCAAAATACAAGGGGTGCCGCTGGCCGGCTGGCCCTGGTCGCCAAGCTGAGCTCGCGGGAATCCTCACATAGTCACATGGCATGCATCCCCTGTAGCTTTGTTTCCCTTCATCAACTGCGCAAAGAAACGGCAGAGATGCGACAAAGCCATCCTGTTCCTGTCTCCTCGCCTCTCTCTTCAACCGCTGATATGGGAAACGCTTTCCCTGTCTTATTCTCCGCAAGTTTCGCCAGATTTTGGCTTCTTCTCCTCCTCTGTTATCTATGGATAGGATCAAATTTGTCTACTTCGATGTCTCCACTCTACTTAAACCTTTCTCGATGTTTCCTATGGTGGGTGAGAATGATTAAACTTGAATTGAAATCTCGGGATAATGTCTTTTGAAGGGGTACCGAGGTTTTGGTACGTTATAGATACATATTTTTTTTCTAGGAGTAATTAATGGTAATGAGCTCAATAAATCATCCAAAACAATTTTTTTTCTGGATTATTAGTTGGATGTCTGGTTATATTATAAGCCAAATGTTATTGGAAAAAATTCTTTCAAGATGCCATGCGCGAAACTATGTGATACCTTGGGTTTTATATTGGAATAAATTAATAATATCTATAAAAAGTTTTTGGCGTTTCTGCAATTAAAAATTTGTATGGTATTTTGTCCATTTTCACAAGAATTTTGCCTGATGCATTATGTGGGAATTACTTTTATGAGAAGGGTTCTTTTTCTTTGGAATTATTTTTTTACTTTGAACTTTAGATGAATACCATTTCACATTTGATTATATAAGAGTTAACTGAGAGGAAGAGTAATTTCATTTTCCGCCAGCAGAAAATGGTTAATGGCCATATATAATGGTTAATGGCCGAGTCATAGCACCATATATCCTCACCTTAAGGTTTTTCTGTTGGGTTACTCCCGGGGCTAATGACCTGTAGTTGGGCTGCCGGCACTCATGCAAGACTAAGTCGGAGGGATGAATAAATGGCTTGATGCGCCTAACTCTTGTCATTTAATCAAAAACTTTCGTAAATAATTGCTCTAAATTATTTGGATGAAAGAAGAAAAATATGAGAGAATAAATGATTATTTATTTTTAAATGAATCTCTCTCTCTCTCTCTCTCTCTCTCCATTTATTTTTTATAAAAATTTCACACCTTCTAAAGCACTGTTTTAAGCATAAATCTAACATCAACATAGTTGCATTCTTGGAATATTCACGGTGGTAGAGAGATAAAGAGCTTAACGTTTTATCTTTGAATAAAGATCTAATAAAAATACAGATAAAGATAGAGAGCTACAAGAGTTATAAAAGACATCATATTTTTTTACATGAAAAATCCTGAAAAGAAAAAAAATCACGAAGCCTAGCCCAATTTATAGAGCACATTATATAGTCGGACGGTTGGAAGGACCGTAGTAGCACATTGCTTGTTTGGAGTTGGAAGAATCTGGTGGCATGAGTGTTTCTCTCAAAAGGATGTTGTCCTATTCATTTGGTCGGTAGGACTGTAGTCAAGCGACGGAGGTTGGAGGGACTGCAATTGGGCGAATGAGGTTGGAAGGATCGTAGTCGGCAGGCATTGATGGTCGAAGGGACCGTAGTCTGCGGGTGATGATGGTCGGAGGGACTGTAGTAAGCAGACAATGGTGGTCGGAGGGACAGTAGACGACGGGCAATGAAGGTCTAAGGTACCGTAGTCGGCGCGCATCATTGGTCGGAGGGATCGTAGTCGGCAGGCGACCATCGTCGAAGGGATTGTAGTCGGCGGGCGATGGTGATTGGTGGGACCGTAGTTAGCGAGCGACAGTGGCCGGAGGGACCTTAGTCGGCTGGCAACAGTGGTCAGAGGGACTATAGTCGAGGGGTGAAGGAGGTCATAGGGACCGTAGTTGGTGAGTAACGATGGTCAGAGGGACCGTAGTAGGCAAGGAATGGTGGTCGGAGGAACCACAGTCAAAGGGCAATGAAGGTCAAAGATATAATAGTCGGCGGATGACGTTGGTCGGACGGATCGTAGACGATAGGCGACCATGGTCGGAGGGACTGTAGTCGACGGGCGATAGTGGTCAGTGGGACCGCAGTTAGCGAGCGATGGTGGTCGGAGGGACCTTAATCGGCTGGCGACAATGGTTAGAGGGACTGTAGTTGACAGGTGAAGGAGGTATGAGGGGCTACAATCGGAGGGATCACAGTCGACGGGCAATAGAGGTTAGAGGGACTATAGTCAGTGGGTTACCATGGTCAGAGGAACCATAGTTAGCATGCGACGGAGATCAGAGGGAGCGTAGTTGATGTGCGATGAAGGTCAGAGGGGTTGTAGTTGGCGGGTGATGGTGGTCAGAGGGATTATAGTCGGCTGGTGACAATAGTTACATCAATCGTAGTTAGCGGTGATTGTGGTCGGAGGGACTGTATTTGACACCTCTAGGTTCAACATGTGGTTCTACCTATTCTGACCAGATGTGGAAAAATGTAAATTTTGAATTTTTAAGTTTTGAACCTATTTGCATGTCTTTGGGAGTATTTTAATACTTGAAAATGATTATGTGTGGTCTAGAATGTGTCCTAAGTATTTGGTGTGAATTTTGACAAAATTTGAGAAATATTATTATTTAAGCGCCTCAACGTTGCTATAATACTAGGTGCCAAATAAGGACATTGCAGCGCTCTAGGCTCTGGATCTTTTAGGGAAAAAAGCCTTTAATGGGTAGTTTATTATTCAGGTATTTTACAGCCATGTGTTGTAGAGTATATACATTTTGATGAAATGAAAAAAATCTTAAGGATAAGTTTATTTATAATATTCTGGATATTTTAGTGACTATATAGTATGTTATTTATATAAAATAAATATTAGAAGAGAATCTGAAATATTTCAAAACTAATTCATCGGATTTGTCCGTCATAACTCAACATGATAGAACTTGTCATGATTGGGATGGGTTTTGACACCATAGTCGGCTGACAATAGTGGTCAAAGGGATCATAATTGGCGGGTGATAGTGGTCAGAGGGACCATAGTCAATCAGCAAAGGTGGTTGGAGAGACCATAGACAGCAGGCGACAGAGATTAGAGGCAATGTATCGGCGGGTGATGGAGGTCTAAAGGACCGTAGTCGGCAAAAGACGGTGGTCGAAGGGACCGTAGTTGATGGGAGACAATAGTTGGAAGGATCGTAGTCGGCGGGCGACGGAGATTTGAGTGGAATGTAGTTAGAGCACGACGTAGATCAGAGGGAACGTAGTTGGCGGACGACAAAGATTGAATAATCGGTAGACGATGGTGGTCGGAGGGGCCGTAGTCGATTAGTGATGAAGGTTAAAGGGACTGTAGTCGGTGGGCGACGGTGGGCGAAGGGATTGTAGTCGGCGGGCAACTGTGAGCGAAGGGACCGTAGTTGATGGGCGATTGTGGGTGGAGGGATCTATTCAATGAGTGACGGTGGTCAGAGGGATCCTAGTCGGCAGGTGAAGGTGGTAGTAGGGACCTTAGTCGACGGGCGATAATGATTGGAAGGCAACCTTCGTCAGAGGGATCATAGTCACTGGGCAATTGTGATTAAAGGGATTTTAGTTAGCGGACGACAATGCTCGAAGGGACCGTAATCAGCGGTTAATGGAGGTCAGAGAAACCATAGTCGGTGGGGGGTGGTGGTCGGAGGGACTGTAGTCAGGGAGCGAGGGTGGTTGGATGAAGGCCCGATATGGTTTTCGGACGGCGGTCCGATGAGTATGGCCTAGTAGAGGTCCAACAGCGGTGGCCTGGTGGAGAGGGTTCGCCGACTATGTTGCAGGGGTGTAACTCCAGGATTCTTCAAGCCTCAAAGTTCTCTCGAGTCTCTAGCCCAGGGTCTGAGCCTCCAAAAGCCCAAGTCTCAAAGGTCCCATCCTCCTTCAAGTGAGAAGAGGGGGTTCATTTATATATATTTGAGGGTGACATGCCCCATAAATATGAAGAAGATTTGGGGCAAATTTATAGTGTTCCATCAAACATCCCATATTAATTTTCTCGATCATGGAGCATTTGTCAAGCATTTAAGTGTCTTAATAATATCATAATTAAACGGTCTTAGCTCGTTGGATTCATCTCGTCGAGTCGCTCAATTTGATTATAAGTATGCCCTATTTGGAGATCATTTGATCATTTAATTATTGCTCTGAACCTTTCAAATAGGTTGCGGCCCTTTAATTTGTGTCCATTTGGGCTCAAATTAGATCAACTTTGGTTTCGTTGGGTTCATCTCTTTCAGAATTTTAAATTTGAAAGTTGTCAACTAAAATATGCCTTAAAATTCGTGTTCGGTCAAATCGATTTTAGGTGACATCAAACATATGGAGTTCAATTTTAGTTTACCAGCTTTTCTGTAAAGCTACGTAATTAATCGATATAGCTTATGTGTTATTGTGTATATTTTTCAGAATTATTGAGCTTGCAAGTTATAACATATATTCACATGCGACTTAATTATACAAATCTACTCCAAAGGTAACATATATTATGTGGTATTTAGTGTTGCTTTACCTGGTTTATTCATATAAACTTAAAGATACATATTTAAACCCACTTGGTATTAGTTTCTATATAGTGTGTGAAATTTGAATTGACAAAATTTGAGTTCTGAGTGCATATTACACACCCAAATCGTCCAACTACCTCTCATAGCATGACGTTTATAGCCTTTTTCTAAAAGGTGAGGTTAACTCTAAGTAGGGGAATTCTAATCCGGGTGTTTTTTTTTTTTTTTTTTGGGATAAAAATTATTAGTAGGGCCTACATGTTAGTGAAAAGAAATGTTACAAGTCCTATATGAATCCAAAGCCCTCTAAAAATGCACTATTTAAAACAAAACCTATGAGCATTTGATTCAAACTAAATACAATAATAAAGCAAAAGAAAAGACAGCAAACTAAAAGCCACGATCACATAGAGAGCCACTCATGAGAGGGTATCAGGAAGAAGTCAATGCCAACACCTCGAGAGATCCAACAAACATCAACCTGCAAGAAATGAAACAACAAAGAAAAGGCAAAAGGAGAAGACAGAGAGCACTCCAACCAACCAACAGAAACAGAGCCAACCGACCACCACAGAGAGAACACACCCCCGACCCCCAACCCAACACCTCAACCTTTCCCAAACCCATATAGCATAGCCGAACACTAACCAAATCCTACAGCCAAGCCTTCAACCCAAAACACCCATAGCTGAACAAAAACACGGAGCCCAACAACCGAAAGGCCACAACAACCAAAGGAAAAAAGAACCACCCAAGAGGAGGGCCAATAGCAGAAGCTAGGAACAACAACAACAACAATAGCAATTACTTTTTTTTTAGATTTCCGCCTACCATGTTTGCCACCCCCATGGCAAAAAGCTTTCTCAAGTATTTTAATCCGGGTGTTAAATAGGTATGGATGTAAATATTAGGGTTATCGAATCGTATAAATAGCATAGTTTGTAAAGCTCTATAATTTATATGTTTTGTTTGAGGAAATTTTTTTACCGCTAAAGTAGCTTTTCAATATAAAAATTTCTAGTTTGACAATTTTTTGTAATAAAAAACTGTTTTAGAAAGCAATAAAAAATTGTCTCAAAAGAAGTCTTAGGTCTCTTTTGAGACAACTTTTGTACTTCTTTCTGAAGCTGCTTTTTAGTACAAAAATTTTTTGAACAAAAAAATTTTGTACTAAAAAATTATTTTAAAAAACAGTAAAAAATTATCTCAAACGAAACCTTAATTTACTTGTGCTTAAATGTTTAAAATCTACTAGTTATTTTCAATGGAATTAGTTTTGAGATGAAGAGAAATAGAATTTAGTACCATTCTTAAGATCTACTAGTTAAATTATAGTATATTATCTTAAATAATTTTGCAAGAAATTAGTGCATGATTGCAAATTCAATGAATTAAATTTTTTGTGTATTTCCTACTTTCAATAAAAATATTTTCACAGGTTGATTTTAAAGGTAATTCTGTTTTAAAAACTGATAACCTTTTTAGGATATCCTCAACTATTTATTTTCAACTTATGATCTTTAAATAGCTGAGGAGAAGAAAATCTTCAATGGGAAAATTAACATTGTAATGGAGGTGAAGAAGGAAGGAAGGAAAGAAGAAGAAGAAGAAGAAGAAAGCTAATGACAAATAAAATAAGGCGATTCAAATAAAATACCTTGATTTCTTTAGTAAAGGGGAAGAAGAAGACGAAGAGAAGAATGAAAAGAAAGAAAGAGCACCCAGCCCACAGTCATTTCAAGCGCCCATTACCTACACATACACAAATTTTTAATGCTACTAATTTTAGTAGTTCCAACTTATTTTAGTTACCATTTAGGTACCGACATCCTCCCCTTGCTGGCACCAACAAATCAACCCATTATATTTTTGCTACTATTCAAGATTTCAGGCACCACTAGAAATAAAAGTGCAGATCTTTGGGAATCTCAGTACAGATGTTATAAATGACGTGGAGTTTTATCAATAAGAGCGTGCTTAAACTAAGAAATTTATCTTGATATATCGGTTGAGAGTTTTGACTATCAACTAAAAGATCTTGAATTATAAGTTTATATATGTGATTTGTGTATAAATCTGTCTTAATTGACTCAAAATTTTTTTTTTTTTAGTTTAGTAGGTCGTTCTAGCCTTGTAGGAGGGGTTTGGCCTATGGGTGCAAATGAGTCGAGTCGACCTCGAGCCAGGGGGTGTTCGAGTCGAGCTCGACTGCGAAATACCGAGCTCGAGCTCGAACTTGAGTCAAGCTCAAAAGACGAGCTCAAGCTCTACTGAAGAAATGAAAAGAGTAGGAGAAACTGGATAGAGGAGAGATTAGAGAGATTAAAGAAAGTAAAGAACGAAATATGGAATTAATTTCCTTGCAAAGTACAGAGATAGTCCTTCTATATATAGAGAAGGATAAGACATATAACCAATGAGAAAATGCCACGACAGCTATACAAGTAATAACAGCTTATTTATTTTTATGTGCTAATACGCCCCTGCAAACTGACGGGTGCTAAATGATAGTCAGTTTGTTACGTAGATTAAGAAACCTTGGTGTTGATAGAGACTTGGTGAATATATCTGCTATTTGATCGGTCATATTGATTGGGAGAATACGAATGTTATTGTTTTGAATGTGATCTCTGATAAATTTCTGATCGATCTCAATGTGCTTTGTTCGCGCATGAAACACAGGGTTGTTAGCAAAAGCGATTGCCGATGTGTTGTCACAGTACATGTCTGTAGGACTGTCTTGAGGTATGCCAAAGTCCTGAAGTAGGCGGCAAAGCCAGATAATGTCTGAAGTAAGAGCCACCAATGCCCTATATTCTGATTCCGTAGACGATCCGACTACTGTATGTTGCTTTTTGATAGTCCAAGAGATGATTGAAGCACCTAAGAAAGAACAATAGCCGGATGTAGATCTTCGAGAGACTGGATCGCCCGCCCAATCAACATCTAAAAAGGACTGAAGAACAAGATTAGATTTAGTAATGGGTATACCATAACCTAGTGTACCTTTGATGTAGCAAAGGAGACGTTTTAGTAGATAGATGTGTTGAGGAAGAGGATGGTGCATATGTTGAGAGAGCTGATTGACACTGTATGCTATATCCGGACGAGTTAATGTAAGATATTGTAGGGATCTAGTCAAGAGTCGGTAGAGTTGCAGGTCGGACAAGATTGGATCGTCTGTAAATGCTGAGGGCAACTTCATACAAGTTGGATTGGTGAGATGGTTGCAATAGGTTAACTGAGCTAGCTGCAATAGAGACGACACATATTGTTGTTGAGAAAGAAAATAAGTTTGATCATCATGATCAATCTTGATCCCAAGAAAGTCATGAACCTTGCCAAGATGTTTCATACTGAATATGCTGCTGAGTTTTTCTATGACCATAGTTATTTCATGTTGATTGTTCCCCGTAAAGTATATCGTCAACGTACATGAGAAGGTAAATTTGAGTTTGCTTCTATCTAAGAATTCGTAATGACGGGTCGGCATTGCTATGAAAAAATCCAATGGATACCAGATATGAAGTGAAAGTATTGTACCACTGTCTTGGTGCTTTGCTTAAGACCATATATTGCCTTATGAAGGCGACATACGTATTCGGGATGAGAAGAATCTTCAAATCCTTTTGGTTGGACCATGTAAACTGTCTCAGATAGGTTACCATGTAGGAACGCATTAACAACATCTAACTGGTTAACTTGCCAATCGCTGTGTAGAGCAATTGCAAGCAAAATGAGAATTGTTGGTAGCTTGGCTACGGGACTGAAGGTTTCTGTATAGTCCAATTCGTATTCTTGATTGTTTCCCTGAGCTACAAATCTGGCCTTTGTTGCAAATCTGGATTCAAAAAGTATAGTTTTGATGATGACAAACATGTTTGTCATCATCAAAACTATACTTTTTGAATCCAGATTTGCAACAATTTTCCCCTTTTTGATGATGGAAAATATTGATGCAGTAGTTTCAAATAAAACAAGCAGAAGTTAACCAACGCACATTACGAAAAATAAATATCTTTTCAAATTTCAAATAATTTGATTGTTTCCCTGAACTACAAATATGGCCTTATGCTTAGTAATTGTTCCGTATGCATGAAATTTGATTCTATAGGTCCATTTATAGCCAAGGATAGATGAATTATGTGGTGGCTGGACTAAACTCCATGTACCTTGCTATTGTAGAGCTAAAAATTCCATAGCCATGGCTTGTCTCCATTCCTGATGTTTAATTGACTCAATATATGTAGTTGGAGTAGTTGGAGAATCTGTCATAGTGTTAGCATGAAAAAGATTTAAACGAATGTGAGGTTTAAGAGATCCGGTCTTGGTTCGAGTGACCATATGGTGGTGAGAGGTAGACGGGACAGGGTTAATAAGTTCAACTGTATTGGTAGCAGAACTTGTATAGGAAGGCTGTTGAAGAGGATCATTGGAAAATGCATGTGATGAAATAGGATTGTGCTGATTTCTGATCTTAGAGGAGATCAAAACCGAAGCAGGTTGAAGAAAAAACGGTGAGATATTAGAAGGGATTTTCGTAGATGAATAGGGAATCTTTTTGAAGGGAAACGAGTATTCATCAAACTTAGTATGTTTAGAGTTATAAATTTTGTTATTTGTAGTATCAAGACATTTATATCCCTTATAAGTGTCCGAGTAACCGAGAAAAACACAAGATTTGGATTTAGGTTGAAATTTGTGACGAGTATGAGAAGGAAGAAGAGGAAAACACTCGCAGCCAAAGGTACGAAGATGACCATAGTCAGGTTTGACTTTATGAAAGAGTTCAAAAGGAGAGATATTATTGGTGTTAATTGAAGGCATCCTATTAATTAAATAACAGAGGTTAAGACAACTTCCGGCCAGTGAAGATAGGGAACCGAGGATGTGTGTAGGAGAGTTCTAGTGGTTTCAATGATGTGCCGATGCTTACGTTCAGCGACATCATTTTGTTTCGGAGTGTAAGGACAAGAAATTTGATGGGTGATGCCATGAGTTTGAAGATACTTATTGAAGGAATGGTTAATGTATTTAGTGCCACCATCAGTACAAAGCATTTTGATGGAGTGAGATGTATATTTTTCAACTTATTGTTTAAAAACAGTAAAGATATCCATAACCTCAGATTTATAGCGCATAGGAAAAATCCGAGAAAAATGAGAAAAATCATCAACAAATAAAACGTAATATATGTACCCTTGAACAGAAACAACAGGGGACGGACCCCAAATATCCAAATGTATAAGCGCAATAATAGCATTTTGACGATTTGCAGATTTATCAAAAACAAGTTTATGTCCTTTTGATTCTTTACAAGACATTCAAGAAGAAAAGGTTTCTTTTATATTCAGATGTGAGTTACATCTCAAAATAATTTGAAGTACCCTCTCATGAGGATGACTTAGCCTGCAATGCCAAGGAGTAGAGGTGCTGTGGGTGGCAGATAGAGCCTGCGGTTGTTGGTAGGAAGGCACATTCCGAATGGGATATAACCTATTATGGCATGATCCTTGAAGAAGAACTTGTTGCATCATCAGATCCTTAAACATAAAACCCAATGGATCAAAAGTAATCGAAATGTTGTTATCTTTAGTTAATTTGGAAATAGAAAGTAAATTATAATGTAATGAAGGTGTATGAAGAATTTGCGATAATTTTAGATTACGAGATGGGGTCGGTAGTAAACTGGCCCCTGAATTCGCTATGTTGACGAATCTTCCATCACCAATAAAAATGTTATCAGAGCCTTGATATGGCGTTGAGATGGCCAAGTTATCGAGCGAGTTAGTAAGATGCGACGTCGCTCCCCAATCAAGATACTAGTTCGTATGATTATTGTCAGGAGCAGCAACCAGAGCACTGTTTGGCTGATTTGAAGCAGAGGGAATGAATTGCGCGTTAAGACGGTGCCAACAATCAGAAGCAGGTCCCTTCTTGAGACATATCTGACATATGATGGATGAAGTGTCGGGTTGTCTATTCGTGTTGCCTAGAGGGAAAGAAGATTTGCCTCTATTGCGACTACCGCGGCCACGAGAAGAATATAAAGCCAGGTTGGGGTCGCTGATAGATGGATTTCGAGCAGCATCGGAAGCAAGATTTATTTCCTCACTGAGAAGAAGTGGGTAAAGATGATCGAAACTAATCGGGGTAAGCATAGTGTGAATTGTGGTCTTGAAAGATTGGTACGATGTAGGCAATCCGTTGAGAATATATAAAATGATATCCTCATTGTCGACCATAGAGCCAGCCGTAGCAATTTGATCAACCAGAACCTTAATTTCTGAAAGATATTAGGCCATAGTCATGTTCTTGAGAGAAATGTTGTGAAGGGAATTCTTGAGTTGAATGACCTTGGATCGATTTGTTGCTTGAAAATGATTTTCAAGCATAGACCAAATGGCAGCAGTGGAATCTAGATTAACTACATATGGAAGGATGGAGGATGAGATGGTAGAACATAAAGAAGCTGCTATGTTTTGATCGGTGAGGGTCCAGTGAGTGAACGAAGGATTTGGTTGAAGAGATCCATTTGAACTTTGGGTCGATTGAGGAGGGGAAGAGAAGGAAGGGTCAAGAAACTTATCAAATCTATTGGCATGAAAAATTTTTAAGATTTGTGATCGCCAAACGGAGTAGTTCTCATGGTTGAGCTGGATCGGGACGAAGTTCTTGATATTTGAAACCCCGAATTTCAGAGTGGAGGAGATTGTAGATTCTTCAGTATGTGCCGGCTCCATGCTCTCGCTCAGCTGCGATGATGCCGAGTTCACCATGATCAGAGATCTTCGCGACCTGCTCTTGATACCATGAAGAAATGAAAAGAGTAGGAGAAATTGGACTAGGGGTGTAAGTAAGCCGAGCCGGCTCGCGAGCCGGCTCGAGCTCGACTCGTTTAAGGGCTCGTGAGCCGAGCTTATCGAGCTCGAGTCGAGCTCGAGCTCGAGTTCGAGCTCGTTTACTAAACGAGCTCGAGTTCGAGCTTAAGCCGGCTCGGCTCGTGAGCTCGCGAGCCGGCTCGAATAAATATTAATATTTTTAAAATAATTTTATTTTATTTATTTAATTTAAATATTAAAAAAATTAATAAAAACCTACTAAGTTTTATTTAAATGTTAAACATTTTATATATTTTTTTAAATTTTAATTAAGTTTTAAAAATCTCTCTTAAGTTTTAAAAATCCCGCCTAATTTTTAAAAATCCCGCCTAAATTTAAAAATTCCCGCTCATGGCTCACGAGCCGGCTCGCGAGCCGGCTCGAGCTCGTTTACAGTGAGACGAGCTCGAGCTCGAGCTCGAGTTCGAGCTCACTTTCTAACTAACGAGCCGAGCTCGATAAGGGCCTAAACTCGACTCGACTCGACTCGTTTGCACCCCTAAACTGGACAGAGGAGAGATCAGAGAGATTAAAGAAAGTAAAGAACGAAATATGGAATTTATTTCCTTGCAAAGTACAAAGATAGTCCTTCTATATATAGAGAAGGATAAGACATATAGCCAATGAGAAAATGTCACGACAGCTATACAAGTAATAACAACTTATTTATTTTTATGTGCTAATATCTACTCATCTCACATCGAGCTCTGTCATTTTTGGTTTTCTCGTTCAGCCTTCCATTCTTCCTCCCGCTCGCCCAAACTGAAATTTCATTTTCCCGCCTGGTCACCTCCGCGAGTTGCTCGACGAGCTGATGAGTCAAGCGGAGGTCTGTTCGAGCTCGATAAGCCGTCGAGCTCAAAATCGTGTTCGAGTTTGACTCGCAAGCTCGATAAGCTCAACTCTTCGAGCCTGTTACTTAGTCGAGTCGAGCCAACTTGTGAGTCGGCTTGACTCGGTTTCACCCTTACTTTGACCTTTTTTGTGTGCTCGTGGTTTAATTTATTTTCAAATAAATATAATTTAATTTGTATTTTTACTTATAATATTTATCTTAAATTTAATTCAAAGTAATTTATGTGATATCAATCCAACATATTTTAGAAGCAAATTAAAGTATCTCGTATTTTTTATTAAGTCAAAGAAAAGTATTAAGAAGAAAAATAAAAAATCACTGTGTCGAAATGCAAAACTATTTTACTGTCATTCGAGAAATTATTCTGTGCGTAGTAAGGATGAAAAGAATCGTTCGGATTATAAGTGTACACACTTTATATAAATAATATGTATAAAAAATTGATACATATCATATACAAATTTATACATAGTATATACACTCACATATTCGAACGATTCTTTTCGTCCAAACTCGACACAGAATAATTTCTCCCGTAATTCAGTATCTACTGGTTGGCAAATCTCGAAAGAAAGTGACATTTGAATGAAATCCAGATATTAATGTACTTTTTTTTAAATATATATCACATCAGAAGAAACAAAAAAGTTGATATAAAAAATTAAATTAAGAATTAATCCATTTTTGGGGTGAGTACCCGACAATTTTATATGTATTTGGAATTTTTTTTAATTACCTTCCATAAGGTAATTAAGTACATATTTGATGTCACTTTCTATTTATTTATTTTTTAAAATTACGTTAATGATAGAATAACATAAATCTGACTTATTATTTTTTAAAACACTCAACAAAATTTTAGATGTTTCGGATATTTTTTATGTCTAATACATCCTCAAAAATTTATCTTGATCGGGCACGAATCTCGAGGCAAAACCAAGTTGGAAACTTCCGAAATTAATTTTGGGACCATCCGAACTCCGATTTCAGCAAACTTATAGTCGAACTGAGCGTCTCGGAAATACGAACCCAACGACACCAAGTTCGACCCAATCCGAGCCCAAATGGGTCCAAATCAAGATTCTGAAGCACTGTTGGAAGGTTCAAACCATAATTTGGATTACCAAACGGTCTCCAAATGTAACATGCTTATAGTCGAATCGAGCGTCTCAACAAGACAAATCCAACGAGCCCAAGATTGCCAAATTCCGACATCATTAAGACCTTCAAATGTCCAGCGAACGGTCTATGATCAAGAGATTCAAGATCGGCCGTCCATTCAACCACTCCCTAACTACCCCTGATCTTCCACCTATTTACGGGCCATGCCACTCACGAAAATCTATAAATAGAGACCCCATTTCTCATGAAAAGGGACACCTAATCCTAAGGAGAAAAAGAGAGAGCTCTTGCCCCCTCGCTCCTCCTCGACCACCGCCGGAGTTTCGCCGGACCACCGCCTGACGCCGGAGTTCCGCCGAACCACCACCTGAGGCTCTGCTCTTCGCCGGACCACCACCAGAGGCCCTGCACTTCGCCGGACCACCACCTGAGGCCCTGCTCTTCGCCGGACCACCACCTGAGGCCCTGCACTTCGCCGAACCACCACCTGAGGCCCTGCTCTTCGCCGGACCACCACCTGAGACCCTGCTCTTCGCCGGACCACCGCCTGAGGCCCTGCTCTTCTCCGGACCACTACCTGACGTCCTGAGTTCTGCCGGACCTCCATCTGAGGTCCAAACTTCCGCCGAAGCATCACCTGATGTTCAAAGTTATATCGGAACACCAACTGAGGTCCTCCTGACCTCTGACATTAGATTAAGGTCCTTCTGACCTCCAACGCCAGCCGACCACGGTCCTTCCAACCTCCGTCGCCCTACCAATTCAGGTCCTCCTGACCTTTGACATCAGATTAAGGTCCTTCTGACCTCCAACGCCAGCCGACCACGGTCCTTCCAACCTCTGTCGCCCTACCAATTCAGGTCCTCCTGACCTCTGACATTAGATTAAGGTCATTCTGACCTCCAATGCCAGCCGACTATGGTTCTTCTGACCTCCGTCGCCCCACCAAATAAGGTCCTTCCGACCTCTGTCATCTGATTACGGTTTTTATGACCAGCAACATCAGTCAACTATGGTCCTTCCGACCTCCGTCGCCTGACCAACAAAGGTCCTCCCGACCTCTATCCTCAGACTACGGTCTCCCTGACCTACAACGTCTGTCAACTACGGTCTTTCCGACTTCCATCAGCAAACAACGGTCTTTCTGACCCCTGTCTCCCGCCAAGTACGATCCTTCTGACCTCCGTCGTCTGCCAACTATGGTCAGCCGACCTAGCAAATGTGTATATATTAATTCTCACCATGAAATGCACTCTATATGATGTATATTGGCTATATCAAGCCAAGTCCTTCCCCAAAACCCAAAACGGAGGACCTCGTTTGTAAACAACTGCAAATACTAGTGGATTCATTCAAACTGGGCCAGACCCCGTGGTTTTTCCCCCTTTCAGGGGTTTCCACGTAAAAACTCTGGTGTCTCATATGAATATTACACCCTCTCTCTTTCATCTGACTGTGTGCTGGATTTTCGTACAATACTAAAATGTTAAAGTTATATTTCTCTACCGCCGCGAATACTCCAGGACGCAACAATGTCAAATCAACAATTCTTTCTTCTCATTAACTTTTATAGATGTATTGTCGCCTGCTACAGTATTTATGATAGTAGAAAGACAAATTAATTAATATATTATATAAAGATGCAATGCACATTTATATAAAATAAAAGAATATAAGATATTATAATTTTTTCGTGAAAATTTTGGGAATAAGAAAAACCATGCGGCTTTGATTAGGTAAAATAGTTTCGTGGTAAGTATTGGTAACAATTTGCCCATTCCCCAAATTATAGAAGGCGAGATTTACAAGAGTATACATTGCTGGTTTTCATCCTGTGAGGGAGGTGAAAATTATTGATGAGATGATAAGAGATGAGAGGCATCCAATCGGTTGTAGTTGTATGATGGAAATGTATATGGTGGTTAGGCAAAGATAATCAAATGGTGGAGGATGGATGCCAACAATCTGAAGATAGTGATTAGCTAATGTGATTTAATGATCGTGGTTGATTGGTGCATGGTCTGACAATTGTGATTAAGTGGAAGCAATCTGATAACGAAGGTTTGATGATGATGATCCGATGAAAAATATTAAGCATCAACGAACGGATAGAGGAGGTCAAACTGCGACGATCTAACACCAACAACTGGGCAGCAGTGGTTTAATAGTGGCAGTTGGGTGACAATGGTCCAACAGTGATGATGGTATTCTAACAATAGTGGTCAAATGGTGGGCTAAAGGCAGTGGTCGGGCGCTGGTCTAACAATGTTGAATAGGTGATGCTCTTATGACTACAGCCTCACAGTGATCCAATGATGACAATCAACTAAATAGCTCTCTAACATTTTTTTAGCTATCACTACTGATGACCACCCCTAGCTATTGCCATCAATAACCATATCCTAATATCACTGCTGATGACCACTCGTAGCAATTATCATGTCCAGACTCTTGTCCAGATTTAATCTTGTCATTAAGTATTAACTGCTGCCTGTAAACATTAAATTTTTGTAATCCCTATAAGAAAAATCAAGCTCTGTTGCTAGATGTTAACTATCTATCTATGAACACTTAATTTCTATAATCCCCACAGAAAAAATTATATATTTATTCTCAAACATTCTCATCTTCTTTAACTGTGAGGAAGAAATGAATTTTGTAACTTCTAATATATAGTAAAATTTTCATCTAAGCCTTAAGATTTTTTTACTTTATGTATTTTTCACGTAAAATTTTTTTTATATTATTATTTTTATCTATGCATGCTAAATTTTTATATAATACTGAGACGTAAAACAAACATTATACCGACTCAAAATTTCTAGCAGATAACAATGCTCATAATTTTGTTTTTAAGAATGAAAAAAGCAAACAAAATATCTAAAGCCAAATAAGCATGATCTAGCACCTCCTCAAAGCTACCCCTAAGACACCATGAACAAGAATATGACACAAGTCGAATCTTTTTAAGATACTAAACCTGAACAAAACGTTTTACATAATTACTAAACTTTGACCACCAAATCTTATGGACCACCACAAAACCTACAAAAATAAAAGCTCAACACATCTATCCCTTGATCAACAACAAACGTTAAAAGCAAGACCCAAACTATTTTTTAATGAGAAATCTTCATCACTAAAGCATTCTGCGAGCAATATCAAGACAGAATGGCTGTGATCAAATTATTGAGCTATTTGATTATCAGATACCGATATATAATGCTGGAGAACTCATTCCATTGCCACTTGCTTCAATTTGTTGCTTTGATGCCATTCAAAAGGAGTGATTGATTACTAACATTTTGGCCTGTGAGGCATGTTCAGTTCAATTGTTCCATCTTAGCTTTTAGTAAAAAAAATTATGGCTAATGAGTGTCTAATGATATTTTAAAGAGTGTTTAGTATATATAAGAGTTTTATAACAATTACTGAATAAAAAAAGGAATAGTAATTTGAGGTGGTTTTTTGTTTAGAAAATAAAAAGAAATTTTATCTTTCATTGAGTATTTAAAACTCTTTGTCTAGTAAATACTTGTAAATAAATGATTTAGGTAAAAAAAAAATCTTTTTTTAAATAATATTTTATACCTAAAAAATAATCATAAGTGGGATTTTATTAATTTTATCACCACTGCAATTTTTATTTTTTAGTTTTTTTGAAAAATAGGCTTTGTAGAACGTGGCAAACGAGCACGTATGAATATATTTGAAGAGAAGCATAATTAAAAATACTTATGTTATTTATAAATTATTATAATTCAGATTTTATTCCTCAAAATTTAATAAAAAATAAATTCATAAAAAAAACTTTTTTTTCAAATTTATAATAAGTTAATTATGATAAGTAGAAATATATGCTAAATAATTTATTGTTATGAAAGGGCCAAAAAAACCTGCCAAGTTGTATTACTTTAAGGGTTGTATGGCTACCACGTAATGTAGCCATAGCTAATCCTTCCTTTTCTGATGACGAGCTTAGCAGTTTAAATGTCTATGCACTCATAATTGCTTGGAGTTTTGTTCTAATGAATTTAATACTTTATTCAAGTTAGGAGGGACTGTGAGGCACTTAAGCATTCGTCATACTCCACATCAAAATGGAGTAACAGAGAGAATGAACAGGGCTTTGATGGAGAAGTACATTGTATGCTTTTATGATACTCGTTTATCCAACTCTTTCTGGGCCAAAGTAACATGTACATCTTAGTTTCTTCTTAATTGCTCCCCTTCAATTGATATTGGCAAAAAGATCTGATACTCCTGCTAATTACAGTGATTTGAAGACATGGATGTCCTAGATATATCAAGAGTATTTTTCTTGGCTATAAGCTTGAAGGTAAGGGATACAAGCTATGGTGTCCAAAACGCAAAAAGACCATAATTAATAGAGATGTTATTTTTGATGAAACAGTCATAACTCATGAATCACCTCCTAAAGATTCTTGTTAAGGAAAATCAGTAGAAATCAAGCACATATGTGAAGTTTCATATTGGATCAAAATCTACACCAAAGTTACATCTTAGTCTAGCTTAGAGGTACAGAGTCTTGCTGCTCCTTCTCCAACATCACTGCCACGACCACCACCGTTATAATATACCATTGCTAAACATAGGCCTAAAACCTATGATGCACCGATACTCCGTTTTAAGAGGGTATGCAGTGTCGGACACGCGTCCGACACGGCGGGGACACGTGTCGGACACGTTATTAGTGTGTCCCATTTAAAAAAAAAAAAAAACCGGACACACGTGTCTGGCTATTTGATAATTAAATTTAAAAAAAAAGAAAAACTCTAGTCCCGCTATTTTATATTAGCTGATTCATGCCCGAGTCTTCATCTTCGCCCTAATCCCGTATTCCTATTCGTATTCGTGGTCTTCCCGAGCGATTGAGGCGAGCAGCGATCAACTGGAGATCTTTCCCTCGAGCAGCGGTTGCCTGGAGATCGCACCCTTAGTCTTCCCTTCTGGCCGTAAGCAACAAGCCTTCCTCCTTAGTTTCTGTGCGCACCCGAGGAAAGGCGACACCAAACTGCATAAAAATTTTCAAACATGTAAGTTGATTTCGCCATTTTTTCTCCATTCATCATTTCTGACCATTTAGATGCTTTTATGCTACGTTTAAGCTGTCCTTTTGCAAAAGCGCAACTAAAGCGTAGCAAAAGAGCAACTAAAGTGCAAAAAGAGTAAAATTTTTCCCTTAGTTGCGCTTTAGGTGCGCTTTAGCTGCGCTTTAGGTGCGCTTTAGCTGCGCTTTAGTTACACTTTTACTGCGCTTTATGTGCGCTTTAGGTGCGCTTTAGTTGCGCTTTTGCTGCGCTTACAATTTAGGTCGAACCCCGCAGGGGGCAGCGCCCCCTTAGACCCCCGGCTGTCGGGCATATTGTTGTATTCATCTTCTTTAGGATAAGTGAAATATTATGTTTAGGGGTTTGATATATTGCACTAATTTATTAAGCCTTTATTTTTTCCATTTCACCAGTGTGTTTGAAAGCAAAATGAGCTCTGCTGCTGGTGGGAGTGGATTAGGTGACGGTTCAAAAGAGCCATCTGTAAAAACTGATAAGCCCTTATGGATTCATGTTACAAAGTTAGGAAAAAGTTTTGAAGGAGGAGGTAATGTGTCATTCAAATGCAATTACTGTGGTGGCACCTACAAAGGATCTTATTCTAGGGTGAAAGCACATCTACTTAAGATTTCTGGTCATGGAATTAAAATGTGTCCTAAGATTACTACGTCGCAGTTGATTGAATTGAACAAACAAGTTGATGAAGCTGAATCTAGGATCAAAAGGGCACTTCCTAAAGAGATACCTTTGCCATCTACCCATGGTTCATCCCACACTTCTTCCTCATCTGTTAGAGTTGATCATTAATTATCATATAGAAGTGAAGGATATGATTCAAAGAAAAGAAAAGGAGTTGCCAGTAGTGCTTTAGAGAAGGCTTTTAACATGCAGCAGCGAGAGGAATTGGATGGTGAAATTGCAAGGATGTTTTTTTTCTGCGGGACTTCCTTTCAACCTTGCAAGAAATCCTCATTACAAGAATGTATTTACTTTTGCATGTAATAACAACCTTGCATGTTATGTTCCACCTGGCTACAATGCAATAAGATCAAAATTATTGGAAAGGGAAAGAGCACATATTGAAACATTGCTTGAACCAACAAAAGGAGTGTGAAAAGAAAAAGGTGTCACTTTGATGTGTGATGGTTGGACTGATCCTCAAAGAAGACCACTCATTAGTTTCATGGCCGTTACAGAGAATTGCCCAATGTTTATTAAAGCTGTGAATTGTGAAGGAGAATACAAGGATAAATATTTCATTGCCAATTTGATTAAAGAGGTGATAGTCATTATTGGGCCTTCAAATATTGTGCAGGTTATTACAGATAATGCACCGGTGTGTAGAGCTGCAGGATTGTTGGTGGAGCAAACTTATCCTCATATATTTTGGACTCCATGTGTTGTTCATACTTTAAATATTACTCTAAAAAATATTTGTGCAGTAAAGAATACAGAAGCAAATAAAATTATATATGCTGAATGTCATTGGATAACAGTGGTTGTAGATGATGCTATTTTGATCAGAAATTTCATTATGAACCACTCAATGAGACTTTTAATGTTTAATAATTTCTCACATTTGAGAATGTTAGCTGTTGCTGAAACTCGTTTTGCCTCTGTAATAATCATGTTGAGAAGATTCAAACAAATAAAACAAGCTCTTCAATCTATGGTGATTAGTGAGAAGTGGTATTGTTATCGAGAAGATGATGTTGGGAAGGCAAGGTATGTGAAAGAAAAGGTCTTAGATGATTTGTGGTGGGATGATGTAGATTACATTTTGGCTTTCACTGGTTTGATTTATGATATGTTGAGAGAGGCTGACACAGATAAATCATGCCTACATTTGATTTATGAGATGTGGGACTCTATGTTAGCAAAAGTGAAAGAAATTATATACAGACATGAAAGAAAGTCACATAATGAAGACTCAAATTTTTGGAGTATTGTCTATACCATTTTTGAGGATAGGTGGACCAAAAGCAACACACCTTTGCATTGTTTGGCCCATTCATTAAATCCAAGGTACATTTGTATTCATCTTTTAAATTAATTTTAAATTTCTTAGTAAATGAATAAATAATTTTATATGCTTTGTATTATTTGAAGGTATTCAAGTAAAGAATGGCTTCAACAAGACCCTCAACGTGTCTCACCACAAAAAGATTTAGAAGTGTCAAATATGAGAAAGATATGCTTGAAACGATATTTTCCAAATGAGGAGGAGAGAAGAAAGATTAATATAGAACTTGCAAAGTTCTTTGAATATTTAGAGAATTTTGGTGATCAAGAATCTTTGGTTGATAGATGGAGGATGGATCCAAAAATGTGGTGGTTGATTCATGGAGCTTCAGCACCGCTTCTTCAAACAATAGCAATAAAACTTCTTGGTCAAGTATCATCCTCTTCTTATTGTGAGAGAAATTGTAGCACATACTCATTTATTCAATCGATGAAGAGGAATAAAATAACTCCACAACGAGCTGAAGATTTAGTTTATGTGCATACAAATCTTCGTCTTCTATCAAGGAAGACCCCACTTTATATGACATGTGATAACAAGATGTGGGATGTTGCTGGATATGGGTTCGAGTGCCTTGATGATATGGGATTATTGGAGGTTGCAAATCTTTCCCTAGATGGACCAGAATTGGAAGCAATGATATTTAATGATGATGATATTGAAGGCCAAAGACCAACCTCTAAATCTAATTCTATCATTCCCTCTATTGAGTAGTTGAACCTTCATATTGTACTAAATAATTTTTTGCTTATATTTTTGTGATTGTACTAAACATTTTAATGTTATAAGCTAAACAAGTCCTCATGACATTGATTTATTATTGCTTGTCATTTCCAATATGGTGTCTCCTTTATTCCTATATATTATATTAAAAAATTATTATGTCGTGTCCACGCCGCACCCGTGTCCTATATTTCTAAAAAATGTCGTATCCCGTGTCCGTGTCGTGTCGTGTCCGTGTCGCCGTGTCCGTGTCAGTGCATCTTAGCCTAAAACAGACATTAGATCTCCCTAGAGGTATGGCAATAGCTTATGTTTGAATGTGGCTAAAGGTATTGATTCTAGTGAAGAACCTTCTACCTACTCAGAGGCAATCAAGTCTAATAATTATGGTAGATGGATGATTGCCATGCAGGAGGAGAAGCAATCGTTTCATAAGAATGACACATGAGATCTAGTGAGACCACCTAAGGATAAGAAAGTTGTTTGGTATAAATAGGTGTTCAAAAGGAAAGAATGTACTCTAAGAGATGAAGAACCCATGTAGAAGGCAATACTTGTTGCAAAGGGTTTTGGTCATATTCCAAGAATAGACTTCACGTGTTTTCTCCAGTTGCAAAGCATAGGTCAATTCAAGCTTTGTTTGAAATTGCTCATGCATGATTTTAAGCTTAAATGGTTGGATGTGCAGGACATTTATGTAAAGCATCCAGACGGTTTTATAGCCTTTAGAAACGAGACTATATGTGCTTGCTAAAGAATTCTCTTTATGGCCAAAAAGTCTTCAGATTTCTTATTACTTATGACTTCAAAACAAGCAGTTATGATAGTTGCGTTTACTTTATAAGCAGTGATAATAGATCAATATTATAACTACTATTAGTGGTATGTGTGGAGTCTGATTGTGTTGATCAATCTAGTTATTCTGTTATCTTAGACCTCAAAACTTGTCGTGTTCGTTGGAGGGTGCATGGGGTTTACCCCCTGTTTGTATCCGAATTTTTTCCAGTACAACGTCCCGGCGCTGCATACTCGAGCGCCCTGGCGTAGTGTTCCCGAGCGTCCCAGCATTAAATGATAAAGAGCAGAGTGCCGCAGCGATATAGATACAGCTCATCATTGAACGACTTTCACTTTCCTTATCTGTTGCATTCAACATTGTAAATGAGAAGACTACAGTCGATCTCATGGTTACACCAATCAAAATGTATAAGAAGTTATCGGCCTCAAACAAAATGTTCCTGATGAAAAAATTATTCAATATGAAAATGTTAGACAGCACCACAATGGCAGAACGCCTGAATAATCTGAACATTATGATGAGTAAATTGTGTTCAGTTGGCATCAATTTTGATGATGAGGTGAGGGCATTGTTGTTATTATCTTCATTACAAGAAATCTAGGATGGGCTTGTTACTGTTGTAACTCTTTGAGAAGTTCAAAGTTAAACTTTGAGGACATTATGATGTTAGTGCTTAATGAAGAGGTTCGCAGGAAGTCGAACCGTGAATTTTCAAATTCTGCTCTAAATGTTGAAGCAAGAGGAAAGGTTTTAGAGAGAAATCCAAATAGAGGGAAATCTAAATCCAAGAGAGGAAAGTTTACTTCAAGTAGAGGAAAAGTTGTGTGCTGGAGCTATGAAAAGAAGGGTCACTTGAAGAAGGACTATATAGTTCCAAAGAAGAGTAGTGGTGAAGGTCAATAAAAAAATCATTCTTCAAATGTATCTGCATAAGAATGTCAATCAGATTCTCTGATTTTATCTCTGGACAATTCTGAATCTTGGGTGATAGATTCATATGCTTCTTTTCATGTAAGTCCTAACAAGGAGGCATTTAAGAACTATACTCAAAGTGATTTGGGTAAAGAGTATCTTGGGGACAACAAACCCTGCAACATTATTAGATAAGAAGATGTTATCAGAATGTCAGATGGGTCGATTTGGAGAATCAAGAATGTTAGGCACGTTCCTTGTCTAAAGAGGAGTTTAGTTTCTGTGAGTCAGCTTACAAACTCAGGCCATATGACATCATTCATAGGAGATACGTGAAAGGTGACAAAAGGGGCTATGATTATAGCTCGTGGTAGTATTGAAGGGACCCTATATGTTATCAATAAAAGAGGAGATTTTAATGAGGTAGCAAATTCAGATGTTGATGGAGGTCTTTGGCATCAAAGACTTGGCCATATGAGTAAAAAAAGTATGCATTCACTTCTTACTAAAGAAAAACTTCTGGTTTAAAATTTATAGATTTAGATTTTTGTGAAGACTGTATATACGACAAGCAACATAAGGGGAGTTTTTCAAATACTGGTTCAAAGGTCAAGTCAAAGAAGTTGTAGTTAGTGCAGACTGATGTATGGGGTCCTGCTGTAGTTACTTTTATAGGAGAATCTTTATATTTTATTACGTTTATTGATGATCACAGTAGGAAGCTATGAGTGTACTTCTTAAAACACAAGTCAAGTGTGTTTGATGTTTTCAAGAAGTGGAAGGTCATGGTTGAGCTTGAGATAGGTTTGAAGCTCAAGTGTCTCAGATCATATAATGGTGGCGAGTATCGTGATAAGAAATTCAATGAGTATTGTGCTTTGAATGTGATTAGGCATGAGTTCACTATTCTAAGAATACCACAACTGTTGACCTCGTTTTCACGCATCTTTCCACTCGAGCGTACTCGATTGAGTTGACTGGCCCTCGTTGAGCCCAATTTGAGTCAAATCGACGTTGATTTGGGTTCAATTTTATCAAATTGGTAGAATCAAACCAGGTTGAATTCAAGTCGACTTAATTTGAGCCAAATTGAGTTCAATTTGGACTCAAATTTAACCCAAATTAGTTCAATTTAATTCCAACTAAAGTCTATTTGACTTTCTTAGCAGTTTGAATCACTTCCCAAATTCAAAAATGTGATTAACGGTTCCTATTGCATTGAGATTCAAAATCTGTTGCTGCCTCGAGAATGGTGTTGCAGAGTGCATGAATAGAACTATCACTGAGCGTGCCAGGAGCATGAGGTTACATGCAGGTTTATCCAAACAATTCTGGGCAGAGGCAGTGAATACTACAATTTATCTAATCAATTGTGGTCCTTCAGTTCCTCTTAACGAGGGGTTACCTAAGGAAGCCTGGAGTGGAAAGGAGGTTAGTACATCCCACATCAAAGTTTTTGGTTATTCATCCTATGTTCATATTGATGTAGGATCAGAGAGTAAGCTTGATCCAAGATCTATTAAGTATACATTCATTGGATATGTCTCAGATGAACATGGCTACAAATTTTGGGATTATCAGAATCAAAAGTTCATCAAGAGCAGGGATGTAAAATTCAATGAAAGTGAAATATACAATGATAAAAATTGGACTCCCTGACGTTGCGTACTTGAGCTCCCTGACACTGTTTTTCCGAGCACCCCAGCGCTGAACGGCAGAGAGCAGAGTACCATAGCGGTATAGATACTGCATTGTAGCGGTGCAAGACAGAGGCTTGAGTGCCACAACCCCCCAAACTAGTGTCGCAGCACTGCGAGACGAACTGAACGGTTTTCTTTCTCGTTTTTCTGAAGGGTTGCGTCCCTTGGGGCTATTTTACTTGGCTTTCTCTTGTATTTTGTGTGAGTAGACATTGAGAATGGTGCATGTGAGAAGAGAAGCAAGGAGAGAGTGAGAGAGAAGATAGATCTGTACTTATCTATCCCAATTTTCATAGTGAATTTCTTGATGTGGTGTGGCTCCATGTGTTTTTTTTCTCCCTATGTTGAGGCTTTCCATATTAAATCTTGGTATCCTTTATTTCCACTCCTTTTACTTTCTTGCTTGTTTCATCATTGTGTTGTTTACTCCTCATCCCCAACAATTAGATATTGATGACAAATTACTAGCAGCCAAGAATATGCCGAGACAATAAACATCAAAGCTCAACTCAGTAAAGAGTTTGAGATGAGAGATTTGCAATCAGGAAGGAAAATGTTGGGCATGAAGGTTCAAAGAGATAGAAAAGCCAATATATTGTATCTAAATCAGTAAGGATATATAATGAAGTTTTGCAAGTTTAACAAGCAGAATGCCAAAGTTGTTAGTACTTTATTAGTAACCCATTTCAAACTTTCATATGTGATCAGATAATGAAGTTAACAATGTCATGAGTTTCCTATTCTCGTGCAATAAGATCTCTCATGTATGCTATGATTTTTTATTTTTTTTTCATATCTAGATTTTTCATATACAGTTGGTGAAGTAGATATATGGCAAATCGTGGTAAAGAACGTTGGAAAGCAGTTCAGTGGATTTTCGGATACTTGTGTGGCACTACTGATGCTTGTTTATTGCTTGGGAAAACTAGAGACGGAGTCATTGGTTATTTAAATTCTGATTTTGCCAGATACATTGACAAAAGATCTCTTAATAGGGTATATTTTGATCATTGGTGGTTGTGCTATTGGCTGGAAAGCTGCCTTGCAAACTATAAATACATTCTCTACTAGAGAGATCGAGTACATGGACATTACTGAAGTTTATAAGGACGCTATTTAGTTGAAAGAGAACTTTTGCTGAACTTAGTGAAGACTTGTAAATTGCCCCAATATTGTGTGATAGAGTGCTATTTTCATCACCAAAGATTAGATGTTTCATGAGAGGATAAAACACATTAATGTTTGATGTCATTTTGTGGATGATATCGTTTCATGCGATGATATTGTAATAAGCAAAGTCAATGCACATGATAATCCTGTTGATATGATGCCAGGTTACTCTCTATTGTCAAGTTTGAGCATTGCATAGACTTGATTGGGTTCCTTACTTCCTTATTGATTTATGTCCTTTGAGGTTTCTTGCACAAGAGGTGGAAATGTTCTGTCTAAGAATAGAGACTCATTTTTCATTACTTATTTTTGGAATTCAAATCAAGGTGAAGATTGTGAGTTTGTAATATAAATTATGTTGGGCTTTGAACGAAAAGGTTGTGGTGCGACATATGTAATACAATTTAATTATGAGAAAATTTTTAAGAGATCTGTGGCGGTTGCGAAGAGTTTGAGCAAGGCCTAATCCCAAAGCCTACCATTGACCCCAGCATGGGTGCGAAATCAACAACCCTAGTGGTAATAGACCTTTCATACCCATGATAATCCCATTAATATGATAATTTAGTTAATCACTATTGCCATGTTTGAGCATTGCTTTGACCTATATGCCCAAGGGTTTGAAAGAGAGGGAAATGCCATGTAAAATCATTCCTTATTTTTTAAATTCACATCAAGGTAGAGATTGTTAGAGTTTGTAACCCGAATTATATTGAGCTTGAGTTGATAAGCATGTGGTACAACATATGTGATACATTTTAATTATGAGAAATTATTTTAAGAATATGTGGTGATTGTGAAGGAATTGGGCTAGGTCTATTCTTAAAGTCTGATCCCAACATGGGTGGGAGAAGGACAACGCCTAAGATATAGACCTGTACTTATTTTTGCACGTATGTTATGTATGAACTGTCATTCTCCTTTGCCCACGGTGTTTTCCTATCTTGAATTTTGCATATAAATCTAAGCATTTTCGTATTTATATTTTTATTATCTATTTTTCAATATTATTATTACATATGACGTTTAGCTCATTATTAGCTCGAAATACACATACACAAAGATATATATTCAAATTTATTACTGAGCATATAAGTAGAATAATTCCATCATATTCTACTATTTATTTATTTATATTTGTTCAAAATCAATTAGTGTTGGGCCCAAAGTTGAACGAGACGAATACAAACATGATGTTCATGAATAACTTCAAACATGAGTCAATTTCAAAAAAAAAAAAAAAAAACCATCTAATGAGGTGAACACATATACATATTATTCATTCAAACACGACTCATTTACACCACTGCAAACAATTTAAGACCCAAACTAATATAACTTAAGCATTTTCATATATATAACTTCTTATACTGAAATCAAGTTTCTAACCGTAGTACCCAAATCCCTAACTATAGCAACTAGTTCGCAAATTCATAGTTTTTTTATTCCATCATGTACACAGAATCACAACCTTAAATGTGCATATATAGCACATCCTTGTGTTGGCCTGTAACCTACGACCCAACCGACTCCACTACCCACGATCTCCTCACGTAACTCCCTCCAACCGTTGTTCGCCCTTCTCAAAACCAGATGGAACTCCCTCCCTCTCATCCGAACTCACACAGACGAAGCTGAAGCCCTCATTTTGCTCGATCCATACCTCTCTCACTTGCTTGCCAGCCCTTCGTCGACTGATCTACCAGTACCCGAACTCTCATTGACGACTGACCAGACCGACGATCCGACCCAGACTCCCTCTCCAGTCCCTGAAGCTGACGCCAATCCCGAACTCAGCCACATGCAGAGACCCCACCTGTGTCCAATCCTCTATCCCGCTTCCAGCACCTGTGCTCCTGTATGCCTGACTAGTCTACACACGCCTAACCCAGCCGCAGCCAAAGCCCACTAACCCCGACCCTATCATTTCGATCCGCTTACCCTCCTCCCACTTGCGCCTCCAGCCCAATCGACCTACATAAAGGAAAGTGATCCACTACTCAACCCGACCCAATTCTAACCTATAGCCATCTTTCCCGCTCAATTTGCCTTAGCCGAAGTCGATCCACTCAAATCGTCGATTTGATTGCAGGTTTATATATATATATATATATATATAGAGAGAGAGAGAGAGAGAGCGCAACAGGTAATCGCCGATTTTGAAGACCTGCACTGTTGACCTTAGGTCCGACCAGGGAAGCACAAATTGAAGCCCCCACGCCATTGATTTTTGATCTGGGTGGGAAGATCTTTTAAATTGAAGGCCCCGCACAATTGTACCTAGATCCTGGTGGGATGATTATTAATACGAAGATCTCGCGCCGTTGTATCTTAGATCCGGGCGGGTAGAATTAAAGGCAAGTGCCTCCCAACCTCCCATCATAGGGAGGGGATGATGAGAGGCTATCGAATTTAAAAATGATAAAAGACCCCCACTTTATTATATATATATATATATATATTGGAGATTAATTCTAAAGCTTAGGAGGAATTTGAAGTCAATGTGCAAAGTCAATTCAACATACCATGATCCTCGAATAAACCAAGCCTTATACAATGACTTATGACATTGGGATCTAGTTCGGCATTACAGAGAACTTTATGACTAAGTGTCCGGTAAATCTCATTGCCTAAAAGAATTGAATGAATTTGAGCATGTTTCTAGAAATGACAACTCATTGTAAATCCAGGAGCTAGCTAGTTCTACTGATGATCAAGTTATTAATTTCAATAAAGAAATTGTTAGTTCAAGAGTCTCAATAAATGGGAGCAACACTTTGGTCAATGGCTTCCTCAATGAGGGACTATCCGATTGATATTAATAATATTGGAGATGTATTTTATGATGTACAAGAAGATATTACATAATTCAAGTGATAATGAAAGTCAAGAGGATAAACTTCCCTATTATATGGGTTCTACTTCTCTTAACATTGATGCCACAACCAGTTATATTTGTACTCTACCAGCTTGTAGGCCTTTTTTTTTTTTTTAAAAAAAAAGAAGAAAAGATCATGAAAGTAAGTGTGGAAATGGAAGAAATGATTGAGGTGTATGGCAAAGTTATTTATTGTTAAAGGTCTACTTTAAAAGCTCACTTCCCCAATGATAACTTCTCCTATTTTTAGATAAATATGAGGAGTCTAGAAACTATCTCCTTTTCTCTAAGGCAAATTCAAGCTACTGCTAGCAACTTCAGTTCTTCTAACATGATCGATGAATGTGGTTTTAGATCTGTGTATAAGGGTCGGTTAGTAGATGGTATTGTAATAACAGTGAAGCAGTTTTCTTTACAGTCAAGTTAAGGTTAGCCACCAGATCCACAACCCTACTTGTACAACCGGACAGAATGCGATATCCTTACGATAATATTAAAAATACACTTGAAAATAAATCCCGCATGTGCTCCGACAAACATGCTAAATTTGCAAACGCCAATGTCTGAGAATGCTGCGTGGGGGTTAAATGCTCACTATTATAAAATTCTATTTTCAAACTAAAAACTTGCATGTGCTCCAACCATTGCTTTGAACTAATAATTCAAAAGTCCGAGAATGCTGCACGAGTCAAATTTTCAAGTTTTATCCTTCTCTTTGAAGAGGTTGGAGTCGACTTGATTTGAATTAACAAACGAACGTATAATCATCAAACATAAAGGCTATCTAAATAAAATTCATCATAAAATACAAATATTTGATTTTAACGTTCGTATAATCGTCAATTGTTAAACCCAATCCTTTATTAGTGGGTAAACAAAGTTAACAATGTTCAAACAACCCTATCCTTTATTATTGTATTTGTCTCAACAGAGTTATATCTGGAAAGTTCTAAAGACATTTGGAATCGAATCAGCCAAATCAGTTTCATCGCCACTGGGTTCACAGTTCAGACTTTCTGTGTCACAGTCACTAACAACAGAGGAAGATCAGAGGTATATGAGTTCAGTTCCATCTGTAAGTGCAGCTGACAGTTTGATGTATTCTATGGTTTGCACCATGCCAGACATTGCATATGCTACAAATATGATTTGCAGATTCATGGCTAATCCAGGAAAAGAGCACTAGAGGGCTGTTAAGTGGATCTTCAGATATCTCAGAGGATCAAATGGTGTTGGGCTGAATTATAGAAAGGATAATTGGGGCAGACATCAGAGTTTATGTTTTGTGGATTCAGATTATGCAGGGGATCTGAACAAGCGTAGATCTTTGAAAGGGTATGTCTTTCAAGTCTACGGTAACACCGTCAGTTGGAAAATCAATCTTTAGTCAGTTGTGGCTTTATTAATAGCAGAGGCAAAATACATGGTTGCTACAGAGGCAATAAAGGAAAGCATCTGGTTAAAAGGATTTCTTGAAGAGCTTGCGAACACATAATTAAAATCAATTATGTGGTGTGACAGTCAGAGAGTTATTTAGTTGATGAAGAATCATGTATTTTATGAAAGAACAAATCATATTGATATCAGATTGCATTTTTCTCAAGGATGTTCTAGCTTAAGGCTTGGTGGAAGTTCAGAAAGTGCATACAGATGAGAATCCAGCCAACATGCTCACCAAGCTAGTGTCTGGAACCAAATTCCAGCATTGCCTTGCTCTGCTTCAGGTAGATGGGCCTCTTGGTTAAGGAGGCATTGACAGAAAGAGGTAGCTTAGCTTATCTAATATTTGATTCATGGAGGAGATTGTTAATTAATTGGTTAATTAATACTTTTGTGGATCAAATATTAGTTGTATTTATTTGAATTTATTAATTTGCACTTCTCTTTATTAAAACCTATTTTTTATTTTAAACTTGATTTCTCTTGTGTAGCCTTGCGTATAGCTTTAGTTTCCTGTTGCCTCTTCCTTGTTTCTTGGCATGGTTTTATTTGATAAAGGCAGGTGGGGTCTTGACCATTCAGATGAGAGGCGAACCGTGAAAACGAAAAGGCTCATCGAGAGATAGGCGACCGAGAGCAAGTTGGGGCAAAACCTAGCAGGAGTTGGGCAGAGAAGGCAATCGGGCTTCTTCTTGCGATTCCAAGTAAGTGTGAAAGGGGAGAAGGACGAGGGGGCTTTTGCTGGAGCTTGTTCTTCACTTGTGGCTGTCGATGAGATTCAGCAAGAACCGAGAGAAACAGAGGTTTGATTTGTAGAAGATTGGTGGAAGATTGAACAGGTTATATCTCTCCATACTTATTTCTTTATGAAATTTATTTCAGTTGTAAAGATAAAACCTAGATCTACATCTTGTTTAGGGTTTTGTAAACTTTGTACAAGTTAATAAAGAAGTTAGCCCTCTTTCTCCTTGTGGATGCAGGCACTTCGCGCCGAACAACGTAATCCCTTGTGTTCTTATCTATTTCATTGGCTGATTTTTGTGATTCTTGTAGTATATTGATTGTTTGTTAGCTTTCTTACATATATCTTGTTTATAACTCTTTACCATATAGGTTAAATGCTTAACAAGAACATTTTTTTTACTGTTTTGGTAAAGAGTTTTTTCTTGATATTTTGCAAGCAAAGTTTGTGATATTGTGGTAAGAAGCATTTGGTTAAAGCAAGAACCTCTTAGTCAATTATATTGTGCATTATTTAGTGATTAAATGTTTCTAATTAATGAGTAACTTGGTGTTTTTATAATTCTATATTTAGAATTCACTAGCTTGTGGTGTTTGTTTCAATTGTAGGCAATTTTTGAATTTCTAGTTTTAGTAACACAATTTTGGAAAAGATCATAATTCAGTTGGGCATAATTTTAAAAACCATTAAGATTGTCAGCATTAAACTTGAACGCATTTGATAATGTTGCACTACTTCTAAGTTGTGATGCATAAAATTAAGCCACCATTTTGCTCTACAACTGCATTATTTATGATCCTGAAGTCACAAAAGAGGTACATATGCAATACAAGCACTTTTCTTCACATGTTTCATGAACAATCAGAGTTTTGATCTGTCATTAATTTTTTTTCTAAAGATAAAAGATAAGTATATTTCCAAACCAAGTCAAGCCAAAGCAGCAATCATATACAAGGAACAAAACTTAATGAACAATTACATGCGAAAGCAGATAATATCTGAAAGGTTTCAATTACGCTCGAGCAACTAATATAAAAGCTAATTACATGTGCATAAACATGCAAGGCCATAAGCTGAAGAAGGTTCGGGAGAACATAAGTTTGACAATCAGTCGATCTCTGTAATGTCCGCACAAGCTGCTTCAACTAGTGCTGTATATGCAATCAAGTGGATATAGATTGAAGTCCAGTTCATATTTCAATTAGCTTGAGGCTAGCGAAGATATGCAGCCTTCATTTGTTTGAACTGCAAGACAAGCAAAGCTCACTAAGCTATTTATTGTTCAAAACTTCTAAGAAAATGGCACTGTTAATAGCCTAGTTTTAGAACCCTGAATATCGTGATATGGACTTAGATATTGGGTGGCAGCCTTGCACCGTTTCATAATACCCAAAGACAAGGCAAATGTGATGCTTGCAATGATTACTGCATGCTGATGTATGGAATGTTCATGTGCGTGAAAATGACTTGAGCAGGTGACAGGCCTTGAATGTCTATGCAGACATACTTCACACATTGATGCTGCGTGAGTAGAACATGCACATAGAGCAATGCATGGGCTTGAGGAAGTAAGTGATGTGCACGAATGTGTGCATGCTGCTGATACAGTGGATATGCAAGCCAAGCCATGTGTGAGGGTGCTCGTGCATGCAACTGATTCGTACAGATAAGCTAAGTGGTGTTTAGGTGTGTAGGTAGGCATATGTAGTCAAGCGTGTGCAGGCAATTGTCATGTCAAGCATGTGTAAAGAGGCAAGTGCTAGCATGTGCATTCAGTTAGTCGGATTACCTAGAGTGGGCGTGCAAGTGGCAAAACATGGGCAGAACGTGACCAAAGTGGCCTGGACCCTCGCCCATGACAGCTTACAGTTATTGTCCAGATGGCCATAAGCTTTTTTATTGAAATGAAACTCTGGAAACCAAAAGTTGTTGGATGGATAGAATCCATACTAAAGGAATGTAGAACCAGCTTGACCATGGCATAGACTTTGGTGAAGTGTTGTGATCTAGTGCAAATAGAGACGAGAAGTCATTGGGTGGTAGCTCTAGATTTATGGGAAAAAAAATGATGAATCTCTACACACTTCGTGTGGATTATAAAATTTCAGAGGTTATTACTCTAGCAAACCACAAAGCTTAACCTAAACACAAGAAACAAGACTAACATGCAGGAAGTTAGGAATGACTAAAAAAGATTTACAACAAGAAAAAATAGTGGCAAGAGAAGAGAGTAATAAAAGAAAACATAGTATAAGGGGCTTTACTTACATAACGCTCAAAATTTTCAATTTATATATTTAGCTTATTATTTACTCACATAAAATTTAAAATTTTAAATATCAACAAAAATACCACTTAATCCCAAACATTATCTAGATCCTATCATGCACTCCCCATATGCATGGCAAGTTGTCGGTCCCGGTCATTGCCACCTCACATGTCGCCGATTTGATCGCTTCGTTGCATGCCGTTGGTAGAAGTCACGTAAGCACTAACTAGGGCAACACACCAATTGTGATAGAGCTCACAAGGGCAAGGCATTGAGGGCAAAGACAGTCCAACGCAAGAAGTCGCAACAGAGCTCACTAGGGCAAAATGATAAAATCGAAAAAAGAAGTCGCAGCAGAGCTCATAGGGAAAGACTAACAACATTAGATTATGTAAATTTAAATGTTTTAAGTTTCGTGTATGTGACTCCCCCCACCCCAATTAGAAAAAATCATCAATAATGAGGATAACTCCAATATCTCTAACAGTAATATATATATTATAGATTCATACTATAAATATTAGATACATGTGATAATATTGATATGGTAATATAACAATTCTAATATCTCTAACATCCCCCCCAAACTAACTGTGCGACTGCAAGCATCATCAAGATTATGTCTACCAAAAAGCAAAACTATGCAAGCAGATAGAACTTAGTAAACAAATCTGCCATCTATAAAAAAAGAGGAATCATATGACAAGCTAAGAATGTTACATTGAAGGTGATGACAAGTGAGATGAGAATCAATCTCAATATGCTTAGTCTTATCATGAAAAACTATGTTATGAGCAATCTGAATAGTACTTTAATTTCCACAAAACATAGGAGTTGGATGAGAAAGAAAAACACTTATGTAGAAGCAACGATTACAACCAAGCTATCTCAAGGTAGTAGATGCCATAACACGATACTCAGCTTTTATGAAAGAATGAGAAACAATACTAATTTCTTGTTATTCCAATAAATAAATTCTCCAAGAATTATGCAAAAAATTATTAGTAAATTTGTGATTTACAATTGCTAGCCCAATCAACATTGGAATAAATACATAGCTCGAAAGAAGATGTCGATGGACATAATAATGTCTAAAAAAAGGTGCCCTAAAGACGAAGTAAAATACAAAGAACAGCAATCCAATGAACAGTAGTAGGAGAAAAAATAAATTAACTAACAAATGTGAACAACATTAAAAATATATGATCGTGTAATAATGAGATAAAACAAAATACCAATACAATAACAACAACAATAACAATAACAAGCCTTTGTCCCACTACGTGGGGTCGGCAACATGAATCCTTTTTCTCCATTGTGTCCGGTTCAAAGTCAAATTCTCGTTTAAATCTAATAGAGAAAGATCATTTCTAATATTTTCTAACCAAGTCTTTTTAGGTCTACCTCTACCTTTCTTAACATAAGTCAAATCTAATACCTCTACTTTCCTAACTGGGTCATCGGAAGGCCGCCGTTTTATGTGACCAAACCATCTAAGGCGACTCTCTCTAATCTTATCCTCCACTGGAGCTACTCCAACCTTTTCACGTATATGCTCATTTCGTATCCTGTCTCTAAGAGTAAATCCACTCATCCACCTAAGCATCCTCATCTCCGCAACACATAACTTAGTATTGTGCTTCTCTTTTAATGGCCAACATTCTGCACCATAAAGCATTGCAGGTCTCACCACCATCTTATAGAATTTTCCCTTAAGTTTAAGGGGGACTTTTCTATCACACAACAAGCCCGATGCATTCCTCCACTTCAACCATCCAACTTGAATTCTACTGATAACATCCCCATCTATTTCACCATCACTCTGAACAATAGATCCAAGATATCTAAAACGTGTACTCTTATTAATGACTTGATCGCCCAAAGTCACAATCCCCTCACTAGGTCTATTACTGCTAAAATTACACTCCATATATTCAGTTTTAGATCTACTCAAGTGAAAACCTTTAGACTCTAAGGTTGATCTCCAGACTTCAAGTTTACCTTCAACTCCCTCTTTAGTCTTGTCAACAAGAAGAATATCATCAGCAAAAAGCATACACCAGGGTACATCCTCTTGTAAATGTCTAGTGAGAACATCCATGACTAACGCGAAAAGATATGGGCTTAAAGCTGATCCTTGATGTAATCCAACCGAAATAGGGAAATACTTGGTCAAACCACCTTGTGTTTGAACACAAGTAGTAGCTCCTTCATACATATCTTTAATGATTTGAATATAAGCATTATTAACTCCTTTCTTTTCAAGAACTCTCCATAGCACTTCTCTTGGAACTTTATCATATGCTTTCTCTAAATCAATAAATATCATATGTAGATCCTCCTTATTCTCCCTATATTTCTCCATCAAACCTCTCAATAAATATATGGCTTCCATAGTAGACCTACCAGGCATGAATCCAAATTGATTTTGAGAAACATTAGTATCACGCCGCAGCCTACGCTCCATAACTCGCTCCCATAGTTTTAAAGTGTGACACATTAACTTAATTCCTCTATAATTCGCACAATCTTGTGCATCACCTTTATTCTTATAAATAGGAATCAATACACTCATTCTCCACGCATCTGGCATCTTTTTAGTCTTCAAAATATTATTAAAAAGTTTAGTTAGCCAAGAAATTCCTTCATCTCCTAAGCATTTCCACATCTCTATTGGGATATCATCAGGTCCAACAGCTTTTCCACACTTCATTTTCTTTAAAGCCTCTCTAACTTCGGTTTTACTAATACGCCGATAAAAACAGAAATCTTTATTTTCATTTAGGATGCTAAGGTCACTAAAGTCAATTGTATTCCTACAATCTTCATTAAAAAGTTTATCAAAATATCTCATCCACCTTTGTTGAATATCATCTTCTAAGAAAAGTACTTTTTGATCTTCATCCTTAATACACTTCACTTGAATTAAATCTTTACTACTCCTATCAGATAAAACAAAATACCAATACTAGTAAAATAAAAAGTAGGGTCATTTAGAGGTGTGCTATCTGAAGAAGAATATCAAACATTAAGTTCAAACAGAGTACCAACAGTCCTAGCATCAATAAGATAATCATGCTCAAGGATTTGGTAATGCTTTCTTAAGCTTGCAAACTTAGTTAGGGTTATGAGAGATAATAGTAGGTGGAACCATGTAGATCATTTTCTTGAAGCGTCCCATTCAAAAAGAAATGCTTTATATCCATCTGAGATATATAAAACTGACGCACTGACGCAATAGCAATAAAATTATAAACAATGGTCATTTTGCAATGGGAGTAAGTCCCCTCATAATCCATGTCATAATGCTAAGAGAACTCTTTAGCAACCAATTGAGCTTCATACCGCTCAAAAAACCCATCTGATTTAGTTTTGATCTTATACACCGAACAATAACCAATTGCACTTTTACCTGGCAATAGAAATTTCAACTCCCAAGTAATCACTATACTCAATATTAAAATTCCTTGGCCATAATTAGTAACTAAAAGGAATCAAGAACTCTCTCTCTTTAAAAGATAGAGGCTTATAAAGATTGTGAATTTTGTCTAAAATAACTATAAAATAATGAGAATAAAATGTGTAAATAAAATATGATAATTTGGTTGACCTGTGAGTGCACTTAGGCCGATGATCCACAATCTCATGAGGTGATGGGGTGGTCATGGGATGAGAGGTAGAGGTAATAATATCAAGAAATATATTACCAACATTTGCTGGAAAATTATCATCAAAGAAAGGATTAATGCGAACATGACGAAAGTTAGATATAGTGTGAGAATTGAATGGAATAGAAAATAAAAGAATATGTTTAAGAAAAAAATATGACAAGACACTTAGAATTTGTTAATAATATGACAAAAGCAATTTGTTAATAGGTTTTGAAAAATGCACAAAGCATTCATAAATACTAAGAAAATGAAATAATATTTCATAAGATAAAACCGATAATAATGAAAATAATTATCATTAAAGGAAACATCAAACCAACAGTCTCCTTATACGACAATTCGAGAAAAATTCCATACATTAGAATAAACTAAATCAAATGGTGCACCAGAGAAAAATGCTTTTGTTGAAAGGTAATGCAAATTTGTTTTGTCGATTTGCCCCCACTATAGTCAGAATTATCAGAAGTATGTAATTTTTCTAATGCTCATATAGAAACTAAATATTTCAAATGAGAGGATGAAATATGGCCCGAACAAAAATGCCATAAATAAAAACTAGACGAAAGAAAACAAATTAAAATTAGAGATTATAAGATGTGATACTTTAGATTGTTTAAAACATGTAACATCAATTTTTAGGTGTGGATCTTGTACATAGCAAGAAGTGGATGAAAATGAGAAAGAATAACAAGAATCATATAGATTGGCCAACAGAAATAAGATTTAGTATAAGTTGAGGTATATAGTAACCATTAAGAATTAATATTTAGATGTGACAATAGAATCAACACATACCAAGGGCATATAAGTGCCATCAAGGGTCATGACAGTCATAGGATTTAAAAGAACCAAAAAAATAAACGATGAAGAATTAAAAGATATATGGTGAAAAGCTACAGAAGTTAGGACCCAAATAGAGGAAGTTATACTTGAAGGACTCGAGGCTAACAAACTTGAAATGGTTATAACACATGGTGATGTGGCAAGAAACCTCTAAATTTGATCAACAAAGGAAATTACTTTGAGATTACCAGAAAAACAATCGCCAGTAGATGGATGATGACCACTTGTAAGGCAATCATGACCGCAACCATACATGTTGATGTCCCTTTCATCAAGAAGATTTTGATCTCCATAATGACCTACATCATAATAATCATCCATTGGAAATGATTATAATGTTCTCCACCTATTCTTCACCTCCAAATTTATCTTAACCAATACCACCCTACCAACACCTCTGTGAATTTGAAAACATGAAGAGAACTTAATCACGAAGCAAACATTCATAAGCCTAGTGTCCTAGGAATCCTCACTTAAAATAATCAAACTAACCACCTTGAAGTTAATAATCATGACCTCCATGGCATTAGAAGCACCACCAAACATACGTGCCCCTTTCTCGCCAAACATAGTTGTAATTTCCTTTTAAAAAAAGATCTACAAAACTTATGTATGATATTGAACTTCCTCCAACATCTGCTCTGATACTATTTTAGAGAGCTATAATTGCAATGACTATTATTGAATAGAATAATATGTTGATTACTTGATTGATATAATAGTAACTGTATATATGCAAAAGAAGAGAGTAATAAATAAAAATATCTTTAAAAATATATATATAATATAATAATATTTACCATAGATACTTATTATAAATATTGGACACATATAATAGCATTGATCTAACAATGTAATAACTCTAATATCTCTAATAGCATGCACCCACATTGGCTTCGAGTTTATAAAAATGAAAGGATGTTAATTCACAATATTTTGTATTGCTTTTACGGAGATTCTTGTTCTGTTCTTTCTTATCTTCACAACATATTCAACCCATCAAGATGTTCATCATCATGAAGTTAACTTTGATTGAATGCATTAAGAGTGAGGTGCAAGTGGAGATCCTCGGAAAAGAATTTGGATCTACTTCAACTAAACGTAGAGACCAATGAGTCTTCTATTAACGCTCCCTCCAGCCCACCCCTATTGGTGGCATGTTTTATCTTATCGCCTAGAAGTATCAATAAACCCCCTTATAATGGTGCCAATCATTGAAATTTTCAAGGAAATAATGTTGGTGATCGATGAAGAGACAGCATGCAATAATGATGATGGAGTGCCAGTCTAAAGCTAGAAAAGTGAGCTCGAAATTCTCCTTCAGTGATGACAACCTTTACCATGGATGAAGATATGATGACTGAAGATGAAGCTCGAGCTATTGCCAATATTAGCTAGCTCACCGCCTTGTCATTGCGATAAATGGCAACTTGAACTCATTCAAATTGTTTCCAAAATGTGGTAAAACTAATTCGAGCTTCCTATCAGTTTTTAAATAACTAAATTCCAAGATATGTTCCAGAGAGCTCTCCTCTTTACTATCACTCACTGAGCATTCTCAAGGTCCCTGCAAGACCCATTGATCAAAAAGACAGCAAGAAACTGTCAGAATCTCTCTCTTTTTAAAGCTAAAGTTGAGGTACAATCCCTACTGGCTGGACCACATAATTTGATTCCTTCTACGAGTATAACCACATTGACAACCAACCAATTGTCAAATCCAAAGTCCCGCTAATCAAAATAGAGGCCGCGACCATCAAGAGGAAAGATAGTCATGGAAAATCATAACTGTTGGTTTGTACTTGGCAACACACTTTGGCTAACTAAATGGATCGATAGTGTAATTGGCACTGCACCATTCTCTCATCGAGTTGATCAAAATAATTCACCTAATCCAAGTTGATTTAGGAATACAATACTCTCCCTTTATTCTAAATTCTTCCACAGAAAGATCACAAAAACCCCAAGATTAAGGTCACGTCTAATTTGATCAAGTCCAATTTAATCTAGTCAAATTAAGAAATGAAGTATAAATAGTTGCATAAAATTGGAACTTACCCAAGAATTTGGAAGGATTTGTAGATTTTCAAACCCTTTGCAGCTAGATATTAATTAACCTTATTTTCTTAGCTTGTCTACCTTTAACCATTGTCGTGTTCTACTTGGCCACAATATGATTGCTAGATCTATTATTTTTGTTTCAAAACAAACGAATTAATTGATTCAGCAAATTCAACTTGCCTTGCCTAAAATTATTCAGCATGGACATGACCTAACCAGTTTGGTATAAAAAAAAATCAACCATACTATGAACCAAAAAGGAGTCGGTTAACATATAATTTGGAATATAGCATATTTCTAATGTTCAAGAGGAATCGTGAACTCGACCTAAATTTCGCTTATAATCCCAATCCATATATTGACCAACTAACATAATATCATGAGTCAAATGATGTCTGGTGAAAATTAATCAATTATTATTCAATTACCTGAACTAATTAAGTTGGATAATTCCAGGTCATATATTGCTTTATTTAACAAACATTTTGTGGTTCCTATGCAAGTTGAATTGGAATCCGAGCTGTGAGACTTAAATTGAAACTCTACCAAAAATACCCCATCAGAATTAAACTCTCTAGTCATGACTCGTGACTTGTGAACACTAAAATAAGCTCCTCATAAATGTCAAGAGAAACAAAAGAATTAAATCAACTAGTTGAGCAAGTTGCTCCACTTTTAAGATAGATTATCAATTTTAATACTAAGATGTAATGTTACCAAAAAAAGGCTGAAAAGGATGCTATCCTTACATCCACTTATGCTTTACTTGGCTCTGGAAGAGTAATCAAGCGTAATCTGGAGTCATACAACATTGCAGTGCCACAGCTGGAAAAAAAAATGCATGTTTGTTATCTAATCCAGGGAGTGTAACAATGCGCATTAGTTTTCCAAGATTAAGCATCTATAATAGAAAGAACTATTAGCAACTTACTTCGAGCATTTCACAGTATTTTCAACACCGCCACTAGGGATTGAAAGTATAGTCCCAAAGAAAGAGACGTTTTCAACTCCACAATTTGGGCAGGGGCCCTGGTTGAAATGCACCAGTCAGGATAAACGTCAATCAGTTTGTGAATATCGAGTAACTTAAAAGAAAATTATGATTGAAGGTCTACCTTTAAGATCAAAAAGTCTTTCACAATGAAATTAGTAATTGATTGAGCCAACCAAAATATAAGAGGCAAAGCAGCAAACCAAGTGAAAATGAAACTGAATGGTTCTGGAAGCTGTATTTTAACAATGATTAAAAGAAAATTCAGTAAAATGCATTCAATCAACAAGAGTAATAGGTATTTATTAAGAAATCAAATGAATCACAACAGAATGGAAAATCAATTACAAAAAGTCTAATAAAAGAACACAAAGGTAGCACAGGACACTAAAGACGTTTAAAAGATCCGGAAATGTAAGAAAGCATCCGTGGATACATGAAAGGTTAACCACACGGAATGATGATTGATTGCTAGAGCTCATCCGCAAGCTCCGTTTCAGTGAAATGTGCAAAAGAATTCAGAAGTTCAGATTGGTTAAGATGGTTTTAAGATGAAATTACAAGAGAAATTTAACCAAATAGGTTATCTCAAAAATTTTAATCCCCGTATGCTTGATGAGCTACAGAAATATAAACAACATGGCAACAAACTGTAACAGAAATTACTCCAGCCTAGCATGACTTGAGCTAAGCTACAGATCCCCACGATGTCCACAAATGAAAGATCAAAGCAATTATTTATCAACGAAATTACCTAGGACAATATAGCTCCTAAGATCTTTTTTTTTTTTTTGTAATATTTATGGTGAAAGTCAATTAAACAAAATTAGAACTGCATAACTTATGCAGGATGAAGAATCTTTCTGGTAGACATTCTCAACCATAAAGAGTTTTTGTAATATAGGAGGAAAAAAACAAGAGATGAGTAAATTCCCGTATCTTAGTAAGGAACAGCAGAATAAATTATGAATATGTCCAGTGGTGATAAAATTCACTTAGCATGAAGTATGCAATATATAAATAAGAATATGACCATGCCCTCTTATAATCACAAAATCCACACAACGGACGACTCCTGATAAAGTTTATTGATGTAGAAAGCTTACTTCCAAAAGATACGTAATCTCAAAGCCAGTCAAATCATCAAGAAAGAAAAACCTGTTGAAGGAAAAAGAAAATTATGTTTACCATGAAAAATATTTGGCTTCTCAAACAACTAAATTTGTAATTAGCAGTCAAGCAGCAACTCAAAAATGAAAATACAAAATTAATTATGCTGAAAACTGCATAAGTTTCCGTGCATAAATAGAGATAAAATTTTCACATAGCTGAAAATTTGGCAGAAAGAACTTATTCTCATACACAATAGGCGTAAAGCTTGAAATTTTTTAGTTATCCTTTATCGGACAATACAATGAAAGTAAGCCATCAAGATTAATGACCATATCTATTGCATGATAATCTTCATGAGTAGATAGGAGGCCTTCTTCCCCACCTGAATTGCATTGTTTTGATGATAACAGTCACGCTTCAATGAGTGGCGGGGCACTCAGCCACTCATACTTTTGAGTCAGATCTTCGTCGTCTCTTAATTGATGTTTTCTTTACTTCAAAATGGACAATTCTTGTTTCCAGATTCAATCCATGTTTCCTTAAACACACTACCTATGGACCCAAAAAATTCTTTGTATAAACATGACCAAGAAATGGCTTCAGATTGTTCGCTTGTGCTGCTTTAAAGCCTATAGGTTTGAAAAATATATATTAAAAAAAACAAAACTTGCCAATAGCCATATAGGCCGAAATACTTAAATAATTATCAATGCTCTAAGAACATTGTATTATAATAATGGTGTTAAATCCAATTGTGTCCATTGACTGTTGACCCACGTATCAAATTATGTGCGAAAAAGAACAAAATTGGTGGCAAAAATGACGTGCGAGGTCGCACAAATGACGTCCAAATGCAAAAATAGATTACACTATTGCATTCAGCACGTCCAAATTATCTAAAAGGGACTGTAAATTTGCTCTAAGAAAACCACGCAAGCAAATCGATGCAAATTCAGCACGAATTTTGAGGAAATTGCACAAAAATTGAAGTGAAAAATTGCTATTTTTGATTTCTGTCATTTTAGTAATAATAACTATTATTATTATTTTGTTATAATAATAATACTTATTATTATTTAAGAAAAAATTAGAAATCAAAATAAAAAAAAAAATCAAATCGAAATTAACTACTGCTTTACCTCGTTGTATAGCCGGACGTCCGGCCACGAGATCCGCCGAACTCCACACGACCACCGTAGGTCCTTTAGCCATGATTTTTGCGATTGCCCGTCCTGAAGAGCCAGCAATCAATCGGTTCCGCTAATTAATGCTAAAGGCAGTTAAGGTCATTTATTTTATTCTCATTCGAATCCCCCAACTCGTCACTTGCCAGTTCAAGAGTTGCTCTCGACGTAGTAGCTTCCACGACCTCACCAACTCTAGCTGTCGCCGGCCTGCCATATGCCTTCAGCTTGGACTCGATTTCCCATTGCTGCCCCACCTATATTCCGATCTTCCCTAGCCGTTCAACCCACTGTCTACCTTCTCTCTATTCAAAAGCCTGCAACCCTTTTCTTCTTCTCGTGAGCTGAGCATCTCAACCTCACGATTATGCCGCCTGCGACTAATGACCCGTGATCCCTCTGCCCCTTCTGATTGACTCCTTCGGCCTGTTCGCAAGCAAAGACTGATTTTCTGCCTTGAGCCCTTCGAATCGTCGGACAACTCAAATCCGTCGAAGTCACTGTGCCTTCTGTTTCTCTCTTCCACACGCTGCTCTTTGCCGAGCCCTCCAATCAACTCTTAGCCTCTATTCGATCTGCCTCACCCAAATTGCCAGACTTAATCACGCCTGAACCAAGACATTGTACCTCCCCTTCAATAGCCTGTAGCTCTCAAACCATTCAGGCCATCTGCCATCTGCACGTGAAGCTGGTCCCGCAAGCAGCAAAGCCAAAGAGGTAATTCTTTTCTGTAGCTTATTTTGTTAACTAATTGTATAGAGTATAATGGTATTAATTATAATAAAGTTATGATTTTGTTAAGTGTAATTATGTTTATACTTATGTTTTAGTCATGATTATGTAAATCATTGTTATGTGAATTATAATTTATAATTATAATTATGCTTAATTATAATTATATTAGTTAAGTTATAATTCTGATAACAATAAATTAACTATGTTAATTATAATAATGTAATTATGATTCAAATTATAGTTAACGATAACCATAATCATATTAATTTTAATTTAATTATAATAACATTAATTATAATTCTAAATTATAATTATGTTAATTATAATTTATTTATAGTTATGTAAATTATGATTTTTGTTAACTATAATTTTAAGTTATAATTATGATGATTGTAATCATGTTAATTATATTTTGTCATAATTTTAATTATGTTGAATATAATATAATTTAGTTATGTAAATTATAATTACAACTTATTTAAAATTATGTTAAATTGTATTAGTTATAAATGTGCTTAAATCAACTACAATCATATCATAATTGTAAATTGTAAATAGTAATGATCATGGTTAAATTTAATTTTTGAAATCTGTAATTATGACTTTATATTTTTAAATTAAGTTAGTTACAATTATTTTTTGTTAACTATGTGTAATTATAATTAATTATATTTAATTATAATTAATTATAATTGGTTGCCATTAATTGTGATTAATCATCATTAAATTTAATTGATTATATTTAATTATTTTTAATCTTAATCAACTATAATTATTTATAATTAATTATAATTAATCATTATTAATTATAATTAATTATAAATAATTATAGTTAATTATTATTAATTACAATTAATTATAATTAATGTTTTTATCAATTATGATTAATTACCAAAAAAAGAGGAAGAAAGATGACTCCTCTCTTGTCTCGATCCACGAGCCCACCCCACGTAGGTATGAAGTTCCAAATCCTATCCTCGACGCACTTGATGCGCTGGTGAACCTCCTATACGCGCTCTTGTAGCACGGTGGGGGGAAATCAAGCGCAACATGTACGACGAGGCGGGTAAGCCCCATACACGCTCTTGTAGCGTGGTGAGGACAGTCCTCGACCTCGACATCAGCACCGTTGACCCCGCGCAGGTATAATCTCTGAACTCAGATCCCCGTTCTCGTCGGTTGCGGTGGACCAGAGAACCACCTATACGCGCTCTTGTAGCACGGTAGGAGGAAACCCGGTGCGGCACCTACAATGAGGCGGGGAATCACCCAAAATCCCATTTTCGATGTTTGCGGCGAGCCGGAGAGCCACTTATACGCGCTCTTGTAGCACAGTAGGAGGGAGCCCGATGCGACGCATAAGACGAGGTGGGTAAGCCCTATACACGCTCTTGTAGCGTGGTAGGAAAAGCCACTGGTGCTCTCGTACGGTTACTGTTGAATGGCCCCATACGCCCTCTTTTAGCACGGTGGGATGAAAGATGTACGGCCATGGTGTTTAAAGACGCCTACCATACACGCTCTTGTAGCGTGGTGGGAAGGCCCAGCTCCCTACATTTCCCCCAAACGGGGGATATACCGGGATGCTGCCGAAATTTATATTGAAGTACACAAGACCTGGACAATAAAGAATATCTAACTTGAGCAACAATACAGAGGACCAGTACTCGAACAGAAGTGCATAAAACTCAGACAATCAGGGAACTGAATCCAAACTGAACAAACAAGGGACTTGAACTGAACTACAGGGAATAGAATCCTAAATTCTAAAATGCACGATACTAATCAAAATGCAAAAGATAAGTGATAAATTTGATTATTTAAACAAACATCAAGTTAACAACAGGGGACTCGTGGTGGACTTTCAAATGTGATTGACTTAAACATCAGTCAACTATGAAATGTACAAGTACTTCCCACATGTACTCATGCAAGCAACAGTCCTCCTGTGGAGTGAAGTGGCGACACTATTGAGTGACAAACAAGATCCCGGTATACACAAACAATAAGAGATAGTTGTACTGGACTCCTACAACAATCCCTACGAGATTGAAAACACTGTACTTGCGAGCAACATCAGTCAACTACAAAAGTACAAGCACTACCCACCTGCAGCAATTAAAGATCGATCATGCAAACAACAGTGCCGGTCGATTGAAAAAGGCAACACTGGCAATTGATAGTGGAAGGCCCGTAGCTGCAAACAAGTACAGTCAACTCCACCTGAGATTGGTGAAAGGTGGATATGATACGATTATCCTTCTACAAACACTTCTAGGAGATCGTATTGGATATAACCGGCCCCTGTAAATAAATACGATCCATTTGTGGATAACAACAGCGGGTACGTTGTGATCGTGAAGAACCCCTGTGGGCACAAACGTATACAAAGGCACATGGTGAGCACAAATACCAGTTGATTTCTTGGACAGAATCCTCCCATAAGAGAGAGATACCTTTTATAAAAATGGAAGAGATGTTTAAGCAAATTCGAACTAACTTCCTAGTGTTCCAAAGCTTCTTCTTTGCCTTTTCTCTGAGAGAAAAACATCTCTGACATTGATAGGCCTTGGAAGTGCAAATAATCTTCAAAGCTTGGCACTGCAACACGACATACCGTGCTTACCGAGGGTGTTACAGTACCGCCTCTGCCGACGCTGTTCAACCAAGGAATACAAGTGCCTACTAATTTTTGGGACATAAACCTCACATGAGAAGGACACCTCCCGTAAAGATAGAGGAGATGTTTGAACAAATTCGAACTAAACTTCCTGGTGTTCCAAAGTTCCTTCAAGAGATGCAAATTCATTCAACATCCTCATGATGATTAGATTATTGAATGCAATCATCTAAGATTGGAATGATTGATTCTTTATTTAAGCCAACAACAGAAAATGATGATGATGTCAGAATGAAAGAGTTGCTTATTGGTTCCTATGCGAGCCAAAAATCTGACCTCCCGGTGAGTGAGAAAAGGGAGTCAACATCAGAACAAAGAGATACCTCATAGCAATCAGGTGATGATGCCACAATTCACTGGTAAGCGAAAGAAGAGAACTGGTAGCAAAGACTGCGGGCAACTAAAGCACGACGCAAAGCTACCAGATCTGCAATCTTCGTACAAGAAGACAGAAGGCGTCAATAAAGCCTGAAATAAAGCTCCGTGCATTCAACAATAGTCACATATGCAGTCGGACACCCCACATATTGCATACATCTTGAAATGCCCCCGCACATGCACTATAATATGTATGCACATAGGTACACTAAAGAGGGCAAGTGCACTCATAACAGCTGCGTGAGTCCCGGCGAGCATGTTATAGATACACACGTGACGCCTAGGGATGCTGCACGGGTTAATGAATAAATCTCAGGCCGAGCCCGATCCTCTTATACGAGTAGACAGGAGTTGACACGGCTCGAATTATTAAACAAATATTCAGTCATGGTGATGTCCGAAATATTTATTTTATAATTCATATTAGGCCTTCAAAGCCTAATAAATGAATGATTCATCACCAAAAATATGAAGCTTACGAAACCCGATCCGCTATCGATAGCTCGGCAAAGTCGATAAGGTTCAATCAATAAAATAAAAATATTTATAAATACCCCGATGATGGCCGTGTTGAACGCCAATCTCAATCAGATGGGTTATTTCTAAATATTTTATATGCTTCCCAAGTGCTCCCAAATGCCTATAAAATTCAAAACTCCAAAAATTTCAAAGTCAAAGATATTTAAAATTAAAATTGAATCATCAAATACTTAAAGCAAATACACATCCACCATTCGTAAAAGTTTGTCGAGGTAGACAAATTTGAAAATTATCTCAGCTCACAAAAAACTAATGCCTAGTCGTGAATATTACTAAGATCCATTCTCAATCTATCTTTTGCCAGTAAGGACGTGGCACGTGTCCTCTAACTGGTGGTTTCGCCGTCAAATGGCACCACACCTACGGTTCTGCCGCCAAATGGCACCGCAGGTAAACAGTTATGGCTGGGGCCCTCTGAACCGGGTGGTTCGCCGTCAAATGGCACCATTAAATTATGGTCATGGTCAGCACCCGTATGCTCCCCAATAGCGTCAAATTATTGAGCAATGAATCAATAGGATATAATCGATAGGGCACAAAGCCTTCTGTTAGCTAAGGTGGATTCAAATTTGTCCCCTTAAACAAAGATCCACCCCAGGTCTACAAGGTACCCTTGGACGAAGCAACCCATGGCTACCGACAAGGATCCTTCTGTCAGGTTGGGTCGACTACCTCCTCTGACTAAGTAGACCAGGGACCACGATGCCCCGGGACGACGGAACCATGGGATCTTGATCGGGTCTATCATCCATTCCCCCAGCATCCGCTTTAAGTGCACGATGGTGAAGTTTCTAATTTTAAATATCAATTTTCCAATATCCAACCCATGCTGCTACTATATACCAGATAACACGCATCTCTATGTATCTGATTGACGACTAGCCTTAATCGAAAGTTCTCTCTCGTAACCGGGAGGGGTAATTAACTATAGGGGCTTGCGCCTATAGGAAACTAGAACTCAGATCATAAAGTCCTCGTAAAATGAGGGCGAAATCTCTGGGTAGTGTCTTATCTACAAATCTCATCTTCCTTCCAAAATTTACCCCGGAACTTAATCCGTTAAAACTCCCCCAAAAGAAAAACAAAGTGGGCGGAGGCCGGGGCCGAGTTTGCGGAGCCCACCTTGGCAACACCTCGCTTTACTAGCAAGCCTACCTAATAAGCTAGTGAGCTAGAATTTGCATGGGAATAGAGAGTAGGAAGAAAATTGGATAAGAAGAGAAAACCTACAAATAGCTCAAGAAAACTATGAAACTCAAACTAACATGGAGTCTATTAGAATCAATCACGAAATCCCAACTACACCTCATCACCTCTTATTTTTATAGAATTCTGAAGGCTATAAGAAATGCTACACAAAAAGAGAAAAGGTACAACACTACACAGAACACCTGTACAACGCTACACATGCTAACCTAGACATATGACATTCTTCTGATTCGCTAAAAGAGGGCGAGGTCGGATGAGCTCTGGCAAGTAGTCTCTAGGCGAGTTCAATAGTGTCGAGTAGGCTAGTTTGAGCCTATGGCAAGTACTGAGATGAGGGAACCTGCGACCACAGAGCTTGTCAATGTCGTTGATGACTCTTTTGAGAGATCTCAGATAGCCTGGGAAGAGAGAGAGGCGAGCACGATGTTTTTGCAGGTGGGGAGGCTCTGAGTTAAATGGCTACGACGAGATGAGCTGGGAGTCATATAGCTAGGCTTGGAAAACCTTCAAGAGGATGTTCGCTCTGGGAGAGCAAGTGACTAGGATGGTGGTCCAGGTACGTGCCAAAGGCCGAGTTGCTGGCTAGATGAGGAATCTACGATTCACCTTGTGAAAGGGCGAGGCAAATAGCGCCTGTCAATCACGATAGGCAAGCTCTCCTATGAGTTCCAAGCAAGTAGTACCTCTCGAGTCGTTTGATGAGTTCCACTGTGGGCCCCCTTTGAGGCTGAGTTTCTCTAACTCACCAACTACCTTCTAAATACTTGTGAATGTATATGCAAGTATACAAATGGAACATCCTAATTTCAAATGGCCAAAAAAATATGAGTGAAGATAAATAGATGATCCACATCTATTAAACAGTTTTCAGCGTATTATCAAGAAAGGCAGTAATAATTGCAATTATAAACATTTCAAATGGTTCACAATAAGAAATTAGATATTTTTGTGAATATTTGAATAGGAATGAGTCAATGAGGTACTAAATGCATTTATAAAATGTCAATTAATTTTTTCAAAGCTTTACAAATATTGTAATACAACAATTAACACATCTCTGATGTCAAATGGTCAACGAATATGCATACAGGTAAGTTGAACATCCACATGGATCATATAACTAGGGGTTTTTCAGCAAATCATAAGGGAATGAGGTTTATATTCATAAATAAGATAGCAAAACCAGTAAATCAAAACGTGAGAAAAACAAATCAAAACCACATAATCTTGAGGTTTATTGAAGGTTTTTGCAAATAATCAGTGTATGAAATACAAAGTGGCGAGTGCAGTATAAAAAGTTTGTTTCAACGAAGTAAGAACCACAGTAAAACTTCAAAAGAAATCACAACATTGAGTTAAACATTCACTTTCCCACTAAAAAGAAGCTTACAATCACAAAGCGAGGAACCAAGATAAGGAATTAAATTAATAGAGAATATCTGCAGAGCATCGAGAAAGGATAACATAATAAGCTACATACCAAACAGAAATAATCAAATAACTAATCAAAATGAGTATACAGTCCCGGCAGATCAATATCTACATTCAACCAAATCCTAGCCATGTCATACATGAAACAACTAAGGCCATCGTGACAGCAAAGGAAATGAAGATTTTCATGTCAGCAAAAGCAAGCATATGAGGCATTTTTAGAAGATGAAGGACGAAGAAATTCACCTCCGTTTGAGTAGAGGCTATGGTAGATGATGACTGGAACCGAATGAATTGAAACTCATGGCATTGCAGTCATCATCCACAATGGTATAAATTATAAAATGCAACCAACTAGTTGAAGTAAAGAAGCATTCAAGAGATGTTTAAAGCATGCAGTATTCCTAATCTGGATTAAAAAAAAAAAGAAGTCATGTGACCAGTTCATATTTTAGGTCTGGCTAGATGAGAACCCTTTATATGACGTCAGATGCTATCCCAAACCGTGTGAATCACTAAAATATTAGGTTAGTTGGCAAAATAAAGATAAAAATTTTGTCCCCAAACAATCACCATTGCAATAAGATGAATCTCCTTACATGAGGGAAGATGAATAATTGACTTGATGTTAAAAATATTCTATGCAGATGTCAAATGATATACCAAGAGGCAAGAATGGAAAATGATCATATGATTAAGTCTACTAAAGGTGTAATCCAGAGCTCCATATTAACTTTCTTCATTCTTATGACCTTACTCTACAACAAAGGCCAAGTTATGCGCAAACATAAAATGCACTATAGAATCCACAAAGAATGCGGCAACCTCAATATTGTGTGCAACTCAAACTGCTGATACTCCATTTCAAAACGCTTCCTTTAGCTGATCATAAGAAACTAAAAATCTGCTTCCAGGAAATGAAACTAACCACAACTTGCATATACATCCTTTCTCAGGCAAGAAACTCTATTATCTGTGTTTGGAATGTTTCCCCTAGTATTTCTATGTGATATAAGTGATTTAAAATTAAAATATTTTTAATTGAAATTAATTATTCAGTTAATTAATTTTAATTAAAGTATTTCTTTTAAAGATTTATTACTATTCTTTTATTTCAGAAAATTGGACTTATCTCATCCTATCTATTCCTTGCTTATTATTTAAATGTTGTTAGTTTTCTAACTCTTATTAAATCCTATTTTCCTAAGTGGAGCGGCGGGGGCTGAAAAGAAGTGAGGGCTTCGGTGCTTGTGTTCGGGTGTGAGAGCAAGGGTTTGCAAGAAGGGCTAGGGCTTGGCGGTGCTGGGTTTCTTGTGCGAGGGAGACGAAATGGGAAGCTAAAATCGATGGATTTCTGTGTGAATAAGATGAACCCTTCTTATTCCTCTCTAACTTGTTCTTCTTCTCCGAGAAAGATAATCGCACATGATTGTCGGTTGGAGGCCAGGTTTGTGCCATAAGAACTTGTTCCTTTGCAATATTAAGCTTATATGCTGGAAATGCAGGTATATTTCTCCTATTTAGATTAGAAAGATAGGTGCCTTGCTTTGATGCTCTCGGTTTGGGTGTTTTATTCCCTGTTACCCAATTTTTCTATTTTCTTTTCTTGTGATTGAAAGTCTCATGTTGTTCTTCTTACACTGATCTATTTAGATCTTGTTGGTAGAATTGATTGGGGTTATTAGCATTTATTTCTTGTGGCTATAATAAAGATCTGTTTAGATCTTTGTGGTGAAATTATTTACTATTTTAAGCAAGTTTTATAGTTTGGTTCAGCTGAGTGAAGGTTGTTGCTAGAAACTTTGAGCAAATTCTATATATACAAGTTTTGTATCCATTTTGTCCACATATTTGAATAAAAAAATAATGAAAGAAGTTGCCCCGTGAATCTAGAGTTCATAAAAACTCGAACCACATAAATTCTTTGAATTCTTATTTTTCATTTCTTCACAAATGTTATATTAGAATTTGTTCTTTCATGTTTGTGAAAATAATAAATCTTAGCTTACTGCTTTGCCTTTGAAATTCAATGTGGTAAAAGTTCAATTTGTAAATAAAATTTAAAACTACAATCAAGCTAAAAGCTAAGAAAGGTTATGTGATTGAATTTATTTCTTCCATCTACTCTCAATAGATTGGTATCAGAGCTATTTGTTTGTTTTAAAGATTATTTGCAAAAATGACTGTTATAAAATTTGATATAGAGAAATTTGATGAAAAGAATTATTTCAATTTGAAGAAAATGAAACATAAAATCATATTAATTCAACAAGGGGTTGAAAAAGCTTTGTTACCTAAATCAGACTTTTCTGTATCAATGCCCGATCAAGAAAAGAATAATATATAGAAAAAGACCTTTAGTTTTATCATCTTGTGCTTAGCAGATCAGGTTCTAAGAAATGTATCTCATGTAAATACTGCATCTAAATTGTGGAAAAAATTGGAAGAACTGTATAGACAGAAAACTCTTCCTAATAGAATTTATTTGAAAGAATTTTTTTTTTTTGCCTATAAGATGAATGATGTAAAATTCATTGATAATAATTTAGATGAATTCAATAAGCTCATCCTAGATCATGAAAGCCTTGAGGTTAAGATAAAGGATGAAGATAAAGTTATTATTCTTTTAAATTCTTTGCAAAAATATTTCAAGAATTTTAAGGAAATTATGAAATATGAAAGAGAAATTATAACAGTAGATGAAATCCAAAATGCTCTTTCCTCTAAAATTTTGGACATGAAAATTTTTGAAAAAAATCATTCTAAAAAGGGGTTACATGTTAGGAGTAGATCTCAGAAAAGAGAGAATAGTTCTAAGAAATGGAAGTCTAAAAGTAGAAGTAAGTTAGCTTCTAAGAAAGACTATAAAGGTATTAAGTGTTGATAGTGCAATAAAATTGATCACATTAGAAAATTTTGTCCTGAAAAGATTTCAAAAGATAAATTTCAATCTGAAGGGGATGCAGCAATTGTTGGAGAAAATTTTGATAGTGTTGATGTTCTTAATGTTAATCATAAGAATTCTATGGAATGGATTCTTGATTCAAGGTACACTTATCATATGAGTCCAATCAGAGAGTGGTTCTCTAATTATCAAAATCTGAATGAGGGAAAGTCTTACTTAAAAACAACAAAGCTTGTAATGTTATTGGTATAGGATTTATTGCTATTAAGATACATGATGATCGGGTAAAAATTCTCAAGGATGTAAGACATATTCCTGATTTAAAAAAAAATGATTTCCATTGGGACTTTAGATGACTTTGGGTATGTTTTTAAATTTGAGAGAGGTTTGCTGAGAATTTTAAAAGGAGCTCTTGAGATTATGAAATGCTTAAAACAGGATGAGCTTTATGTGTTACAGGGTGCTACTATGATGGGTGAAACTCATGTGTCAGCTAAATCAGGATCAGGTTTGGATAAAACTAAATTGTGGCATCCGAGATTAGGACATTTAAGTGACAGAGGTTTTATTGAATTACAAAAAAAGGATTTGTTTGACAGTGATTCAATTGCAAAGATTGATTTTTATGAATCTAGTATTATTTGTAAATCTCATAGGCTCAATTTCATATTGTCAGCCCGAAGAGTAGAGGGAGTTCTTGATTATATTCATTCAGATTTATGGGGTCCTAATAGAGTTTCTAATCATGATGGCAATCAGTATTTTCTGTCATTTATTGATGATTGTTAAAGAAAGGTTTAGATTTCTTGCTAAAATCAAAATATGAAACTTTTTCTAAATTTCAAGAAAGGAAATCATTGGTTGAGAATTAGAAGAATAGAAAACTCAATTTTAAGAACTGATAATGGGTTAAAATTTTGTAATGAAAACTTTAACAAGTTTTATTCTTATTCTGGCATTGTTAGACATAAGACCATTAGTCATACTCCTCAGCAAAATGATCTTGCAGAAAGAATGAATAAAACTCCGTTGGATAGACTCAGATGTTTGCTTTACAGTTCTAGTTTGTCTAAATTCTTTTAGGGTGAAGTTCTTTCTATTGCATGTTATTTAGTAAACAAAACACCTTCTAGTGCTATTGATTTTAAAACTCCTCAGGAATTATGGACTGAAAAATAACCTAGTTTGACACATTTAAGAGTTTTTGGCTATATTACTTACTCTCATCAAAACAAAGGAAAGTTGGAACCTAGATCTATTAAATGTGTGTTTCTAAGTTATCCCTCAGGTTTCAAAGGTTATAGATTGTGGGATTTGAGTTCTCCTGGTGTTAAGATTATGATTAGCATAGATGTTATTTTAAATGAGGACAGATTATATATTTCGGAGTCAGAAAATAAAAATAAATCAGTCAGTTCAGTTGGAAATATAGATTCCAATAGGGACTATTATGAGTTTGAGGTGGAGCCACCTATTTACACTAAGAATTTTGAAAATCCACAACAATCTAGTGTCCCAGAATCAGAAGCATAAAACATATATGAAAATAGTAGTGATTATTTACTTTCACATGATAAGGAATCAAAAGATTGTCTTATCTAAATGGATTTATAAAATCAAAGAAGGAAACACTAAAAATGAACCAAATAGATAGAAGACTAGATTGGTTGCTAGGGGATACATTCAGAAGAAAGGTATTGACTATACTGAAATTTTCTCTCCTATTGTTAAGCATACATCAATTCAAAGATTGATGGGGTTAGTGGCCTTCTTTGATTGGGAATTAGAACAGGTAGATGTTAAGATTCTTGCATGGTGAACTAGAAGAGAATATATTGATGGCTCAACCAGAAGATTTTGTTTTAAAGAATAAGGAAAAACAAGTGTGTCGGATTAAAATAATATCCAAGGCAATGGTACAAACGGTTTGATACATTCATGCAGAATATAGGTTTAAAAAAAAAAGTTATGATGGATTTTTTTATTTCAGCACTTTGCTAGATGGAAATTTGATTTGCTTACTAATCTATGTAGGTGATATGTTGTTCGCCTGTAAGAATAGGTTGAAAATTCAGAAGCTTAAACATATTCCTGAATCTGAATTTGATACAAAGGACTTAGGTGAAGTTAAGAAAATTCTTGGAATGGAAATCTTAAGAGATCACAGAAAATGACAGTTGTGTTTATCTCAAAAGAGTTCTCTTAAAAAAGGTTCTTAAAAGATTTTCAATGACAAATTCTAAAGCAGATAATTTGACTCTCAGGAGTCAGTTAAACTATTTGCTGCTCAGTACCCAAATTCAAATGAAGACAAAGAAAAGATGCAGAAAATTCCTTATGTAGTGACATTGGGTCACTTATGTATGTTATGATTTATTTTAGGTCAAATATTATTTTCTCTATCAATGTATTGAGCAGATTTATATCTAATCCAGGATTAGAACATTAGAAGGCAGTTAAATGGTTACCAAGGTATATTCAAGAAACTCTGGATAAGGGTATACGTTTCAGATCAGGTGTTGATGTTACAGGATATGTTAACTCAGATTTTGTAGGAGATTTGAATAGAAGAAGATCTACTAAGGTTATGTGTTTGTGATTTATGGTGGTCCAGTCAGTTGGAAATCTCACTTGCAGTCAATGGTAGCTTTATCTTCAACAAACAGAGTATATTATAGTGATAGAGGCAATGAAAGAATCAATCTGGTTACAAGGTTTGCTTAGTGAACTTAGTATTTTTCACAATTTCATTATAATTTTTACAGACAGTCGGAGTGCATTGCATTTGTGTAAAAATCCAATTTTTCATGAAAGAACAAAGCATGTGAATGTACGTTATCATTTCATTCATTATTTAGTAAATTCAGGTACAATAAAGCTTATTAAAATCTTAACAGATGGCAATCCTGCAGACATGGCTACTAAGGTAGTTCCTCTTAGCAAATTTAGACATTGTCTAAGTTTACTAAACATATGTAAGTAAAGTTTAACTTCTTTTGTGCTTAAAAGTTTGGGTAAACTCATTATGTTTTATTCTTTTATTTTCATTTTTAATCAAGGTGGACAATATACCAATCTATTGAGGGTAAATAGAAAAAATAAATTCAACCACCTAACCTTTATTAGCTTTTAGCTTGATCGTAATTTTAAATTTTATTTGCAAATTGAACTTTTACCAAATTGAATTGCAAAGGCAAAATAGTAAGTCTTCAGTAAGCTAAGACATAATGTTTTCACAAACATGAAAGAACAAATTCCAAAATAATATTTATAAAGAAATGAAAAACAAGAACACAAAGAATTTATGTGGTTTGAGTTCTTATGAACTCTATATCCACGGGGCAAACTCGTTCAGCATCCTTTTATTCAAAATATGTGGATAAAATGGATACAAGACTTGTATATACAGAATTTGCTCAAACTTTCCAACAGCAGCCTTCACTCGGCTGAACCAAACTATAAAACTTACTTAAAATAGTAAATAACTCCACCACAAAGATCTGAAAAGATCTTTACATTAGCCGCAAGAAACAAATGCTAATAACCCTAATCAATTCCACCAATAAGATCTAAACAGATCTTTATAAGAAAAATAGTAGGAGACTTCCAATCACAAAAAAAGAAAATAGAAAAATCGGATAACAGGAAACGAAACACTCAAACTGACAGCAGCAGAGCAAGGCACCTATCTTCTTAATCTAAATAGAAGAAATATACTTGCATTTCCAGCATATAGCTTAATATTGCAAAGGAATAAGTTTTTACGACACAAACCCGACTTCAACCGACAATCACATAACATTGTCTTTCTCAGAGAAGAAGAACAAGCTAGAGAAGAACAAGAAAGATTCACCTTCTTTACACACACAGAAATCCACGGATTTCAACTCCCCATTTCTTCTCCCTCGTGCACAAGAAATCCATCACCGCCAAGCCCTAGCCCTTTCTTGCAAACCCTTGCTCTCACACCCGAACACACGTACCGAATCCCACACTTCTTTTCAGCCCCCATCGCTCCACTTAGAAAAAATAGGAATTAATGAGAGTCAGGAAGCTAACAACATTTATATATATATATATGATAGGATGATATAAGTCCAATTTTTTGAAATAAAAGAATAGTAATAAATCTTTAAAAGAAATACTTAATTAAAATTAAATAACTAAATAATTAATTTCAATTAAAATTATTTAATTTTAAATCACTTATAACACTTTGCAGTGAACAAAAGCGGTAGAAATTAGCATCTTATTTGAAGATATTTCATCACTTTATCGCTGGGTTTGTGATTCTACAAGCAAAAGAAGAATGTTAGAAACTTTTTTTCTCTCCACATTTATTAAATCTTTTCATCTCCTTTTCCCTAAAAGTTAAAGTGCTTTAGTGAAGGACTCAGCCCTAATTGGCTGAAATTTAACTTTTCTGAGTACATTTCATTACCACCAAGCTTAGCCGCATCAAGTCTTAAGACTATAGCAACCAGTAAAAAAGATTTCCATAATAACATAAAAATACCATTTAGATGATTGACATTTAAGCTCCAGTTTTTATAATATTAAAAAAAATTGAGCAACTCACAAGGTTAGAGCAATAACAGCTGCCGGCACATTCAGCAGGAACATCTTAAAGTAGTCAACAGTTAAGTCACTGTAGACCTACAATAGAAAGATCAAATATTATAGACAAAATGTAGGGTCATAATTGCAATATCTCATATGATTAAGTATAACTAAAACCTGTCATAGTAAGATCGATTGATGATATTAGTCAAGAAAGCATTAATTATAAGATTATTAATGAGAAAATAAATTGCTCCATTTTTTGTAGGGGGTAAGTTCCAATAAGTATAGTTCATATTCAAGGGAATGGCAGTTATTCAATATGAGAAGATAGAAATAAAGTCTTCTTTTTTTTTTCTTTCTTTTTTAAAGAATTTGAGCTAGGCCAATCATATTAAAAGTAGAAAAGATTTGCATACAGGAAGCTTAATAAAGCCAATGTCAAAACAAACCAAAATGAACCAAAAGCATTTTACAGCCTGGTGAAACTGCCTCCAACCCTGGACTAGCTAAAGTAACCCAGCTCAATCAAACTAGATCCATAAAGTCATCTAGAGCACGGAGCCAAACAAACTCAAATGAAGCAACCAAGAGGCTAGATCCCACCGCTGTTGGATGAGCGCTTTGCTGACGGACCCCTAAGACTAACAATTTAAGTGCTACCAAACTTAAAGTGCAATTGAATCTCACTAACAACAGAAGACCAGGACTTAGATCCTCTGTCAAACAACCTAGCATTCGTGTGGTAGAAAAGCAGAGCATGATTAAATTTTGTATGAAATGATTAAGTGAAGTGGATAGATGTCATCTAGTGAACAAAGGATGGAAGATCGGTGATTCCGCAATACATGAGCCTAAAGAAGAAGGTAGAACTAGTACAAAGGTCAACAAATACAGATATTTATCAAGTCCTTGAGGGAAGACCTACAAAGAGAGTATAGAAGGTCACATTGTATCCCTCTTGCGGCAAGAATTTCTGTGATCGTTAGCTTCTTGAGGCAAAGAAAGTCTCTTAAACCAAACAAACATCCACTAAAAAATTTGGTGAAGGATCTTACCGTCAACCCAAAGGTTAAACTAGAGCAAAAAGGAAGAAACACTTCATAAAATGTAGTCCAATTTGTCTTTTAGGAGGGCCTCGTTTTTTTTTTTGGTAAACTTCTAAGCAGGCAAGGCAAAGTATATAATGAGACCCCACAAATGCCCAAAATTGCAGGCGCATCAAGGAGTCCCAAAGCCCACTCCTACTATAACCTTGTAGGCAAGCCTCCAGATGAAAAAGTGGGATGATGTCAGCCCTTTTCTCACTCAAGCAAAAGAAATCAGCTTTAGAAAATCAACTAAAGACCTCCCTCTAAAGAACTAGTCAAGAAGAGCTTAGCAACAACAATCTTGACTCTCTTGAAAGTGACTTTTGGAATGGAGAGGGTGTTAACCAAAAAGAAAAAAGATTGACCATATGATGGCCTTGAGGAGTTGTAGTGGCCCCACCTAGAAAAAAACTTTGAAATTCTAACCCAAGAATAGGAGGTAGAATTTATCCAAGAATGACTGGCATAGGTTAAGCTTAATGGCATAAGAAGAAAGAGAAAGGTAAATTAAAAGAAATGATCGTAACCGCAATCGTAAGAAGGTAGCAAAAAGGAGAGGGTTAAGAATGGATGCCAAGAAGACAATTAAGCACTTTTGATGCTTTTTAGAAACTTAGGTTTTTACTGCTTTCAATAAATTTTTTTACTAGAAAGCTACTTTAAAAAGCAAGAAAGCCATTCCAAACGAAACCTTAATGGCCTTATCGAACATGTAAAAAGATTTGCACAAGAACAAGAGAGAGAAGATAGAGTCTCTCCCAATCACTAGATGTTATTTACATAAAATAAGTGGGAAATCCTAATGTATGACTATCAAAAAAGGGTGAAAAAGCATAATCCCACCTTCTTGTAAAGGTGGGAAAGATCATCCATAACAATTATAAAGAGAAAGATGTACATCAAACACTCCATACAAATACCATTTGAAGAACCAAAAAAAACCTCCCACAAAATTATTAGTCATACTAAAAAATATGCATAAAAGATACATCCCCCGATACAAATTGATTAGGAAAGCACTTAGTCATAATCTTAGAAAGAATAAAGTTCATGTTGAGGGAGTTGAATGCCTTTTTGTGGTCCACTTTAAGATAGAAGGATCCTCTTTCCAGAATAAGATTTCAAATAGACGCAAAAGCTCAAAAGCTAGGAGTGATTCCTCTCCAAGGATTGACTAACTAATATGCCTCGTTAACAATGAAGGTAAGATGCCCTGCAATTTACTAACCAATCACTTGGCATTATATAAGAAAATGCGAGACAGAAGGAGAAAAGGCTGAAGCCAATTAGAGAACTTGCACGGGTGCACTTTAGGAGTAACTAAAGCAATGTCACCTTGAAGCACCAAGGCATCCTAGAAGTACTACGGAAATGCGAAATAGACTGAGTATATTGTTCTACTACTCTTGCAAGAATCCCTGAAAAAAGCTCAAAGGAGAACACGTTTGGACCCAGAGACTCTTTGTTAGGGGTGCTGAAGGTATCTTGTCCAACATCCTCAATAGAGAAAAGGATAATAAGAGGAGCATAATCCATAAAGATAATTTTACCAATGAGAATATCCATAACTTAAAAATAAATATAAATAAAAGGATGACAACCTAATATACATCAATGGGTGAAAATAAATTGGAATCATTCATCTTTAATACCATAATCTTAGAATTGCTCAATGGTGAAAGATGCAATGATAAAGGAAATAAATGTCATCCTCCACCTTCTATATCTAATGAGCCTTTGCCCTCTACTTAATACAGGAGACCGCAATAAAGAAAATGAAAAAGAGCTCCTCCCTGACTAACCTAAGGAATTATCCCCCAACAAAGCAAATATTTCAGCAAGTTCAAGTATATCCTTAGCAATTTGGCTAAAAAAGTCAAAAGGAAAAAAGAATGAATCAGATGCTTGAAAACTTGCTCAACCTTCTTCATCTTATCCACAATACCCATCGAGAATTCCTTAGCTAGAAGTGGGTGACAAGAACAGCTTAAGAAAATGAGGAGAGCTGAGCTAACAATTTTGAAAATCTTTCTTTTTAAATTGGAAACACTAAGAGATATGTGTGGCAATAAATTGAATAAATTTTTTAATTTAAATAAAACTTTGTTGACCTGATTTTTGTATGAGTCATCAACCCAATTCCTCATTTTCAATCCCATGGTTGACAATCATCCAATCTTCGATCAACACCTCAATCAATCATACAATCATTGCAGTCATTCAAGCTACAATCAATCAGTCATAAATCAGCTATCAACTGACATCCCATTATACTTCAATCAATCAATTTATATCTTCAATCATTCAATCAATCAACCCTCAATGAGCTCCAATCACTTTTACAACCAGCAATCATTGTCTACATTCATTAAACTAAAATCACCTGATTGACTGACAGCCTTGTTACGTAGTCAATTGACCCAGTGCACTGCCTTGCACAGTGCACTGGCCTCCCTGACATCGTCAATGTCTAAATTACTTCAGTAGGAGTTTCAGAAGGTAAATCATCCATTAATGCACTCTTCAATCATCATCTGACCCAATTGAGCTAACTCAATTGATCATCTAGCTCAACCACCTCCAATCAAACTCCAGCTCATCTCTGAACTTCACCAAACTCCTCTGAATATTATTCCTAGTGGATTGGGCATGAGTGATCACCCTAGCCCAGTCAATTGTTGACTTGGTCAACTGAGCCCACATCTAGTCAAACTAGACCTATTTGAGTCAAACCATCATATGCAATCAATTCAAACCCCTCCAACCACATCAAATTTCCAAAATCATTTCATTTTGTGACTCAAATGCTTTCCAACTCATCATGAGCCAAATCATGGCTAGTTTAACTTGGTCAAACTTATGAGCATGGTAAAACCAAGTCAACTTGGGCCTTCCCAATGTATACAATCAAGTTAAGCACCTCAACACCCCCCCCCCCCCAAAAAAAAAAAAGAAAACCCTTCCATTACATGGCTCAAACACAGCTAATGCCTCTGAGTCAAACTTAAGTGAATTTGACTTGGTCAACCCACAAGGAATGGTCAAACTCCATGACATACACTCACTCACTCAAACTTCCACACCATCGCTCCAAACCCTTGGTCATTGACCAAAGCAGCAAGCCAACCATGCCTAGACTCCACCTCAGTATGCTTGACTAATTGACTGGTCCAACAGTCAACTAAATGTATGGGAAAGGGTTGAATGGTCAACACTCTTGGCTTAAGCAGTTCTCTCCCAGCCCTAGCCCATCTAGTTGTTTATTTCAACTCTAGAATCTTCCTAGACTCCAGCCCGACCCAACCCAGCTTTTGGTTCAGCCCGACCAGCCCAAGTAGTCCCCTCCATGTGAAAACAAACCCAAATCATTTTTCTCCTGAACCAGCTCGTCCCTCTGCTGCATAACCGTTTGGGACGGGTGAAGCTCATCCAAGCAACATCTCTTTCTTTCCATAGAAACTCAAGTTTGTTATGATGGAGCTTGGCCACCTTACTTTCCTACAGAGTCTGAGTCTTTTGTATACATTCAAATCAATAAATGAATAAAATTTATTTTATTTATAGTCTTCTCTTTTATTTACATCATTTCATACATTACATTCATATGGGTGATAGCTTACATTAATGGGTAGCAGTTTTCCTAGATTTTTCTCGATGTGCATGTTTCGAACTTTGTAGGAATATGTATAGTAGTTCTAGAACGATGTAGCACTGGATACTATAGACACCAACCCATTTACCTATCCATACATACATACATGCTTATTTTATTTCTGCTACGTACGCTAGATTAGAGAGATTAGAGAGAGTAGCTCTAGTGGAAGCTAAGATTAGAGAGAGTCGCCTTATATGGTTTGGTCACATAAAACGGCGGCCTTCCGATAACCCGGTTAGGAAAGTAGAGGTACTAGATTTGACTTATGTGAAGAAAGGTAGAGGTAGACCTAAAAAGACTTGCTTAGAAAATATTAGAAATGATCTTTCTTTATTAGATTTAAATGAGAATTTGACTTTCAACAGGATACAATGGAGAAAAAGGATTCATGTAGCCGACCCCACGTAGTAGGACAAAGGCTTGATATTGTTGTTGTTGTTGTACGTACGCTAGAGCCTAGGACTTTTATGCTTGCCGTTGGCAAGGTAGCGAGGTTCCCATTATGCACGGGGGATGCTATGCTTTTCCTATTGGTACAAAGTCGTTATGCTCGCAAAATTTCTAAGAAATTTCAATAGTTAAAAAATTTAGCTAGGTAATCTAAATAAGACAAAATTTAGAGTTTTAGCGAGTCTTCTTGTTAGCGTCATTTGAACGGAAAGTCAAATTACCCATCTCGAGTCATTGATTTAGAGTCTAATCTATTCCTTCGATCCCTTAGAATAGAGCTAACATTATCATGCATTACATCTAGGACAATTGCGTATATATTAGGTTATTAGCTGACAGCTCATTCCAAGCAGATATAAGCCCAGAGGTATTTGCACACCCCAACTCTATGATAAAGATAATATTATGTATTTAAATATATTTTCTACAAAAACTTAAAAATACTTTTGGAGGAACGATTGACATTTTCAAATATGTAAGACAACTTTCTCATGTCTAAAAATCAAAATGAGTCTGATCTATACTTTAATCGAAAGTTTTCTCTTCGGAGATGTAATCAACTATAGGGGCTTGCTTCTATAGGAACCCAAGATCCCAATATAAAATAAACAATGTCTTAGTTTGTTGAGAGAGGGGGAAAATCTCTGAATGTCGATTAAAGCCTATCATGGGTTAATTTCGTATTTAAAACGATAGGTGAATGTGAATTTTTCCCTTTGGGATAATTTTTATATTCCTTATGCTGAGTTTGGATACAAAAATAAATCATTTCTTTCCTCAAATCGATAATGTAGTGTTAGTTTATCTCTTGGGATAATTAGCACTAATTATGTGGATTGTCTAAAGAAATATTAAATATCAAATCAGTGGTACAATCACATTTATTTTGTCCACAAGTTTGAATTGAGTGCAAATGAGTCAAGCCACAAGCTAGGTTTTATTGTTCAATTCAATCTTTGAGCTCATTTTAAGCCAAGCTTCAATTGGCACTTAGGACTTGCTATCATGCAAAATATAAATATGATAAATCTTTTTATATTTAATATGTATATAAAAGTGCACATATATGTACTAATATCATAAATATGTGTGTAAACATAAAATTAAATTTAAAATATCAAAAAATTAATAATTTTGAGATTACTCAACTAAATATTAAGTGGCTCAAAATCAAGCATATTCATGCCAAGCCAGCTCAATATTGAATGATATCACACCAAGAGCTTATTTTGAGCCAAATTGTATATGCTTTAGTTGATTTCAAGCATAAACTAGATCGAGTTGAAATTGGATAATTCTCACCCCCAAATAAGGCCCTATCTACTCTAACAATAATCCCATAAATCAATTACTTGTACCTAAAAAGGAGCAACCAGAGTAGAAATGACATCAAGACATGCCTCCAACATAAACTAGCATAAGGATGCCTACAACCTTCTCCGTTACAAAATGGACACAGCTTAAGTCCCTCATGATGATCCAAGGGTGACCCATGCCTAAATCATCCCATAAGGATCTGTTCAAAGAAACCCCATTAGCAGCATAGAATATAGAGAGGAAAAAAAAAACTAAATACCCCAAATAAAAGCAATATTATGAATCAATAGACAAAGAAATGCGAAGGCTAGAAGTGTAGGGATGTGTTGCTCCACTTCAACAAGATTCCAGATAAAACTGAAATTATGGAGATTTGCCTCATTATCCAAAGAATGAATGAGTTGAGGTACCTTTATGTAAAATTTTGAGAAAGCTGAAACTTAATCTCTTCTAAGCATAGAGTGCCTATGCCATAATTGTGAAAGAGCATATAACAAGCTTGACTTTGACATCCTGGTTAAAGTCTTGCGCATCCAATCTAGATGAAGGAACTTCGCATGGTTTGAGGAAAAATTGAGAGGTGGTCAAGCATAACCTATCCAAGTTTCTACCTAGCGGATTGAGGAAGAGGTGAGATTAAATGTGAAATCATTGATCCAAAGGAGATCTGAAGAATAAAGTAGGAGAGCTATTGAAGACACAAGAGGAAGAAAAGAATGTGAAATAGTGATGGGTATGTTATAGGTTCGATGTGTAGGTAGAGGTTTTGTTGGAGGTGTGCAGAAAGAGGGTTTGGAAATATAATAATATTAGGAGGTGATGGAGATGGAGAGGATAGTATTTGGATATATGTTTGATGGTAATATGGTAGAAACGTAAACTAGGTGTTCTGTTGGGAAAATAACTAAGAGAATAAAAGTTAGTACAAATAGAAAATTATAGAAAACTCAAATTAGAAGAAGGGTACATCAGAATTTTCTCATACAACCATTTAAATATTAGGAAAAGAATTATAGCAGACAACATTAGAAGAGCTTTAAGAGATGAAAATACCCAAGAACTTTATGTACTATTCCATGTTCACAGAAACAAGATTTTTATAGCACCAGCAAAACTACCTCCAGCACTATCGCACTTGTCTGCAAAACTAACCAGCTTGCATCGATGTTACCACGTATGCATGACATTAAGCTTGCATCAATGCTACCACATATGCACCACATTAAGATTTTTTCGCTGTGACTACAAATGAAGGAGATGACATTTTTACTCTATCTTCTCTTATCTTTTCTCTCTCTCCTCTCTCTCTCTCTCTCTCTCTCTCTTTCTCACTGTCTCTTTTTGCTTTTTCTCCCTCCTAATTTTTATCTGCCTTAACATCTCTTTCTTCATCTTTCACAAGCCCATACAACAAAATTTCTTCCTTTACTCCCATCTTTTCCTTCACAAACTCATACAATAAACATTTTCTGCCGCCAAGAAATGACAGCAATGGAATCCCAATCCTCGATTTTTATTTGTAAAGTCTCTATTCCTCGGCAATCAAAACCTAAAGATCTATAAATTAGCTCATGATTGACTAGCCAATCAGATAAAGGAACCCGCATCTTCTTCATCTCTCCCACATTTTTATTTGTATGAATATTTCACATTGACAATGAAATTGTTAATGATTGTGATAGGAAATACTTGGATTCAAGTATTCCTATCGATCCGGAGGAGGTAAAACAGCAGAAAACTGCTGTTTTCTATCTTGGACAGCAGCCAAACACAGTAAAACCAGAGAAAATTGAGGCGAAACGGAAAGAAAAATCAGTCAAACACTTGTATTTCACTAGTAGATGCAAGAAAGCAAATAAAGATACAATGTTCTTCGATCCGAGAGGAAGAACGACTCTCCAATCTCCGGCAACGCCAAGAGCCCAAGACAAGAAAACCCTAGATCTCAATTTTCATTCAAAACCAAGATAATCCCCCCAATTTCCTCCTAACCTCCTAATTAACAATAAAGGAGTTTTACAAATTGTCTAAACAGCCCCTCCCATTCAAAATTTCCCTCCCAAACTTTCTCCTTGGCTCCCCACGGTCTCCGCCCGATCCGCCTTCCGCCTCTGTCTCGCGTAGACGTGGACCGGTCCCGGTTGGACCGGTCCAGCCGGCCCCTCCTGGGTCGGTTCAAGCCTATGCGTAACATTACTCCTCTCCCAAAAACTCACCTTGTTCTCAAGGTGAAACGAGGGGAATTGCTCTTTCACTCTTTCAAACGGCTCCCAAGTAGCGTCGAAATCCGGGAGGCCTCTCCATTGGATCAGCACCTCTTTGTTGCCTATTTTATCTGATAGGACTCCTGCAAGCTCTAGTGGTTCTAAAACCACTTCTAGTTCCTCCGTCATAGTGGCTGGTAGTTCTGCATTCGCTGCATGCTCCCCTATGGCTCTCCTTAGTTTAGACACATGAAACACTGGATGTATAGTGGCTGAGGGGGGTAACTTCAATCTGTATGCCACTGCTCCAATTCTGTCTAACACTTCATAAGGGCCAAAGTACCTTGGTGCCAATTTCTCATTCCTCCTTCTAGCCACTGTTCTCTGTCTGTAGGGCCGTAGTTTCAAAAACACCTTCTCCCCCACTTCGAACTGCATGTCTCTCCTGTGTGAGTCCGCCTGCTTCTTCATGATCTGTTGTGCCCTCATCAAATGTTTCTTAAGATCTTCTAGCATCTTGTCCCTTTCCTCTAGGTACTGCTCAACTGACGATACTGGTGTACGACCTCTCCCATAGTGCACGAGGTGTGGAGGGTCCCTTCCATATAACACTTAGAATGGGGTCATCTGTGACGCGGAATTGTACGAGGTGTTGTACCAATACTCAGCCCAAGGCAGCCACTTTGCCCACAACCGTGGAGTTTCAGAAGCAAAACACCTCAGATAGGTCTCCAAACCTCGGTTTACCACCTCCGTTTGTCCGTCTGTCTGTGGGTGATAGGCGGTGCTTCTCTTTAGAACAGTGCCCTGCATCCTGAACAGCTCCCTCCAGAACTGGCTGAGGAACATTTTGTCTCGATCAGACACAATTGATTCAGGAACCCCATGCAGTCTTACAACCTCCCTAATAAAAACTGTCGCTACTGACACTGCGGTGTAAGGATGTCTTAAGAGGATGAAGTGTGCGTACTTGTTAAGTCTGTCAACCACCACCAAGATGACTGTGAACCCCTCTGATTTTGGTAAGCCATCAATGAAATCCATGGACACTTCCTCCCAAACTCTGTTTGGAAGTGTCAATGGTTGTAGCAGTCCCCCCGGAGCCATGGCCATATATTTATTTCTCTGGCACACTTCACACCTTGCCACTATCTCTTCAACATCTTTATGCATCCCCTTCCAGTAGAGCTCAGATGCTAGCCTCTTGTAGGTCTTCTGAACTCCTGAATGGCCTCCAACTGCGCTGCCATGAAACTCCTGCAACAAGTGGGGAATATGTATGGAAGTTCATGGCATCACAAACCTCCCCTGATACAATAATCTCTCCCCCTCCACGCAGTAGCCCGGGTGACTACTCTTGTCCTTCCCCAGATCCTCCCTGATCTTCCTCAACTCTTCATTCTGCATACTCTCTTCCTTGATGGCTCCCCAATCTAGTATCATTGGAACTGACATTACTAACTCCTGCAGTTCCCAAACACATCTGGATAAGGCGTCGGCTGCTTTGTTCTCCAAACCAGGCTTGTATTGGATCTCAAAATCATAGCCTAGTAATTTGGATAACCACCTCTGATGCTCCTCAGTCACCATCATTTGCTCTAACAGATATTTCAAACTTCTCTGATCAGTCCTTACAATGAAATGTCTTCCCAAAAGATAAGGCCGCCACCTCTGAATAGCCAAGACAATGGCCATTAGCTCCCTCTCATATACTGACTTCAATCTAGCCCTGGCTGACAGTACTTGACTGAAGTATGCTATTGGCCTGTGATTCTGCATCAATACTGCCCCCAACCCATATCCTGACGCATCAGTTTCCATTACAAGACCTGACTAAAATCTGGGAGTGCTAATACTGGGACTGTAGTCATGGCTTCTTTTAGTTTCTCAAAAGCCCGGGTTGCTGCCTCTCCCCATAAAAACCCATCCTTCTTCAGTTGCTCAGTCAAAGGCCATGCGATAGCACTGTATCCCTTCACAAATCTCCTGTAGTAACCAGTTAACCCCAAGAACCCCCTTAACTCCTTTAGGTTCCTTGGCATTGGCCACTTCTGCATTGCTTCTATTTTACTATGATCGGCTGCCACTCCTTCTTGTGAGACCACGTGTCCCAAGTACTCAACACTGGTCTGGACAAAGCTGCACTTCTTCAGGTTGGCTTGTAACTGATGTTCCTGTAACACTCCCAAAACCGTCTTCAAGTGCTCCAAATGCTCCCCTTCAGTCTTGCTATACACCAAAATGTCATCAAAGAATACCAGTACAAACTTCCTGAGGTACTGCTTGAAGACCCTGTTCATCAAAGATTGAAAAGTAGCAGGTGCATTAGTCAAACCAAAGGGCATTACCAGAAACTCATAATGCCCTTCATGTGTTCTGAATGCTGTCTTGGGAACATCTGCCTCCTTCATTATGATCTGGTGGTATCCAGACTTTAAGTCCAACTTGGAAAATACCACTGCCCCAAAAAGCTCATCCAAGAGTTCATCAATCACTGGAATTGGGAACTTGTCTGGTACAGTGCCCTTATTCAGAGCCCTGTAATCCACACAGAATCTCCAACTCCCATCCTTCTTCTTGACCAGGAGGACTGGACTAGAGAAAGGACTTACACTTGGTCTGATGATCCCAGCCTCCAGCATCTCCCGAATCAGCCTTTCAATCTCATCTTTTTGAATCTGAGGGTAACGGTAAGGGCGAACGCTGATCGGGGTCTCCCCTTCCTTCAAAGTGATGGCATGCTCCAGCTCCCTCCGCGGTGGCAAACCCTGTGGAGGTTGAAAAACCTCCCTGAACTACTGTATGACCGGTTGCACTTCAAGAGGAATGTCTCCCTCTTCCCCCACACTGACTTTCTCCAGTCGTTGCAGCTCCACCAAGTATCCAACCCCAACCTCCTGGATGGTTCGGATCATGGACTTGAGAGACACCCCTGTCCTAGACAGGCCGACATCTCCCTGTATCACCATTCTCCTTCCCCCCACTACCAGTTCCATCCGCAGTTCTCCCCAGTTCACCTTGGTCTCCCCCAAAATTTGCAGCCACTTCATCCCCAAAATCACATCTGTACTCCCCAATTCTAAGGGAAGAAAATCCTCCCTCACCTGTATTCCCTGAATAGTCAGCACCACTCCCTTACAAACTCCTCTACCCATTTCTACCTTTCTTGTGCCCATCATCACCCCATAACCTCCTGTATCCACTAACTCCATTCCAAGCAGCTCAACAATTTGGGTGGAAATGAAGTTGTGGGTTGCCCCACTATCTATCAACACTACAACTTCATGGCCAGCTATCACCCCTTTAACTTTCATAGTGTGACTCGAAGTGAATCCCACTACGAAATTCAGAGAGACTTCTGCCACATCCAGGTGCAACTTCTCCTCCTCCTCTTCTGACCTGCTCCCACCTCCCTCTTCGTCTTCCTCATCTTCACAAACGAGGAGAACTTGAAGAGTCCGGTCCTTGCACCTATAACCCGGCATGTACTTCTCATCACATCGGAAGCACACCCCCTTTGCCCTCTTCTCCTATAACTCCTTTTCAGTCAGCTTCTTGAACTGTCCTTCATTTCCTCCTCCTCCCATCTTCTCCTTCTGCACTTCCTTCAAACCCCCTGGGGTTGGCCCCTTGGAAGGTAAGAAAGTGGTCGTCATTCTGTACGATCCCCCCGAGTAATTTCCCCGGGCTCCTCTTTCTGACTTCCTCTGATCTTCCACCAGCTGTGCCAGTTCCATAGCTTTCCCTAAATTCCTCGGCTCCAACACTCTGACTGCTGATCGTATCTCCGGTTTCAGCCCTTTCATGAAGTTCCCTTCCAAAGCTGACTCCGAGATATGATCCAACCGGCTGGCCAAAAACTCGAACCTGTCGCGGTAATCCGCCACGGTCCCCTCCTGAGTCAGGGCAAAGAATTGCTCATAGAAGTCTCCTCCCCCATCGGCTCGAAAACGCTCTAGTAAGCATTCTTTGAACTCTCTCCAGTTCCGAATAGGCTCCCTCCTATCCCGCCATTGATACCATGCCAGCGCCTTTCCCTCCAAACACAGACCTGCCGCCGTCAACTTCTCCTCCTCCGTCAACCCGTTGACGGCAAAGTATCGTTCCACCTTGTATATCCATCCATGGCCATCCTCTCCCTCAAAGATGGGCATCTTCAGTTTTCTCACCTTGGGATCTCCTCCATATCCTCGGTATCCCCCGTATCCTCCCATTCCTCGAGGAGGAGGTGCTCCTCAAGTGTCCTGATCATCCCTCCGGCGATTATACCCGAACCCATCCTGGTAGTCCTCCCTTCTACCTTCAAAATCCGTGCCTCGTCGATGGAATTCCTCCCTTCTCCCACCAAAATCAGCGCCCCTTCTGTTATATCCCATGCTCATCTCCTCTTTCGAAAGCGGTTCTAGAGGAGGCATGTCGTTCTCCCCCTCAAGGATCTCCACCTCCGACATCCTCCTTCCACGGGACGGGTTCGAATTTCCTCCTAAGCCATGGCCGTCGGTGGTCTCTCTTACTTCCGATGTCACCGGATTGGTCTTCATTTCAAGCAATTTCTTCATCATTTCCTCCATAGCAGAAAACCTCCCCTCCAACCTTTCATTGTTGGTGGAGATTTCAAGGAACTTTCCCTCCAGATCTGATTTTAATTGACCGAACTCGCCTTCCAAGACTTCCACCTTTTTTCCGGCCATCCTTTCTTCCACGAAACACAAGAAAACTTTCTCCGAAAGCCCAAAATCCCGCTGAAATTTCTGGATTTCCGCCGCCGATGGTCCCAAGATGACGCTCTGATACCAATTTGATAGGAAATACTTGGATTCAAGTATTCCTATCGATCCGGAGGAGGTAAAACAGCAGAAAACTGCTGTTTTTTGTCTTGGACAGCAGCCAAACACAGTAAAACCAGAGAAAATTGAGGCGAAACGGAAAGAAAAATCAGTCAAACACTTGTATTTCACTAGTAGATGCAAGAAAGCAAATAAAGATACAATGTTCTTCGATCCGAGAGGAAGAACGACTCTCCAATCTCCGGCAACGCCAAGAGCCCAAGACAAGAAAACCCTAGATCTCAATTTTCATTCAAAACCAAGATAATCCCCCCAATTTCCTCCTAACCTCCTAATTAACAATAAAGGAGTTTTACAAATTGTCTAAACAGCCCCTCCCATTCAAAATTTCCCTCCCAAACTTTCTCCTTGGCCACGGTCTCCGCCCGATCCGCCTTCCGCCTCCGTCTCGCGAGACGTGGACCGGTCCAGCCGGCCCCTCCTGGGCCAGTTCAAGCCTATGCGTAACAGATTGACCCGTTGTTTCTTATTCTGCACAAAGGAACCCTGCCTGATTCACTAATTCGTAGGAAGATACTGACCTTTTGGATTTGAAATCTTTTTCAAATCCAAAAGGTATCTCTGAAGTAGATGGTGATTGATAGAGTAATCCTTGATCGTAATTTTCAGTATGAGTACTGCGTCGAAGGTAAAACTTGTGATTGGTAGTAAAACATCGATTATCATGTTGATACACAATTCTATCTTCAAAGATTTTTCGGGATATCTTCTTACAAAGTTTCGTTACTCAATAATAAGGATTCATTCAGCCATTTTAGGTCTCCTACTTACGAGAGTTGAGGTGAACATAAAAAAAAAATAATGTTCAAATTTTTAATAGAATATCATCCATTATAACATAATTTTAAATAAACTTCTAAATCTATTTCTATCCAAAGAAAACAAGATAATTCAAATAATTTAGCATTTATCCAGAAATAATATGCTTAAATTTTGTGCTTACTGTATATGAAAAAAAATTAGGCTACATCAAAATTAACATTCTCCCATTTGGAGGCTAAATTCGACGTACTTGTAGAAATTAACTCTGTTTAGCATCTCACAATTATCCATAAAGATTAATTGAGGATTTGCAGGGTCTCAATTTATAATTGATAATTATCTTTGTTATAGCATGGCAATTGAGTTCTTATATCATATTATTTTTATTCAATAAAAAGACACCATCTTCTCACAAACCTTAAATATAATGATATTTTAGCTAGACATGGTTCATCCTAGAATGAAATGTTGTATGTTTGGCAAAAGTATAGCACTCTATCACAAAAATAAAAAAAAATAAAATAAAATATCATCAATCATTTTCTTTTCTTGGCCTTTAAGAAAAAATCTATAATCAAACCACTTCTTTCTTAGCATCAGTAACTACAACATATTTTATTTTTGTAATAGATAAGGTCACAATCTTCTATAATTCTAATATCTAAGTGATAGTAGTACTATTAAAGGTATAAATATAACCTGTCATACCTATTCAAGTATCCAGATCATCACCCAATTCAGCATCAACAAAACCTACAATTTCACGTTCCCATAGAAAATATCAATAAAATACTTATAGTAACTTTCAAGTAACACAGAATCCACTTGGTGCCTTTTAATGTGCCTTTTATAGATTTTGGCATATACTTGCTTACTGCTCTCATTATATTTTCTGTACATACCACAGCACATATTAATGAAGTAATTATTAAAGCACAAGAAAAAAAACTTTTATCTCCCCATTATGTTCTGGTGATTGCTATTTTGAGAGCTTATAATGGCTAACCAATGAAGTAGTTATAGATTTTACCTTAGGCATATTAAATATCTGCAAAATCTTCTCAATATAATCAGTCTAAAGTAACATCAATGTACTAGACATTTAATCATGAGTAATTCTCATAAAAATAATTTATTTTGCTTCTCCAAAGTCCTTTATGCTACACTTATTAGACAATTCTTCACCCAATTTATTGATCTCACTAATATTTACTCATACAATTTACATGTCAACCATATATAGTAGTAAGATTATTCTATCATGCCCCAAGATCAAATTGGAAGAGTTGTCGAATTTATCTTTTTAATCATCTACCAGAGTTATAATAAATCATCAATATAAATCAATATTTCCAGCGAAAGCAATTAAATATCATTCATATTGCAATATTTCACTATATTTATTATTCAAAATTACATTTACAATAGCCAGGAGATCACTAACAATCAATAGTCTATCAATAGCTCCTGACTATAAAAGGAAATAACAAAAATACAAAACAAAAGAAGAAACCTGAAGATCTCAATCCACCTCACTCTACAGAGTCCTGACCCTTTCCCTGACATGAAATTAATAAACCACATAATAAACTTACAAAGCCTAGTAAAAACTCAAAACTCACTAAAGATTTCAATACAAGATTTAAGAAATCAATATGCATGCTCATCTAAATCAATAGAATCAATAGCGTTCAATAACATCAAAAGATCACTCATCACTGATACGATTCAATATGATCAATAATAAAAAGTAAAATCATCACGCTTAACTCCATAGATCAACAACAGGTGCGAGAATGTAAATATATCGGTAATCAAGAAATCAGTGTTGTAGATCATGAACATACATATGTCAATGTTATAGTCTTGTATACCTTATCAATTATCCATTATATGCTCTATATGCACAGATTGCTAATCTATCTATTAATACTATCAATGTACATATGTATCAGTATATGATTCATCTATCAATGCGATCAATGTACGTATCTATCAATATATAATTCAGCAAGGCAGAACATCTAGCTTTAATGTGATGTTTTTTTTTCTCATCTGTATTCATCATTATCATTATCTCATTAACATAGATGGTTTTTAATATATCATTAAGAGTCGTTACCTTCAGTCTATCGTCATAATCAGTTATCAGTTACAGGCTACAATCGGGATAACACCACAAATAATCTTTAAAGGAAATATGTCAGCCCAACTTCCTGTGCAGTGTACTATATTTTAAAAGCCAACCCGTATCAATTATAGTGTTCATAGCCAGTCATCCTTACTTACATGCAAATGCTACATTTATCTTATATTAGTTGTATCAATCTATCTTTAATATATAAAATGCAACATGAAATTCTTAAATATACAAAATATAAGAAAATTTGTATATTATTCCATAGCTTCAAAAAATCATAACTTCCATTTTAACACGTAAAATTCAATAATATTATAGTTAAAATGTCCATAAAGCCTTTATATATCATATACGAAAAGTTACATAGTAAAAATGTGATAAATCATCATAAAATGCATTTTTTATCAATTTAGAATAAATTAAATTCATCAAACTCAAAACGATCAGAGGATTTTTCCTACCTGACGCAAGGACAAAAATGATCAAAATATAGCTTTATCTCTCTTCTTCCTCTCCCTTTCCCTCTCTTCTTCCATGGCAAGCCAATCGAAATGGGGAAGGTGGAGGCAATGGGGTGCTTTAGTGCTTAGGATTTAAAATAAAATATATATAAAAACACTGTTAGTGGCCTAGTGCCTCCGACCCAGTGTTGCGCCGCTGCATGTTGAATCCAAAATTATTGTAGAACAGAGCCTCTAATATCGCAAAGACGATTTCTAGCACCGCTATGCTCTCAAGCCTAGCGTCGTAGCGCTAACAAGCAAAGCGCTGAAGCGCTTCAATTCAAATAGAAATTCATTCATTTTAAAATACTTTTCATATTTTTGGCTTATTACATAATCAACCCTTATTAAATCCTTTAATGTGGTAGCAATGATCTGTGTTGTGTCTGAAAAGGCCAATTTGATCTATGAACCCACTTAATTCCAAGTACCACTAATGAGGATCCTATTTTACTTTATACAATTTATTCAATTTGTAAATATGGCTTTCATTTTAAAGGACTTTAAAACCTTAAAGTATAACCATATAGTTGTCCTCCAAATCACTATGAAGAGAAGATGTCTATTTATTCAATAAATAAATTTTACGTTCCTATTACCATACCCGAAAATAGTTTAACAATTGCCAGTTTAACTGAGATGCATCCGCATAAAAGTCTTCACTTCACTCTGCATGTGCAATTGGCGTTCATTCAGCTTTTTATATCAAATTATTGGATAGATGTCAACAATTTAGAAAGCAAATGAAGAAGAATGTTCACTTCAAATAGGATAATGAATAAGGAGAAGCTTTGAATAGTATTAAGAGATACATATTAAGCTCACCCATTCATGCACTGATTCCAAAAAAGCCTCTTATCATAGATGCAGCAACATTATAAAAGTCCTTCGAAGTATTGATAGTGCAACATAATGAGGAAGGTAAAAGAATGTCCTTTTTTTACATCAACCATAGATTAATATGAGCAGAAATACAATAATCTCTAATTAAGAAGCATTGCTTAGCATTGATTTTCGTTGCCCAAAGGCTCCACCATTACAAGGTTTCTCACAAAATCACTCCAATCTCAAAAGTCGGTCCATTGAAATTCATTATTGCAAGACCAGCATTGATCAGTAGCTTGTCCAGATGGATAGTCCTGCTCTTGCAATTAAACATTACATATATTCCTCAAAAAAACAATGAAAAGACAAATCCTAGCGAATTCTCTCACTTCATATTTTATCTTGAAGATTCATCACTCAATAATGATCAACCTAACAAACAGATTTTGATCATTCAAAGAAAAGTTATGAATTTATGAGCCCTATTTTGATGAAGCGCATCAATCAAGCCTACTTAGCCTCCAAAACTTTCAAAGCACAAGTTAGTATGGGTCTTATCTTTATAGCATCTGATGGAGATATAATGAGGTACTCAATTAACTTAACTAAGCCTCAAACCAACAATGAAGTTTAATATAGGGCTTCAGTAGTGGAATGTGAAATTGAGATTTCAATAGGGATCTAAAATCTTCAAGTTTTTAGTGATTCCCAGCTTATTGTAAACCAAGTGTTGGCGCCTACAAAATTAATAAGCTTGAATTGACATATTATCATAACCGAGTTCACAAACTTATGAAGCAAATTCAGAGTGTCACATTAATTTAAGTCTCCCGAGCTCAAAATAGCAAAACAGATTATTTTGCCAAGTTGGTCAAAGAAATAATAAGTATGAACAATGAGCATGTATTGATTAGTCTACAAACGTCGCATGCTAGAGCCAACCATTCTACAATCCCCTTTAGTAAAGAGGTCATCAAGTTCAAACCAACAGGACAAAACTTTGATTATTCTTCACTCTCCACCACAAATTATTTTTAGAATCAACAAGAGAAGCCTAAACCCATTCAAAAAGAATAAGATAATTGGAGACAGCCTATCATCAACTACTTCAAAAAAAACAAATTACAAAAAAATTAATTATTTCTCATACACATTGGAAAGAGGCTTCTACATTAGGCTTTTTTCAATGATAATCTTTACCATAAATTTTTTTATCAAATATGGTTATAGTGCTTGAGGATTGAAGAAGCTGATAAAATTATAGCCGAAATCCACGAAGAATTTTGCGGCGCACATCAATAAGTCTCCAAAACAGTTAAAATCAAAAGAATGAGCTACTACTAGACATCAATGATAAAATATTGCATTAATCATGCCAAGAGGTTATGAATGTCAACTTCATAAGGGCATTATGTGTCAACCTCCAAATCCATTACATCTAATAATAGCATCATGACCTCTTGAATGTTGAGTTATGAATATAAATAGTCTATTAGTCTGTCATCATCTACTAGACATTGTTTTATATCAGCAGTAATAGAGTACTTCTCGGTTGAAACTGCTTCATTCAAGGACGTTGTTGTTAAGCAAGTAATCAATTTCTTCACTTACAATGTTGTTTATAGATTGAGTTTGTCACGTCATATAATCTCAGACAATATCCCAATTTTTAAAAGTACCAAATATATATATTTGTCGATCGACATAAAATAGAAAAGTGATATTAATAACAGAGATGTTTAACGAAACATTGGCAAAGTACCTAAGAAGATCACCAAAAATAAAAGAAAATGACACTAAAATAATAGAAGCATTATGGGCATATCGAACTAGTTACAAGACACCAGCCAAAGCCTAACTAAAACAGTTCTGCCACTTGAGGTTGAATTACTGTCACTCTGAGTAGCTATTCAAAATGACCTCACTCAAGAGCAAAATGTTCACCCATGAATGAAAGAGCTCGACACATTTGATAAAATGGGACTCCAAGCTTATCATAATCTGAAAATTTATCAAGCAAGTATGTCAAGATCTTTTGGCCGCATAGTCCATCATCAGACATTTCAAGAAGGAAAATTAGTCCTGATATTGAGAAGAGCGATCTTAAAAAAACACTTCAAGCTCAATAAGTTCACCATGAGACCTATTTCATGGAATTAATAAACTTGTCTTTAAATAAGAAAATTTCACTAAACATAAAAATTCATAAATCCAATGATCTTTTTACTTTAATGACCCAAAATTTTTAGTCAAAATCATCAACTTCATATCCAATATCCAATAAATAATATTGTGCTTTATGAAATAACATTTTTTTTGTATTTTAACATAGCTAAAACCCATAAAACTAAAGAGGCCATCATCACCCATAATGTCCCTAAATCATGATATTAAACATCAGCTCTTCATGCAATGTTGAGTAAGAAGATGTACTTAAGTCTTCAAACCAAGATTCCACCAGATTAGTGAGAGGTGCAATGGCATGAATCAATTATGTGACATTGTTTGTCAACTCTTCTTTTCGATTCAAATTTTGTCCATCTTTCTTTTATGAGCATTTTCCTTTCATATGATTGGTCTTACCCCATTGTCATCATGCAACATTGCGACTTTTGGAATAACTTCTTTAATTGTTGTGCTTCTTTAATATTTGGATTTCCCTTTATTATACCCTTTCTTCACAATTCTTCCTCTACTTTTAAATTACAAAACAAAAGAAGAAGAATCTTCACCCGATTTTCATCTTAGGATGTCCTTGCTAAAAATTAAGTCATGAATCTCAATGAATTTCAGCTATGTGGAGCTATAAAAACTATCAATCGTGATCATAGTTCTACACCAACTCCTCAAAAGTGATGACAGTAAACTCGAGACAAAATTTATCATCAAAGTTAATACCAATTGAACTCAAATGACTTGTCATCAAATTGCAATTGTTAAGATGCTTTATTACAGAAGCACCTTCCACCATCCTCATAGTAAATAATCTTCTCATTATAAATAGTTAAATACCTTGCTTACTATTAATAGCTTCTTGCATATGTCTTGCACCGCTTTCATCAGTCCAATTGTCATCTTCTACTGTGGTATGATAGAGACAACATATTTTATATGTGATAGATGCACAACTCCCAACATATTTCTGCCCAAGAGATCCTAATATTCCTGATGCATAGATGTTGGCGGTCTCTAAAAAGGACAAATGAAGTTTCTTCTTGTACATGTAGACCTCAATCTATATCTTTTAATATCCAATTTTTTTCTCTCGAACCCACAATTTTCACATTTTCATCCTCAACGACCATTGCACTCACTTATCCCTTAGAACCTTATGGCAACCCAAAATACCAATTGCTAGGAAAATAATCGTACAACAGTAAAAGCAAGGATGAAAAGAAAAACTAGATCAAAATCAAAACAAAAGGCATAAAATTTATATGATTTGGCACGACTATCTAGCATGTGCTCATGGCTACACAAAGAAATATTTTCATTATTATAGCGACAAGTATGTCAAATTTTATCATAAAAGTTTATATTTTTGAAGAATAATACAGCACCCAGAAGTAAAGATATTAAAATAAAAAAATACCAAAAAAGCTTGAGTAGAATTCCTCGTTCACACTAAAGGATTTTCTAGCACCTCTAAACTTGATATGGTATTACCACACTTGTCTATAGCACCACCACACATGTAATGACATCACCGTGCTTCAATCACATTGAAACAGCTCACTAAAGTTGGAAATAAAAGAGCCAAGCAATCTTTCTCTCGCTTTTCTCTCTTATCTTCCTCTCTCACTATTTATCTTCTTTATTTCCTTCTCTCTTTCTTTTTCTTCAAAAATACCTAACCATCTCTTTCTTTCCATGGCAAGAGGGCAAAAATAATTGATGCAATAGGCCCTTTTTAGTTATATTTATAGAAACCTAAGGATGAAGAAATTCACAACAAAAAAGGTGCTATTTTGCTTGAATCTAACCACAAAAACAAACTAGTTTAAACCTCTAAATATCCAAACGACCTCTTTTGAATTTGTACGTATCTTTAGAGGAAAAATTGGTCTCCAAAAATTACCCAGTTTTTATTTGTCTATCACAGAAAATATGGTTACAAGCCCACTTCAGTGCTTCAACACAAGCATGGTATCTTGAAAAAGAAGCATCGACAGCCTCATCGGGATCCTGCCACTACCATGTTGTGAATTACACTCTCATTCTAGTTTTTTTTTTTTTTTTTAATTGTGTGGTTTGGTGTTCTGCTGGAGAACTCATAAAGACAAATTTGTATGGGAGTCCCTCAACCCTACTTATTAGGGGAAGCAAACAGTAATAAGCCTCTTTTCACCAAGTAAACTGAGCCATGCCGTTAACTTCACACAGAAAGTTCATATATGTATGGCATATTTGCGATACACAAGTCAAAAGACATAAAAACACTTCAGAAGCAAATGACGCAATCTGATCTTCCATCAAAGGAAGTTAAAATGCAAAGATGAGAGCTAATTTAAATAACTGCTAATATTACAAAATTTTGTGTCAAAAAACATGTAGAGAGGAAATGGTTTCTTGTTTGTACCTTTCTGCTTCGGAGACTACAACGTGGTCCTTCTTGTACAATGCTGCTGCCTTGTTGCTAATGTGTGGTCAGAAAAAAGGCGAATTTAGAACATACAAGCTTATATTCACCAATAAAGAAATTCAAGACTTGAGGGGCATTATAGGCTAGTTTCGCTACAACATGAAAAAAAAAAATTTTTTTTGAGGCACGGAAAGGGAACTTCAAAGTGAAGTGTAAGGATAAATATAAAAAGGTAGAAGGAACCTGAATAGCTGGTGGTCCTCAATGAAAAGAAAAAAAAATTAATGTATATTTTGAGCCAGTTCAAGGATTCAAAAATGTAAATAATAAAATGATCCTTTTCTAGGTAAAGAATTAAGCCACAAGTCCTCTGGGTTAGGAATTGCCCCATCATTACTAGAGGACTACTAGAACGCATATGAACCATAAAAAAGAGTGTCCAATCTGTGAGCTATTTCATTTAACTGGCTGAAGGTAAAAAGGACTGTAACTAATATAAGACGCACTGGCAACAAGCTTAGTTGTCCAATTTGACTTAAAAGTAGTTTCTGCAGGCCAAGCTTATGAATTTTGATCTCTTAAATGACACGTGAACAGCAAGAAAGCATGGCTAGGCTGTAGAGCGACTGCACAGCAGGGTGAAGACCACCCCACTGCAACAAAGAGAGGCCAAGTTTGAAGAACTTAACGTAATGAGGTGCAAATTTTTAAAATTGAATAGGAAGTGAACTTCTCTTCAATGCACAACCCTCTCAACTTTCGGATTCGTAAGCATAAGAAGCTCATAGAATACAGACCTTAAGCCTAAGCTTCAACTCATCAAATTCTTTATCTGACAGTATTGGATTTCCAGACACATAAGCCATCGATGCTTCAAGAAACCTTTGTTCATCTGAGGCTGCTCAATAAGACATCGAAACAATCCATACCAATATTAAAACACAAATATTCTTCTAGAACTGCAGGAGCACTGAAAAGATTGACACCCAGAGGGAATAAAGACATACACAACATGACTACGCTGCTTCCCTCCCACATCAGTTCTTCCTTGAGATTATCAAATTCCTCATTTGACATGATGGCTTCATTATCATAATAGAACGACTGAACATAAAAAAGAAAGAAGAGAGGATTCGTATGAGGAACAAAATTTCATCTGAGCGCTTAAATGTGGAACTGGAACGGTAGAGAATTTGATTAAAAAACCTGCAGTGCTTGCAGAAACTCTTGCTCCATCTCCCCTATTGACCTGTTCTCCGATTTCTTGCTTATGCTGCAATACGGTAGAATTTTGCTATCAATCACTTCATCTCCCTGGACCTGACCTGCATTCAGACACATGTTTTTCTTTCCTTCAGAAATCATTCACAAGCAGAACTCCAATAAGCCATGGTTAAGAAAATCAGAGGTTCCAAATCCGCAACCTTGCTGTTCTGCGGCTCTAGGGCGCAGAAGGAAAAGCTTGCGGCTTTGCCCGTGCTGAGAGCGAAAGCGTAGGCAAGTAGGAGACTGCCGAAGAGAGGACTGGAGGGTTTGTGAGGGGAGAGTGGGAAGAAGAGGGCGAGCGACGAATCGAGGGGAGAGTGAAGGCAGCAGCCAGACTTCGGAGGCCATTTCCGAGGCGATAGGCGGCGGCACTTCGATGATTGAGCTTCAGCTTGAACAGGTGCGCGGTGCTGTGATTGGGAGTTTGGGGCCATGGGCTACGGTCTTTGGAAGAAAGAGATAAGCTGAAGCTCAATGTGTGGCAGGGAGTGGAGAAATGGCAATCTCTTGCAAGTGACTTCACCCTTGGTTGCTTTTCTTGCGCACCACAAGTTGATTGAACTATTTCGAAGCGCCGCATAGTTCACCATTATTGCTCACGCCCTATCCTTTCCGGACCATCAAAATCACCATATAGTTATTTGGGGATTTATATAACACAACATAATTTTTATGTATTACTATATCCAATGTTTAAATATTATATTTATTTATATAATATTTTAATATTAAAATTATATCAACATATATACATTAACATATAGATAATTTATTATAAAAATTTAATATTAATAATATTTTTTATATGATTTAAGGATTATTGGTAATATAATAAATAGTTTTTTTTGCTATATATATAATTATATAAGAGTTATGTGATATGTTTGTAAATCCTCCATTTATTTTTTTGTTAATTACATATATAATATTAAAATCTTAGCTATTTATAAAACAAGAAGTCTTCTTTCTCTATTTAACAAATTATCACCTAAATATCAAAATTCTCAACAAAAATTTCTCCAATATTTTCTGCTTTAATTTGTCAAATTCAAAATAATTTGATCGTGGCACTATAAATATACGGATTAGTAGTTCAAAAAAATAATATAGATAGGGCATAATTTTTAAAAAAAAATCTTTTTGACTTAGGCAAAAATTAACGATTAAAAATATCATCAATTTTTTTAAATGAGCTTAAAATTAATATTGATTATTTTAATGCTCATTTAATATTTTTTTCTATCCTGCTATATTAATAAATCAAGTTCAAATAAGTTATTTTCACACTAAAACTATTGTGTTTGAATCAATTAATATGGCCCATTATTTTTCTGTTTTCTAATTTTTTTGTATGGAGCCTTTGTATTAAGTTCTCTTTCCATTATGCCTATATGTTTTATTTATTGTAGGCATTATTTAGGATTTTAATGTTCTATATATTTATGTATCATTCAAAAATATAAATATTGGCTCTTAAAAGAGTTGATAAAAATGATTGAAATGTATGATCAATTGACAAAAAAGTTTTAACATAAAGTAGAATTAAGGTACAAAATAGAGCCTTTAAACTATGCATGTAATAAAATATTATATAGATTGCATGAATAAGAGTAAAATAAGCAATATGTGAACTATTACAAACATAGGGATTATTATGTTGCTCCATCAATAAGACAAAGTAAAATAAGTAAAATAGGTTATTTGTCTAAAAGGAAAAAAAATGAGTACAATCATTTAAGTTGTTAGAGTTAAGTAATATCAGCTTTAATAGCTTTAAAAGTCAAAGTAATCGAGCTTATAATATGTCAATACTCCCCCAACAAAAAAGTAAAAATAGATATTTATAAGAAAATCAAAACACATAAGAGGCAAATGATAAGAGAGGAAATGGAAGAAGAACAAGGAAGCAAGAAGGCCAGTACTTTAGATGCCAGAGGAGATGATGAGGTGAATGAATGTAGCAATAAGTCACTACTTTTGATGACAACCCTCTCCTGAGGTGTGTTTGATGGGAAGTAAATCATGCAAAAAAATTAAAAAAGAAAAGAAAATAGAGGAAATGAACGCTAGGATTTAATATGGAAAAATTCAAGCAAAAAATTACCATCCTCCAAAATTGGAAAGCTGCACGAATTGATTTGCTTAATCTCGACCTTGTCAGAGTTCGTATAGTAGATATGAGACAGAGATCTACATGAACAGGTTCTAGGCAATGATCTACGTAAACAGATTTTGCTCAAACAGGAATCATTGTTCCTGTTCGGAGCTTAGAAGACGAATAGTACTAAGGAAGCATGAGTATAACAAAGAGTCAGCCTGGTTGCAAATTAAAACTGGTGATAGATTTGCAAGGATACCGGTGATTGGAATCGAGGAGGAGATATGGGAGGTGTTGTAAATGGAGATCATTTTTTTCATATGATGTGTCGTAAATATTGGAAACTATATATTATTAATCATTATACATTGCACAGACAATCTTACATATGATTAATATAACATTCAAGTGAATTTGAAATGTTCATGTATATGAGTTATACTCTTATATATCATCATTAATTTGACCATTTTTGAGTTTTGATTTGCCCAATCTTCTTGGAATTCATTTGAATTCATTGGGAGGTGTTGAAAATTGGTGGGAGTCTTATAAATACCCCTATGTCTTCTTTCTTAAGGGCAAATAAATGCCTGAGCTATAGTGCTTTAACTATAAAAAAATTATGAGGGATTTTTGTGGAGGAAAATAAGTGTTCATAAACTATCTTGAAGATTTCTCTTGGTAATCCTACTCTTGCAATCTTTATCAACATCTTGTAATTGTTTTGCTTGTTCATTTCAATGTTACATTTTGTAGTGATTCTTTGTATTATATTTTTTGGCAATTTCTTTTGTTCATCACCAAAGCTCATCATAGTTTTTTAATAGGAATTTCAAATTGAAATGTGAATTTGGATGGCACTCACCGTAAGGAAAGTGCATAGGTTATAAAGATTTCTTAATCTACTCAAGGGTGTAAATATGTTAAACTTGTATTTTCAAGTCTAATATTAGAATCCCAATCTATGTAGGAATAAGGCATAAATGTAGGCTGATTGAGTGTTGAATCATATAAAACTTTTATTGGCAAAATCTATATCATTTTTAATTTAATTGTTTAATTTCTTAAAGCATTATTCTTGTTCATATGAATTTGTGCATACAGATTAATTTGTGCTTTAACTTAAATGATTTTGCATTAATTAGAATTTTGTATTCACAGTATATGTACATCCAAATATTCAGAGCCCAATTTAACCCTAGTTGGTTGAAGTCTTTAGCAAGCTATCCTGGTTCAAGAAAGCTTCAAGGTCACTCGGCCAATACACCTAGCAAATGGCAGGTACTTACGAGTTAATCACCCAAGCAGCTTACTCCTTAAAGTGACGACTTTACTGGGTAGCTCGCCTAAGGCGATGACTTCACAATGCGACTTGCCTAAGGTGACAGCTTTATTGGACGACTTTCCTAAGGCAGTGACTCACCTATAGTCTTCACTTCACTAGGCAGCTTGACTAAGGTGGCGACTTGTTATAAAGATGACAATCTTCCAAAGCAGATGACAAATTCCTCCAACCGAGTCATTACTAGTAATAAACGGTTCTAACTTGGAGAGATTATTCTGTGTGGTGTCCGAAGGTCAACCGGATGCGCCACGTCATCCAATGCATTGTGCATTGATAACATGGCGTGTCGGGATTGGCCTCTAGATGCGTTCGGACGCCGCACGTAATAATTTTTCCCTAACTTGGTACCCGAGGCAACCATTTCACCTGTGGAATGCTCAATAATATTTATCATCCCAACCACCCATGTGTTTGATGTATAATTGTTGGTTACACTTCAGGCCACATATTTAAATTGCCCTTCCTATATCACCTAAAATCTTATAAATAAAAGGTGAGAAAGCCATTTTGGGGTCTCTTCTTCTCGCTCTCTTTTTCCTTCCTTTAGATTATTAGACCTTGGAACTTATAAACTAAATTTGTATTCATTTTCATGTACAGTTGATGCTAGCAATAAAATTCCTAGAGCCTCTCTCCCGGCTCTTCAATTTCTTAGACTTGCGCCTTACTCCAATCTTATTTTACTAATATAATTATTTTTTATTAATTCTTATTATTTTGTCACAGCTCTATTTTAACATTCTTATTTGTTGGATTTACCAACACATCACTTAATACATGTATATTTATATATAAAACACCTGAAACTTTGTAACACCTTAAATATACCACTCCATTTCATATAGTCACCCTCTTCCCATTGCCACCTCTATGCATCCACTTACCAAGTGATGACGATGACCCTTATACGCTGCCTCACAATCTTGTTGTGATGCCCTAGGATTTAATGGGAGGATTGAACTTACTTAAACCAATAACTAATTAACTCATCCATTTATAATAACAACAAGAGCTACTAGATTTTTCCAAAATGTAAAAGCAATGTAATCACTTTTCATTTCATCAAAACATAACTACAATAATCTAGCAAAAAAATGTATACACATCAAAATAGTAAAACTAGATTATAAAATCAGTATCTTACACTCTAAGCTCAAAGAATCCTCCTTTAGACTTGATCTACTCCATCAGACTCTTTCCTTTTCCTGAAAATTTTGAAAACAACATAGTAAGTTTAACTAGCTCGGTAGACTCTCTCCCTCACCCCTTACAGATATCAATATCTAATGCAACTATTAAAGAGCATATAATTAATGCAAAATATAAAGACTCGCAAAGTAATTAGAGTATACGTAAAACCTAAATTTACCAGAGTTCCACTATATACCTTATCTCAGAGCTAGCACTTACACTTTCATAACCACATAACCACTTTCATAGTAGCATCCATATGCTATACAAAATACTTATTCTTAGACGTTCACTTACATATCACTTTCACTTTTATTTTTCCAACAAAATTTATACAGAGATTCATAGTTTACTAATACATATTTAGAATATTTCATAAACTCAATTCATTAAAATATTAACATAGGGAATGCAATGATTATATATGCACATGTCCCGATGTCTTTTTATATCACCACTTCCACTTAACCTACCTTTACCTCCCACACTTACATATAACAAATAGGGTCAAAATTCCTCACATATTTATATCAGGTAGATGGGGCCAAAAAAGTACTTATAGTGTTATTTAACCTCTCACACTTGCTCAACAAGTGGTACCAAAATCACTCCTAAATTTGCATCAAATAGATGGGGATAGGGGTGTAACCAAGTCAAGCCGACTCACGAGCTGGCTCGAGCTTGACTTGTTAACGAGCTTGTGAGTCGAGCTTATCTAGTTTTGAGCTCGAGCTTGAGCAAAATTTTGAGCTCTTTGTATTGTTAAGATCAAGTTTGATCCTACCGAAGCTCGGCTCGATTACTCATTAAGCAACTCGCAGGCAGGCTCGGATGCGGATGCAAGATCGTGGGGCAAGCTCAGACTCATATGCGGATGTGGATGATGGGTGGAATGCTGAGGCAGATGCAAGCTCAGACGCGGAATAAGGCGGATGTGGAACAAGGCGGATGCAAGCTCAGACGCTGAGCGAGGTAGATGCAGAACAACACGGATGTGGAATCAAGGCGGACGAGTCTGACATGTACGCAGAATTGGGGCAGACGAGGAAGTCTGGCACAGATGCGAAACTAAGTGTATTTGCCAGAATACTTTGGAGGTGGACGCGGAATGGAACCGCTCAATGAGCTCATATTCAGTGTTACAAGTTGAGCTCGAGCTCATCTTTTGAACTTGACTCGAGTTCAAGCTCGAATTTTGGCTCGCGAGTAGAGCTCGAGTTAGACCTAACTCGAGCTTGACTCGACTCGTTTGCACCCCTAGATGGGGCTATAAGAGTCCATTTAGGGTTCTGATAACATAGCAGATAGTACAAGTTTTCACTTTCTAGAATAGAATATCTCCAATGTCATATAATGTAGAATGCAAATGCAATGCAACAATATTTGATACACTACTCAGAAAGTGCATGAAATGCCGGTGAAAGTCACATTACTTGTAAAATAGAATACTTATTAAACTTTCTCTTTTTCAATTTCTAACTTCATATGAACATTCACATAAGTATTTCAATCCTTTTATATAACTACTGTATTTGCCAGAAAGCCTCGATTCAACAGTACATTTAAAAAATCACGTAGGAAAAATAAATCATTAAAAACTCAAATTCTTATAGCCAAATGTTCGTATTAAGGAGTGCAATAACATATTAAAAATTACATGGTGGAAACCATTTGAAATATGAGAAAAATATATTTTTAATTCATATCTTCTTAGAATCTTACTGGAACTTAAATCAGAGACAAGGGTTTAGGAGTCTACCTCGAGCTCTATAATATCCTGAACTGGCCTGATGGATAAATCCCGAGTTTCGGTCTCCAATTTCTCTCTCTCTCTCTCTCTCTCTCTCTCTTCTCTTCTCTTTCCTCTTCTCCTCCTCCACCTCATCCTCCTTTCTTCTTCTCCAACAATGCCTGAGTGGAATGGGAATTGCTCAGTGGTTTGAAATATTTTAATTAATATTTAAAGTCCACTAATTTAACCCGGTGCCACTGCGCTTTCATAGAATCTTCTAGATTCTCTCAGAATATCCTTACCTAAGACCGGATACCGCAGAGGCACTCCCTCAGCATTGCGTTGCGATGTGCACTGAAACCAATTTTTTTGTCCAAAAATCTTAGAGTCAAAGCCGGAGCTTCAATTATACTAATGTCGCGACGCCCATAAAGAATTTTCATATTTTAGATTTTCATTTTCAGACCCCAAACATTAGTCATTTTCAATCTCTTAAACATTCTATGACTCATAATTATTAATTATCTTAAAATTAATGATCATTAATAATTAATAAAAAAATTATCTAAATTTCAAATGACAGTTATTATACTTGCTACTCTCACAGCCTCAACTTACCGTTGATGTCAACCTCCCACTGCTATTGCCCCCAACAATGACTTGAGGATTTAAATATCAAGTTCAAAAAAGTTTTAGTCGGCCTCAACTAATTAATGGCCTTTAGCTGCCTCTAGAATTTAATTCAGAATGGTGAAGAGTTTTGAAGCAAATAAGGCGATGGTGGAGTCGACAACGAAGAGTGAGGGTAGGTGAGAATACCTCCGTTCACAAAATTAACGAAGATTTTAAGAAAGAAGGCGACAAAGTGGAAATAGATTGGTATAATTGAGGTGTTAACAAGTTTTAGGAGTATATAAGTAAATAAGAAAATATGAAAATTTAGGTTTAAGATATTTAATTATAGATTTTTTAAGTGATATGTGTGTAAATATCCTTTTATTTTTTCTACACTCAACTTAGATAACAATAATTTTTTTTATAATGACCATTTAGATCCAAACAACATTTCTAACTTAATTATTCTTTTATAAAATTTATCTTTATGCCTTTATAACTTGTGAGGCACATCTCAAGTTCAACCAATCTTTTGTAAATAGATTTACATAAATATCATTTTATCTTCTAATTGCTTACATCACTCACTAAATATACATACCATATATGTCTTTATTCTTCAAATTCTAATGCCTTTATCTTCTAATTATTTTTTATTCTAATTTTCTTACTTATTTAGGAAGAGTCACTTATTAAAATTCTATCATATATTATATGGCATCTTAATATCAATAAAAATTATATGAGTGTCATTTCTTAACTCTATAATTCTTTTCCAATTGTATTGACATAAGAAAATTGATTTCATTAGTGATATGAAATAAATTAGTTATCTAAAATTGATGTAATTTTTGTAAGCATATACTCCGCTACGCTATCTCAAAGCTTAACATCACTTTTATTTTTATATGGGAACATTAAAATTCTTTTTTCAATCATTTTACATTATCTTAGTATTTCAAAATCCTATAATTTTTTTTTGACTAAATTGTTGCATTATCCTTCATAATACCATTTTAATATTCTTAATTTTGTCAAATTAAAATTTCTACCTTTGCTTTCTTAATCTCCCAATACACGATTAACAAGATTATCTATTTATAATTTTATAAAAGTTATCCTCATGATATTCATTTATCACATCGTAATCATAATACGCATATTTTCTATAAGAGACATGAATCACTAATTTTAAAAGTTATCCTCATTTTAGTGTTCATTATATTCATGTTGATCTCATTTTTGTATGATGTCATCATGATCCATCCACACTCCTGTATGTTAATATGATGGTTAACAATCACCCAGCTATCAATCGTCCATAATTCAATTTACACTTCAAACATCAGCCTGCACTTATCTGCAGTCATCCAATCTTTAATCAAACTTCAATCAAACTTTGATCAGACTTCAATCAACTTCAATCATCTAGTTGATATAAATCTAAGATCACTTGAAGCTACATCCCTACACTGTAGTCAGGTGACTCAGACATTGCCTAGCTCAGTGCACTGTCACCTAGTGATCACCACTTGATTCCCTTTATCCAATCATAAAAAATCATCTAATTGATTATCATTGATGTGGATAATTCAAATTTAATCAATCAAATTCAAAACTGCATTCAAATCCAGAATTCCAGACCAAAATTCAAGGTTAAATGCCCATGTTCTATAACCCATTTTTGGGTTATTTTTTCAATCACCTCGAAACCCAATCAAATGATTCCTGATTCATAATCTATTAATTGTATATTAATCAGGCATGTCTCTAGGGTCAGCCCTCCAGATTTGAGTCCAATCTGAGGCCTCTAACCCTAAAAACTTGATTGAAATTTAAAGGCTATAAAACTTTCAAATATTTATAACCTATGCCATTAGACCTTCCACCTTGTGAAATTTGATCTTGGGACCTTTTCCAAAACCTTTGACCATGTCTTTAATCTTTATTATGACATGTTGAATATAGAACTGCACTTTGGTGGACCCAGGTTGACCCATAGTTGATCAGGGGTCTAAATGACCAAAAATCCTTTTAAGGGAAAAATTGGAATTTTCTCCAAACCTCAACATGGCCAATCCACATCAAGCCATAAAACCTTCTCTAATGTATCCTAAACATCATTAGGAATGTATTGGAATCCAATTCAAGTTTTGGTCTTGCATGGTTGACCAAGTCAACTCATGTTGACCAAATTGCCCTTTAAGGGTCCAAATGGTCATTTCAACTCAAATGGCCATTTCATAGCATGAGACCATCTCCATTGGTCTCAAATCAGTCATTTGAACTTGTTGGACCCAAATACAAGTCTTGGTTTGACTTGGTTGATCAAGTCAGCCAAAGTTGACCAAATCAACCCTTAACCTACACCTATGTCAAAATCAATATTCCAAGCCATTTTAAACTAGATTAACCCTTCAAAATCTTTCAATTGGACATTCCTAACATGTCCAAAATTTATCTAAGTCAAATCCCCATTAATTTGACTTGGTCAACCTAATTGGAGGGGTCAAACCCCACTCTATTTTCATGCACTTGGCCAAAACTTCAAGGCCATGGCTCTAAGTGGCTACACACCCAAACAACTAAATGTACTTCCTTGGGTGCCACATCATCTCCCTTGACTAGTTTGACTAGTCAAATGGTCAAATAAGCTCTCATATGGGCTTAGGTGGCCAAACCACCTTGGCAATCCTAGCCCCTCGCCTTAGCAAACTATAATGATTTCTTTACTATCACCGCCCATGTGATGTCCTAGAATCTAATTTAGAAGAATTATTCTATTATATTTTAATAAATAATAACTAGAGCTACTTAATATCATCTATCAGTAATAAATATTAAAAATAAATTTTGTAATTCAAAATATCTATATATACATCGATATTCAATTCTCAAAATCATATACACTACTCAAGATCTACACAATCATGTCATAACTACTGTGTCATGAGTATAAAAGAATAACTAAAATAAAAAAATAGAACCTGAAGAATTTTGCCTAGTCTCACACTCCTGATCCTTTATCCTCACCTGAAATCATTTAACCACATATAATGAGCTAAAAAGCTCATAGGTCATCAAAAACTATAACTAAATTTAAAGCACGACAAAGGAGCAATATGCATGTCAACAGTCAAATCATAGCAGTTACATTCATATGATCATCGAATTGGTGCAGAAATAATAATTTATATGTAGTAGTAGTAAAATCTATAAGTAGTAGAATACTATGGTACAGAAGCTAGTAAAATAGTAAATTAGTATGAGTGTCAAATCTATAAAACAATCATCATATCTATAATACCAATCACTATAAAAATAAGATAAAGCATCGAATCAAAATATTAGTAAAGACTATTGAAATCAAATCAATGTGATAAAATCATAAATGAGTATACACATACTATCTAGTTATTATATATCAGTATTAAATTGATATCTTAATACTCAATATATCTTGTATATCACATGCTCGATGACTATATCATACTTTTTATATAAATAAATCAGTAACAATATTAATAATAAATCAATACAATAATATAAATAATGCATCAATAACATTCATTTCAATAGTCACACTTAACAAGTAAGAATTCTAGCTATCACGGTGTTTTTCAGTATTGTATATGTGTTAGTAAATCGTTGGCTCAATAAACAAAACTGACACTCTTTACCTATCGGTATAGTATTCATCTCCTTATAACTCTCAATCAGTGTATCACGTGAATCAGTAGAGGATAATATTAAATCATAATATTTAAAGGAAAGCCCGTTAGCCTACCATCTTGTACAAGTCAATCAGTCTCCAACCAACGGGTCAATAAATCTTTACTTGTCTTTTACACACACATTATTATCAAGTACTATAATAGTAATCTTAATCACATATCCACATTCATTTTTAATGTATTATAATAAATAAAATATAATTGAGCTTAATTTAAAAAAATGTCAAAATATCCTAAAGGTAGACAACAAAAATCATACTGAGAAAAAATTTACATTTTAGAATTTAACCAAATTATCAAATATTACATAAAATAACATTCTGAAATTTAGTTGAACTAAATCACTATTTTCAAACGTTAAAATAAATTTCTGAGTAAGTAAAAATTACTGTATTTTCAAAATTGTATGATAAAAAATCTCAAATAAATACTCAAAACGTTCATAATCTCAATCTTTATAACATATAAAAAGTTACACCGTGAAAGTTTTACCAATACAAAATTATTCTTATTTTACCATAAAAGAAATATAAATTTGATCAGAAAAATATCAAAAATACAAAACCTTTGAAATCAGAAATAGGATAACGATTCCTTATAGCGAGACGAGTAAATTTCCTAACTAACTCGACTAACGAAAATCGCTTCATGACTTTCAAATCCAAGTTTTTCTTTTCTCTCTCTCCGTTTTCTCTCTTAAAATCTCAAACCATTCTCTATTTAGCTGAAAATGAATAGGAAAAAGGTTTTAAAAATGTTTTAGTGACTTAGGATATTTTCATTAAAATAATAATTCAATATTATATAATTAATTTAATTAATTTTTTAGTATAAAATTTATAGAAATCTTTTTGGAGTTTTAAAAATTATAAAAAATATATTCATAAAATAAATCATTTTATTTAAAAAATATCGATAAAATCAGTTTGTAAAATGGACACCTAATGGTCCCAAATCCTCACTTGTACCGATAGGTGTCAATTTCTTAAAGATTTTCATCGGTGCCAAAAAAATTATGAAAAAATTCGTGCAATTAAAATACTATAATATCAATACTATGGCAAAGATAGTTTTTAATTTGGGCTTATAATGATTTTAAAAAAATTATTTATATGGATCAAAATACGGGCTATTACAGCCCAGGGGCGACTAGAGGCTAACTCCTCCTTCTTAAGAGGCATAACATTGGTGTTGAAACTATCAAGACTGCCCAGCTTTGCGTGGCATTTCTTTTTAATTGTTGTTATTTTTTATATATAAGTATGCGAGTATAAACACAGGTTTGTTAACTTAAACTCAGGAATAAGAATGAAGATTAAAGAACTCATATAGAGGTATTGCATTTTATTTTCAGTATCTTAAATTCCATAGTTCAAGTGGTGGTTTAGCTATCAAGACAAATTTTGACTTACTGGTTGAGTTAACAGGCCTTCGATATCATCTTACAATACATAATCAGATTGGTATCAAAGTTGGTATGATGTCATCTAGTAGGATCCAAAAAAGATAAGTGTAAAAAGTGGTGATTAAAAAACTACAAAGAGAAATACAACAATTACAATGAATGTTAGCTTGATTCAAAGACAGAATCCACACAACATCATAAGGAGGAAGATGCTAACCCCTTTCATCTAGATCCATTGAGTGATAAAGATGTAGGATCGAGACTGAAAGTGTTATGGTGTACCAAAAGGGGTTGAGGGTGAATTGATATTTTAAAAAGTTTTCTTTAACTTGAACAAATAAGAGAAATGTATAGAAGCTTTAAAAAAAATTCAAACAAAAAATAAGAAATAAATATTTTTATTTTTCAAAGTTTTAGAAAATATTCAGAATTTTTGCTTTATCTTTCAACCAAGATTTCAATCAAAAAATACTTAATCACAACTTTTCAAAAGATCAACCAAATAAACCAAAGTGCAAGAAAGTAAATGTAGGAAAGTAAGTGCATCAAATTAAGAATATGCAAACTAACTTTATAGTGGTTTGGCCAAATAGACCTACATCCACTTCCTAAAGGTCCTTCTCTTTTTATATTGATCTAACTCATACTCCATTGGAACTCAGCCAGGTGGAGAAATCCTTCTCCCTTACTAGGTGGAGAATGAGTTTAACAGGCTCTTTTAACCACAAAGAATCTCCCTCCTTCAACCTCTTGGCTCTACGATGATGATGCTCTCTCCTTCATCTCCTTTCTACGATGGAGATACCGCACCCTCCTTTCATCTCCAAGCCCAACAAAGATGATGCTCCCTCCTTCAACTCCTCGCTATGGCGGAGATGTCATTCCTTCTTTAGGTCCTTACTATGCAGAGATGTCGCTCCCTCCTTCGGCTCCTCGCAATAACAAAGATTTTCTCCCTCCTTCCGCCTCACGACCCAGCGAAGTTGTTTTCCCCTAGCCTCCTCGGCTAGTAAGTCTTTTTCCCAAAGATGTTTCCTAGAGCTCTTCTCCAAGAACTCCACAACCACAATATGGAGGACCCAAGGTGCACCCTGACTGAAATAACCATATGAATCCTCTCACACCCCTTAACATTCTTAAGGTAGTACTCCCTCAACCTCACCTTCCCCCCCTTCGCCACCCCCCCCCCCCCAAGAGGTTTAGACTCTCACCCGAGCAAGGAGACTCCCCTCTCATTCTCTCAAGCTCTCTCCCTAAAAAATAACTTCTACTACTCAACTTGTTCACCCTCAAACCTCTTATGTTGAGTTTATAAAGTGGACTCTTAAAAAATCCTAATTCTTAACTTAATTACTCTAATAATATAATACTTTATCTTGATTTGATTCGTGGATCGTATTATCTGATAACTTCAATTCATGTGTCTAATCATATTGTATATTGAATAACAGTACAGTATGAGTAGTTACATTGAATCACATGTCATCCAAAATGAATCAAGGTTCAACCAACAAGCTCTTTGTTTGATTATCCTGCATAATGGTGATCGTACAATATGATCATTAATGAAGCTTTGATTCCTTAATCCTCAAGATTAAATTAGGTAATATTAATTAATGTTCATTTAGTACAAACTACTTCATATATAAAATTTTCAAATTTTCCTAATTTGAGTATCTTGGATTTGACGATGGGGTTCTAACAACATAGCTGATCATCTAGTACGATTGGTGGTCATACATTTTGATTAGTTATCATTTCATTTTATTAATTTAATTTAATATTTGAATTAATTTCTAGTTTAATTTATTGTACAATATAATTTGGTTCATACAATACGATAATAAAAAAAATTCAAGTGTCTAATTTATATCCCACCTTATGAGTGTTTTCTCGGTTGTTTAGCCAACATACATCTAATACATAAAATGATGCAAGAAAATAGAAAAGTATAGATTCTATCAAATACATACTGACTTAGACTCTAACGCTGCATTATATTGATTCTTGATTCTTCAATTCTACTCGGTGTATGATGTACCTTTAATAGTTAGTGACATATAAGAAAACATGTAATGTATAAAATATGAATAAGTAAATGATCTTCTAATAATATTTATAATCATTAAAACCCAAGGTTAGGCTCCTAGATTGTAACTAATATGGCATAAATGTCTCAAAAGAAAGTTACCTGACAATGGGGGAATCAAAATTGACTTATCTGACTTCGATGGAAGACTGGATATCGATGAATTTTTGAATTGGTTTCACGATAGAATGAGTTCTTGAATTCAAGGAAGTTCATTCTAATAAAAAATAGTCAAACTCATTACTATCAAGTTGAAGAAAAGCACATCATTTTGTGGGAAAATTTGAAAAGTACAAGAAACCAAGAAGGCCAGAGCAAGATTACGAGTTGGCAAAAGATGAAGAAGAAATTACAAGAAAAATACTTACCTAATCAATATCAATAGAATATTTTCTTGAAACTGTATTGAGTTCAACTGAACTAACTCACAATGGAAGAGTATGTAGCTGAATTTGAGTAGTTGTATCTTAAATGTGATTTGGTGGAACCAACTGAGAATACCATAGCACGATTTTTGGGGGGCTACAACCTTCTATTGCCAACATTGTCCAATTATAGCCATTTTGGACATTTTAGTATGTGGTTAATCTAGCTTTGAAGGTGAAAAAATAGCAACAAGTGAGAAGAAATATACAAGGAAGGTTGGTTAATCAAGAAAGGGTCTCAGAGTGACTAATTTTCAAACCAAAGACTATCCTCGAAAGCAATGCCAAAACTACAGACATAAAAAATTAGAACCATAATCATTCCAATTTAGTGGGATTTTTAGCTCGAAAATGTTTTAAATGTCATGGGTTTGGCCACATTGCCTCAGGTTACCCAAACCATAAAGTCATCACCCTCATAGAACATCATGAGCCAGAATAAGAGGGAGTGATAGAAGTTGAACCATTTAGTCAAGATTTGGAAATAGCAAAGCTCACAATCATACCCACTAATGAAGTAAATTTACTTGTTCTTGTTTTCCTGTTGAATTTCCACAATGAAGAACCATGACAACTACACAATATCTTCAAAACACAATGTACCATGAATGGTCGTGTGTGTTATGTGATCATTGATAGTGGAAGTTGTGATAATGTGGCATCAACTATAATGGTTGAGAAATTGAAGTTGCTAGTAGAAGATCATCCCAATCCATACAAGTTATCCTAGATTCAAAAGGAGAACATGGTTGTGGTTTTTAAGAAGTGTATTGTTTATTTCTCAATTGTAAACTTTTAGGAAAAGGTATAGTGTGCTTTAGTGCTAATGGATGCATGCCAACTATTATTGGGAAGGCTGTGTTCATAAAGGAGCACCAATACATACTCGTTCAGCTATTAGGGAAAGCAAATAATATTATTTCCATTTATAGTAACCCAAACCGTGTTGATAGCTGATCAACCCTTACTAGGCCATTCAAAGTTTATAAAAACACTACATGAAGCTACCAAATGCTATGTGTTGATAATGATAGAATTTAATTCAATATCAACAGAAGTGAATAACCAGACCATTCAACCTTTACTGCATGAATATGATGATGAGTTAGTGGAAGAAATTCCTGTAGGTTTTCCACCTGTCAGAGAAATTCAACATTCTATAGATTTTATTCTAGGATATATAATTCCAAATCAATGTCATTATAGAATAATACCTAATGAGCTTGAAGAACTGAAATGTTAAATAGAAGAAATATTAGCCAAAGGGTTTGTTCGACCCAGTGTCAGTACATGTGTCGTTCATGTTCTCTTGATTCTAATGAAGGATGGAACCTATAAAATGTGCATAGATAGTAGGGTTGTTAATAAAATTACTCTGAAGTATCGATTCCCATTCCCTTGTGTCAAAGACATCTTTGATAAGCTTTATGGAGTGGCCAGCTTCTCTAAAATTGACTCAAGGAGTGGATATCACCAAATTCATATGCGAGCTAGAGATGAATGGAAGATCACATTTAAGATGTGGGATGGATTATATGAATGAACGGTAATGTAGTTTAGATTGTTCAATGCTCAAGTACCTTTATGTGGCTTATGAATCAAAATTTTCAACCTTATTTTAGCAAATTTTTTGTCACCTATTTTGATGACATTATGATATATAACCGTAGTGCAGAGGAGCATCTACACCACCTTCCCTAAGTCCTTGATATCCTTCATGAGCAGCACTTGTTTGCTAATATATAATAATGCCAATTTATGATTGAGAAAATTAATTTTCTGGGTTTCATTATTTTGGCAGTAGGACTCAAAGCTAATCTCACCAAAGTGAAAGCCATCATCAAATAGCCAAGCCCATGGTCTCTCACCAAAGTGTGAAGCTTTCATGGGCTCGTTTCTTTTTATATATTCTTTTATCAGGAATTTTAGCCCCATCACCACCCCAATTATTAAAAAAATTTTGTGATAATCGCTTCTATTGGAATAAGGCCTCATAATCTAGCTTTGTTCAATTAAAAGAACATGTTTTAGTTGCCCCTATTTTAGCTTTACCTTATTTTAAGTAGGATCTTGAAGTAGAGTGTGATGCTTCTAAAGTCAACATTGGAGCCATCCTTTATCTAGGTAGACACCCCATCACATTCTTCAGAGAGGAATTAAAAGAAGTTCACTGAAAATAATTCACCTACGATAAAGCTTTTATGCAATTGTGTTTGCTCCACATCAATGGAATCATTATTTCTTATCCAATGATTTCACCTTATTTTTTTATCGTGAAGCTCTCCACTTCATTAATAACCAAAAGAAATAAAAAACCTAGTTTGCGACATGAGCAGAAAGTCTAGCAGCTTTTCATTTTGTACTCACGAATAAAGTAAGGCAATGTAATCGACTAATAGATGCTCTCAACCGAAGACATCTCATACTACATGTATTAGAATCTAAGGTCATTGAATTTGAATTATTAATAGAATTATATCCTAATGATGTAGATTTCAAAGACATTCATAATGATTATCCATCCTGTCTGATGCCATTATGGCGAGTTAGCAAGCCATTTCGGTAAGGACAAAACTCTTACTTTAATCCAAGAAAACTTTTATTGGTCGCTAATAAAAAGGTATGTTGATAGATATGTTAAGAGTTATCGTATCTAGGGAATAGCTAAGACATAGTGGCACAAATGCCAGATTGTATATGCCTCTTCCTATGCCTAATGCCTCGTGGATTGATGTTTGTCTTGATTTCATACTCAAATTTCCTCAAACACAACAAAATGAGGATTCGATCATGGTTATAGTGGATTGATTTTAAAAATAGCACACTTCATTTCTTGCACCAAAAGTCTTGATGCAACGTGTATAGAAAACCTCTTTTTTAAGAAATTATATGCCTAAAGAGCATCCCATGCAAGGATCCCTTTCAATCATGATGTCAAGTTTCTAAGTCATTTCTCGAAGGCTCTATGAGGTAAATTGGGAATTAAACATTAATTTAGATTAGTAACTCAATCCCAAATTAACAGAAAAAAATAATTAATCAGAGCTTGAGGAATGTGCTACATTCCTTTGTGGGAAATTATATTAGGCAATGGGATTTAATTTTAGCTCACATAAAATTTTCTTGCAATCGATCCCCTAATCAATCAACACACTAAAGCCCATTTGAAGTGGCTTATGGAAGTAATCCCATTACACCCCTTGACTTAGTGCATATAGTGCAACTGGAAACACTAATTTAAATAGGGACCAATAGAGTATAAAAATTCAGTTGCATCAACATGTGCAAGAGGAAATCATCGAGCAAAATGCTAAATATCAAGATCAGGCCAACAAGTTAAGAAAATTTTGATATTCAAGGAGATTTTGTTTGGATCCGACTATAGAGAGATTTATTATCTATGGGTTTCTTTTGGAAACTCAAACCAAGAGCTAATGAGCGCTTTAATTCTTTAAAAAAAAATCAATGACAATGCTTATCAAATAGATGTATCGGGCGACTATAATGTTTTGGCAACCTTTAATGTTTCAGATTTAACTCCATACTATGAACCTTAAGCTTCTCATATCCCAGGGGAATGACGTCGATGTTGAACATGTCAAGGCCCACTGGCTTTGTGTCACATTTCTTTTTAAAAGTTGTTAGTTCCTCTTAGCTATTTCTTTCCTTTCCTACTGGTGATATGTTTATATTACTGCCTATATAACTATCTATGAGTATAAATATGGGCTTGTTAAACTCAATAAAAAGATAAAATATTAAAGAACTCATTAAGAGATATTACATTTTATTTTTTATATCTTGACTTCCATAATTCAGGTGGCAGTTTAACAATCCTAACTAATTTTTACTTGCTAGTTAAGTTGACAGCTACATTCCTTTAATGCTTCTCTTGATCATCTTACAAGGAAGAATCAAGGTGCCTCCCTCGAATTCTCCTATTTTTCTTCTATAGCCTTCATTTCCTTCACAACCCCTTCCTCGACAAAAGGCATATCTTTATGAAACTCAAGGATGATAAGGTCATTCATGTAGAAAAAGCTCGGCACCTCACCAATGGAAAGAACCCAAGTCAATGACATAGCAATAGAAAAACTAAGAAAATTTTCAATGATGAAGGAAGCACATGCTACTTACTATAAAAGTTGTCATAAATACACCTTATGTCTATGTGCTAACTCATGAACAATGACCTTGTGAAATCCCTTACGTAAAAAGAAGCTAAACTCTTAAACATCAATGCCCCTTCTAGTGTAATGGTTAAATTTTTATTAAGAAACTTCAAAGTTAAGCATGCTCGTACAAGAGCAATCCTGGGATAGGTGACCTCTTAGGAAGTTAAACTAATAGGAAAAAATTATGAGGCCATTAGGCCAAAGTGGATATTATCTTGATAGTTAAAAGTTTTGGTTATTACAAATTGGTATCAGAGAAATACACCAACCGAAAGATGAAAACTAAGTGTCATACAAAACAAAGTACTATGCTATGGGGGTCACCTATTGAACCTTATATTAGAAAAAGTGCTACATGGCGGAGCCACCACTTGAACTTATATGAGTCGCCTATAAAAAAAATTATCTACTTGGTGGATGATTTTGGGATAAGGATACTAATGAGGACTTTAATTACTTAAGCATGATATATTGAGAAATGCCTTAAGTAAAAAAAAATGCTAAACTCTTTAACATTAAGGTGCTTTTAGTGTAATGGTTAGAATTTCATTAAAAAACTCTAATATTAAGTGTGCTCACGTGGGAGCAATCTTGGGATGTGTGACCTCCAGGGAAGTTACACCAATGGGACAAAACTATGAGTCCATTAGACTAAAGCAGATAAAATCTCGATAGTTAAGAGTTTGGGTTATTATAGACCTCCTCTTTAAGTGGTTGATAATTCAAGCTTCCTTTTCACCCAACTTATGCACCACCTCCTTGTCCTTAGTAAATAGAAAGGGGAGGCTGGAGCCTCCCATCTAATCAGAGACATGAAAAAAAAAAACTTCACCTTTAAGTCCCTAAATTTATTCACTAGGCTTCTCATACTCATAAAGATCAAACAGAATTGCAGACTACCGTACTTGATCACCTTAACGATAAAAATATGATGGAACATCATTCTCAGACTCCAATTCATCTTCTTTTTCTCCAAGTGTGAGAAGAAAGTGATCTTGCACAACACTAAATTCAATATGGTTATGTCATCATGAATCCATAGAAGTTGAGTACCTCAAGAAATTCCTGACGAAGGGTAGTTACAGGACCAATTTGAAGTGGCACACAAAACACATAACTCATCCTCATAGAAAGATTTGAAATGATTCTCCTCGGTAGTCTCCCTAACTCACTAACTGGCATCTTTATGGCAATAACCAAGGTACACTAAGTCAGTGTACCCATTAGTCAATTCCCTAAAAACTTACATGCACTTGACTCGACAAAATCCCTACAACATCTTTGCAAGATTAATTTCAATCTCATAAGAAAGAGTATGCTTCAAGGGAAAGTAAGTAAAGATCAAGGGAGAGGTAGCTTCAAGTGTGGAACATAAAGATTATGCCCCTTCTGAGCAAGTTAGGGGGTACTAACTCAAATTTTGAGGCATTGATCACATATACTATTAATGCCCTAAAGTATGCCCATATCTTCATCCTTGCATAAATACTTACTATATTTTCCATCACTCTCTTTATGTGAGGGCACCCTCATGACAAAAATTAGAAGTCGCATCGATTAGGGATGCCAAACAATCATCCTCAACTTGCTTCATGAATAATTATCATCAACTCACTACACTAAGAGTTATTCTTGACTCACCCACAAAGTGTCATTCTTAAAATTAAGACACTAAATCGGCTTCAACAAAAATAATTGAAGAAAAAATGTAAAACATTCACTATATACATATATTCACACAAGTATCATGAAGAGGCAAACTAGAAAGTAAAGTAAATAAATAAAGCATGTAACTTGCCATAAGAGTATGAAAAAATATTAAAAATTTTATTACATATAATATTTTTTACAACACATTATAATTCCCTTTTACATCAAGGGATGAACTAACTCATCCCCAAGTAAAATCTTACATAAATGATCTCATAAAATCTTAGGAGGCACAACTCCTTTCTTTGTTAAGTATTATAGGATAAAGCTGCCCCTTGTAGACTTGACTTTATTGACTCAAGGAAGTGATGAGTCACCACTACCTCAACTTGGAGCTCCTACACCACTTTACATAGCAGGGAGACCTCATCACTCACTCCACTCAACCTCCACGAGGCCCATGTCCTTTCCTAAGGACAACATAGATGCTAATTAAGGATATTTTCCTCTAAACTAAACCGCCCAAAGTAAGTGGCCCCTGAGTAAGGAATTTAGTGCTTAGGGTACCACTTAAGGCAGAAAGGATAAGTGATGTTATAATTATTGTGGGTAGAGTTGCATAAAGTTCATGGGTTGAAGATTGCGGTCCTACCTCCTCAACATGCCTGTCTTTTAAGCCTTATATTACCTTAGTTACATATTAGACCTTTACTAAAGATAGGGCAAGTTGGTTTATAGTACTCGCCATTAGTGGAGTTGCTCATATTACAAAGAGGGAAGGATTAGGTAGAGAAAAATCTTTACCTCAAAGACTTAAAGGAATTTCGAGCAATATATCATGCAAGTATACTATTATTATATATAAGCTAAACACCCACAATATTAATGCCAATGCTTCAAACTTGCTTAGTAGGTGTCCTAAAAACTTGCTTGAGGTTAAGTTGACTCTTAGCTGGCTTGAGCATAATGACATTCAACCTCCAGACATAACTTGCTCAAAAGTATGGAAAGAACTTCTCTTACCTTCATCTCGATCACCAGTGGGTTCGACTAGAGTAGTAGTCAGTGCCACTTCCTAAGAAGGAATCACCACCTCAGTACTTGTACCCATTGTTGCTTATAGAGCAGAGACTTGCTTTGCATGCCTTATAGTAAGAGGTACGTCATCAAAAATCTATGAGAGAACCACACTCTTTGATTTCTTCCCTGCCACCACAACCTTGCTCAATTTTACCTCCTCGTTCTTTTTCGACACAGGCACCATTGGCCCACTCAACTATAGGCCAACGGGCCAACTCGCTTCTACAACCATTGTCTTCTTCTTTCTCGTAATAGAGCTAGATTTCTTCTCCACTTCCTCCTCCAATTCACACTTGTGGAGGATTACCTTCTTCAACCACTTAAGGCTTGTTGCATTAACAAGCTTAGAAGGATTCAAGTTATCTATCATAAGCAAGTTAGTTACCAACATTGGGGAGCTGAAGGGAAAGAGTGGGGATGCATCATACCCACTTATCGTTACTTATAGGAGGAGATTGTGTGAAAGGTCAAGTCAAAATAATAATGAGAAATCTTTTTTAAAAAGGTGTGACACTAAAGGCTACAATGATATGACATTAATTTTTACTTACTCTCCCTTTATACTTGTTGCGGACTCAAATATACGCGGCGATAGAGTTTAATATTTCCGTCTCAGCGTTGTACGTATATCCAGCACACAAACAGAAGAGTGAAAGAAACACCAGGATTTTTACGTGGAAAGCCCTGAAAAAGGGAAAAACTACGGGGCCATGCCCAGTTGAAAAAGTTCCACTAGTGTTGTTTGAAATACACGAGGCTGACTCATCCTTTAACTTCAGGACGATCAGATTACAATGAGTATCAATTACAAGGCCAAGCAGAGTTCCGACGTCACTCGGGCGTCAGACAGAATTCCGGCGTCACTTGGAAAGAAGTCCGGCGTCACTCGGACGTCGGGTAGAATTCTAGCGTCGGGCAGAATTCCGACGTTGCTCCCATGTCGGGCAGGGCTCCGGCGTCCCTCGGGCGCCTGGTGGTGCTTCGGTGGTGTTCCGGCGGTGTTCCGGCGGAGTTCCGGCGGTGTTCCGGCGGTGGTCGAGGAGGAGTTATTCCCTCCTAGGCTTCTCTTCTCTTCCTTCTCTTCTTCTCTTCTTGGCTTCGGGTCCCCTCTTAAGAGAAATGAGGGGCTATTTATAGTTTTTCTGGAGTGGCATAGCCCGTAAATAGATGAGGGATCAAGGGCAAATAAGGAGTGATCCGGATGAACGGCCGATATTGAATCCCTTGATCGTGAACCGTTTATCAAGCATTTAAAGGTCTTAATGATATCAGAATTCTACGATCTTGGGCTCGTTGGATTCGTCTCGTCGAGACGCTAGATTCAACTATAAGCTCGTCAAAATCGGAGACCGTTTGGTAACTCAAATAGCTGTTTGATGCTTCCAACAGCGCTTCAGGTACTTGATTTGGACTCACTTGGGCTCGGATTGAGCCGAATTTGGTGTCGTTGGATTCATATTTCCGAGACGCTCAGTTCGACTATAAGTTTGCTGAAATCGGAGTTTAAATGGTCTCCGAAATAATTTTTGAAGTTTCCAACTTGAGTTTTTCCTCGAGATTCGTGCCCGATCAAGATGATTTTTTGGCGATATATCAGTTGCCCCCCTATTTTTGGACGTTGAAGCTCCACGAGTCTGAAAATACTTGTTCTGGTATTTTACATGGGCCGAATCGCAAAAAATTGCGTTCCAAAAAATAAATGTTTGCTTGAACCTAACCATAGAGGCCCCGTTGAGCTCCGAAAGTGTCAAAATTGAGTCCGGAACATCGAAAAACGTGTCCGGGGACCCCAAAAATGCCGAATTTGGACCGTCCGGGCCCGAAATCAGAGCCCGAGAACGCGTAGGCGGCCGAACCGGCCGGCCGGCCGCCGCTGCCGGCGGCGCCCGCGCGGGCGCGCGGGCAAGGGACGCTCCCCTTGGGCGCGTGGCAGCAGTTGCTGCCCCATTTTGATTTTTTTTTTTTTGGTTGCTACAGTAACCGCCACTGCTACAGTAACTGCTACAGTGATTTCTGCAGAATATTTTTCTTCCCCACGGTTGCTACAGTGACCGCACTGCTACAGTAAATGCTACAGCGATTTCTGCAAAATATTTTTCTTCCCCGCGGTTGCTACAGTAACACTACAGTACTGCTACAGTGCCGCGCTGCTACAGTGATTTCTGCAAAAAAAAAAATTTTATTATTTTTTAAGTGGTGGGGCCCAAAAATTCAGAAAATTTAATAAAATTTTGGAATCCTCCCCCCTAAAAA